>JAMAKO010000022.1:0-365363 GCA_023628555.1 Chaetomiaceae sp. R4402 | reverse complement strand
GGGTTCACAAATCGCACGTTGTCAGGGGTCCCCAGCAAGCCACGCAGTGGAATGACTTTTGGCCGCAGCCTCCGTACCTGTCAGTTAATTCGGAGCCCGGCCCACATAGCCTGGTGGGAGAGCAGCCACAAAAGTGCTAGATCAGCACGAAGAGACAGCTTTGAGTCAACGGCCAGACATTAAGGCTAGGGTATCTAAGAAGCGCGTGCCGGGTTAGCTAAAGCCCCCATGGAATCGTCCATCCAAACAGAAAAGTGTGCCGCAGGGTGGGAAATCAGAAACGCAATGTCAATGCTGGGTTGTGTCGTCATCTGCAGGTCTTGAGGCTGCTTGGTAACACGGACCAATATGGATCATCAGAAAGTGGGAGAAATAAGATGGTGCATCAGAGCAGAGAAAGAAAGCGCCCAAAAACGTACCGTACTGAAGCTATGACCGAGCCCAGTCGCTCTAGAGCTATCACAGCCAGCTTCAATAATGATCTGTAGCCCGCAGCAGTGATCGCCCAAGCGCCGTGGTAACGAGCTGCCTGGAGGGTTGGATGAAGCAGGAAGAAAGTTGAAAATTGACAGCAGGAACGATCGAGAAAAGTAAACAGAAGCTGCGGCGCACAGACACCCCAGTGGTATCCACACGAGAAGTAGGTAGAGCTCCGATAAGATAACAGTAAGTAGACAGCCGAAGGTGGGCCCAACTTTGAGCTTGATGGAAACTGCGAGAGCTTGCTTCCAGCTTCGCAACCCATCCACGGGCCGCTTCCTGATCGCCACGGCGTTTTGCACCTTAAGGGTACACAATGCAACCGTATTCAGATGGACTTCCGTCGCTGTTGTTATTCTACTGTCTTTGATTCAAGCAGGGCCTTTGAATATGCATCCTCGAACGCAGCTTATGTCAACTGCCGCTCGGCGGCTGGCAGCCGTGCCGAGGGGCGCTTTGCGACAGCATCGGAATCTCCGAAACCTCGGCGCGACCACTACCCGCCCGGTGCCAGGACTCGCGAACAAGCCCTTACACCTCCTCCCAATTTTCTCAGTTCGGTTATACTCCAATGGCAGGCCGCACCCCCCGGGTGGCACCCATCGCATGAACCTTGGAGGCGAGCCCGAGAAGCCGGCGCTGGAACAGTACGGAATCGATCTGACGGCGAGGGCGAAGGCTGGGAAGCTGGATCCCGTTATTGGCAGGTCTGCCGAGATTCAGAGGACAATACAAATTCTGTCAAGGAGAACGAAGAACAACCCGGTCCTCATCGGAAGCGCCGGCGTCGGCAAGACCGCCGTTCTTGAAGGCCTTGCCTTGGAAATCGTGCGAGGCGCCGTGCCCGAGAGCATAAAGAACAAGAGGGTTATCGCTTTGGACTTGGGGTCTCTTATCGCTGGCGCGAAGTTCAGGGGAGATTTTGAGGAGCGGCTGAAGAAGGTTCTCAACGAAGTCCAGCAGGCGAACGGCGAGGTCATTCTGTTCATCGACGAGCTGCATACACTTCTCGGGCTGGGAAAAGCGGAGGGCTCTATCGATGCATCCAACCTTCTCAAGCCGGCACTATCTCGAGGCGAGTTGCAATGCTGCGGCGCCACAACGCTCGCCGAATATCGCCAGATCGAAAAGGACGTCGCACTGGCGAGACGATTCCAACCAATCCTTGTTAGTGAGCCTACCGTACAAGACACGATCAGTATTCTTCGCGGCATCAAAGACAAGTATGAGGTCCATCACGGTGTGCGTATCACAGATGGAGCCTTGGTGGCAGCTGCCACCTATTCGAACCGCTACATCACCGACCGCTTCCTACCAGATAAAGCAATCGATCTCATGGACGAAGCCGCCAGCTCGCTCAGGTTACAGCAAGAGAGCAAGCCCGAAGATATTCTCCGACTCGACCAGAGAATCATGACCATTCAGATTGAGCTGGAGAGTCTGCGGAAAGAGAAGGACGTCGCCAGCAAGGAGCGGCGAGAGAAACTCGAAGCCGATTTGAAGAGCTGCCAAGAAGAGGTGCAAGGCTTGACCGAAAAATGGGAGAAGGAGAAGGCGGAAATCGACGCGATCAAACAAACCCAGGCAGAGCTTGACAGGGCCCGGATCGAGCTGGACCAGGCGCAGCGGGATGGCAACTTTGCGAAAGCGTCCGAGCTGAGATTCGGCACCATCCCCTCCCTCGAACAAAAGCTGCCCAAGGACGGTGAGAAGCCCGAAGGCGAGGGTACTTTGATCCACGACTCAGTCACCGCCGATGACATTGCCAATGTCGTTTCGAGAATAACAGGGATCCCCATCTTGAAGCTGACTAGTGGGCACACGGAAAGGCTGATTCACATGGAGGACATCCTGCGAGAGTCTGTCCGCGGCCAAGATGAGGCACTCAAGGCTGTTGCCGATGCCGTCAGGATGCAAAGAGCTGGGCTCAGCGGCGAAAACCGGCCACTCGCCTCCTTTTTCTTCCTGGGCCCTACCGGTGTCGGCAAGACCGAGCTGTGTAAGAAGCTCGCCAGTTTCTTGTTCTCGACCGAATCCGCCGTTGTCCGCTTCGACATGAGCGAGTTTCAAGAGAAGCACACCATTTCCCGCCTCATCGGTGCTCCCTCTGGCTATGTAGGCTATGAAGACGCCGGCCAGCTTACCGAAGCTGTGCGGCGGAAACCCTATGCGGTCCTGCTCTTTGACGAGTTTGAGAAGGCCCACCGCGACATCTCGGCTCTGCTGCTCCAGGTCTTGGACGAAGGATATCTCACCGATGCACAAGGGCACAAGGTCGACTTCAAGAACACCATCATTGTTCTAACCTCAAACCTTGGCGCGGACATCCTCGTCGGCGCCGATCCGATTCACCCGTACAAAGAAACCGAAGACGGTGACATCCACCCGAACATCAAGCGGGCAGTCATGGACGTCGTCGCATCCCAGTACCCACCCGAGTTCCTCAACCGCATTGACTCGTTCATCGTCTTCAAGCGGCTCTCGCTGCAGGCGCTGCGCGACATCGTCGACATCCGCCTCAAGGAGCTTCAGGAGCGGCTCGACGACCGCCGCATCACCCTCGTTGTGCCCGGCGACGTCCGCATGTGGCTGGCCGAGAGAGGCTACGACCCCAAGTTTGGCGCCCGCCCGCTCAACCGCCTCATCACGACGCAGATCGGCAACGGCCTGGCGGACAAGATCATCCGCGGCGCGCTCAAGACCGGGGAGACGGCCGTTGTGGAGATGAACGCAGACCAGAGCGAGTTGGTTATCCGCAGCCAGCAGGGTGCTGAGTGAGGTGGGATACTGACGGCGACAATCTGCTTGTATAGTATTGTGTCTGGACCTGAGTTCAGTGTATCATGTCATGTATGTAATGATCCCCACTTGCTCATATGATGGATGGCGGCAGAGAATCTGGGAGTGTAGAGTTCAAAGTTTGACACAAACGGGAAATCGGGAGAGGCATTGAATTGGACAGGCAGCGTCTATTTGCATCAGACATGGCCATGTACTTACTATCTAAAACAATTTACAACAATCACAAGTGCTCAACACTGCTCTGGATTCTTCGTGCAGGAGCTGGATCACCTATCCTAGTAGACCTGCAGAAACGTGTCCTTTGTCTGGCACGTCTGGTTCCTCCCGCCAGGTCAAGTCGCTTGGGTAGACGAGCGCGTCAGCTTCTTGGACCACACCTTACCTTATCTCGGTCTGAATGAGCACAAAGATAGCTCCGATCAGGGCAGATACCACCTCCCTCGGCATAGAACAACCACTCTGGAGCAGTGTGTGTTAGTCTGGCCATATACCGCTCAAGTAAGGGAAGAGCCCGCAGTATCTGGACTCGGGGGGGGGGGGGCGGGGTGGGGGGGGGGTTTCGAGTGAGAAGTGCAAAATGCGCAATTTGCCCCGGGGCAAGTGTGGTTCCCAGCTCCCATCGTCTCTTCTCCTGGCATCCTCTCACTATAAGATTTGATCATCCTTTGATGACTCTGTGAGGAGAATGGGCTGAGGCAAGGAGGTGAATATCGGTTGGAAGGGAGGAAGGCGGGAGAAACGGTGAGGTGGCTAACGAGACGTGGGGGTATAAATCATGAGCCAGGTCGAGGAAAGCAGCTAAAAAACGAGCATGTCTCTCTCCTGGCGAATGTATCAAATTGTACATGATTTGCTCCCAAAAGACCCAAGTGCGCCTCTTCCGCCTTTCCGGAGAAAAGTGACACGGAATTTCAGCAGAAATGAGCGTCGGCCACCATCACCCCATCACCCCAAACTACCAGCATCACACCACCGCTACCACCCATCACGATCACCAATGCCCTTCTTCGCTTCCCTTTCAGTTCGTACTTCATGAGCGGCGTGTCACGCGTGCAGGCACCAACCGCAATAACAAAAGGAGAAGGAAGGGTTGTTCATGGGCTAGTCGACTGATTGCCTAACGGAATATTGCATAGAGCACAATCGAACCATGCTTGACCGAGGTTTTGTGAGGAGCCACGAGCGGTCCCCGGGCTTAGTTGTTCTTCTTGATTTCCGTGGCAAGCCAGTCGAGACCCTCAAACAGACCGTCACCCGAGGTGGCGCAGGTGGATTGGATGTACTGCAGCACGAGTTAGTGACTTCTCGAAAGCGCTGCACAGAAGAACATGGAATCTCCTACCCAAGTGCGTTGCCGCAGGCTGTGGAGACCAAGCTTGTCTGTGATTTCGGCAACGCTCATGGCGTTCTAGCGCATAGTATGTCAGTATTTCTCCCAATCTTTGAGAATGCTTCGCGTGAGGAAAACTAACGGGCAGATCCTGCTTGTTGGCGAACACCAGGAGGAGGGCATCCCTCAGCTCGTCCTCGTTGAGCATGCGCTGCAGTTCCTCGCGGGCCTCGGGCACACGGTCACGATCGTTGCTGTCGACGACGAAGATAATGCCCTGAGTGTTCTGGAAGTAGTGTCTCCACAGAGGCCGGATCTTGTCCTGACCACCGACATCCCACACGGTGAACTGAATGTTGCGGTACTCGACCGTCTCGACGTTGAAGCCTGGCCACGCGAGTGTCAGCACTCTCGCTTTGTCCGCATCTGACAGGAGCATCCGCGGCAGAGGTTGCTCAGGGCGTGACCCAGGGAAGCGGCGTACCGATGGTGGGGATGGTGGTGACGACCTCGCCCAGCTTGAGCTTGTACAGAATGGTGGTCTTGCCGGCAGCATCGAGACCAACCATCAAAATGCGCATCTCCTTCTGCTTCATGAGCAGGGAGAGCCAGCTCCAGACCTTGGATCCTCCTATGCCCATCTTGGCGGTATTGAAGGCGAAAGCGGGAAATCGGGTTTAAGGGGGAATGAATCTGTGAAAGCGGGGGGTAAGCAGCTGAATGAACAATTGGCAAGAGCGCGTGGAAGCGGCAGATGAGATGACAAGAGATGCGGTTGTTGGTCGAGAGCGAGTGCTGCAACGCAAAGAAGTTTCGGTCGTGATCGTGGCCGACGGCTTAGAGGCAGTGTGTAGATGGGCGGCGTCGTGTGAGGACAGATATGCACAGCGCGCGTCGCAAGGTAACAGTCTCTCCAGTCATCCCAGGCTGCCAGAATCGAAGCCGACGAGGTGGCCCGTAGCAGCGCGACAAATTGGACAACACCAGCACGGCTTGGCCGGGGTCCAGCGCCGCGCATGCCATGGTGGAGGACTCGGGTCTTGGGACCTTTTGGGGGATGGGGGGGAGTGGGAGGAGTCAAGAGAGCGGCGGAGAGCCGAAGCCGCAGGGCACGGGCGCGTGGTCAGCGGACAGAGAAAGCGACTTACTATTCGGTTTCTGCTCGAAACCGACGGAGATGGCGACGCGGCTAATTCCCGTCGAGATGGGTGCTGGGTATGATGCTACGATGGCGGTGTGGAAGCGAAGCCTTTTGGGGGGGAACAGATTGGATTTTGAAAGTTGTTCTTGGGCTGAGCCAGGCCAGGGAAGGCAGTCACTGGGGCGGCGCTGGGGGGGCGCGGTTCCATCCACCCATGAGCCACGGCCGAGCAGCAGGCAGAGAGGGAGAGGGTCCGTGCACGCTACCTTGGGGGCAACCTTATCGCCAGCCCCCCAGGCAGACAGCGTCCTGCTTGCCACCGCCCGCCACCTGTACCCTGCAGGTACTGAGCTGCCTGGAACAACTTTGGACCGGGGCACCTCCTTTCCCTTCACGCCGCCTTCCACTTCCATTCATAGCCTGGCTCCGGGGTCCGCTCTGTCTCGCTGCACAGGCCGTTCGATGGCAGCAGCCCCTGGAAGAGAGCCGCGTCCAGCCTAGCGCCAGATTCGTCAAGGTGTCCTTGAAATCGCCGAAACGGAACCTCCAATTCTGGCCTCAAGCAGCTTATCGCACGCGGCCTCCAGCTGCACGACGACAACACAAATTGCCCACGATGCTCCTTCAAGCGGCAGCTAGGCTGCTGCTCTCGGCCAGCTTGCTGCTGAGTTCGGCGGCCGCCCACAACATCCAGCTCCCGGCGCACGGGCGGGAATGCTTTCACGAGAACCTGCACCATGGTGACAAGATGACGGTCACGTTCCAAGTCGGCGACCGCGAGTTTGGCAGCGCCGGCAACCTCGACATTGACTTCTGGGTACGATGTTTGGCCCCGAGAAAAGGAGGAGAGAGAGACTGGAAAGTGCTTTGCGTGGAAAGAAGCTTCCGCTAACGGCTGTGTGCCTTTTCTCTCTCTCCAGATCACCAACCCGATGGGGCAGTACGAGACCAACGAGAAATCCGTGTCGAACGGCGACTTCTCGTTTGACGCCAAGCACGACGGCAAGTACCTGTACTGCTTCGGCAACGAGCACTGGGGCGCCTCGTCCAAGGAGGTGTCGTTCAACGTGCACGGCGTCGTCTACGTGTCCGAGGCGGACGCACCGCAGGACCCGCTCGAGGTCGAGGTGCGCAAGCTGTCGGAGCTGCTGGAGCGCGTCAAGGACGAGCAGAGCTACATTGTCGTGCGCGAGCGCACCCACCGCAACACCGCCGAGAGCACCAACAGCCGCGTCAAGTGGTGGAACTTGTTCGTCATTGGCGTCGTCGTCGGCGAGAGCGTCTTCCAGGTCTGGTGGCTGCGGAGGTTTTTCGAGGTAGGCCTCGACCACCAACCCTTTGTTCTTCTCCAACAGCTGACATGAATTTTCTCTGGTGTAGGTTAAGCGGGTGGTCTAAATACGTGACGGCCCTCGCTCTCTACGTGTTCGAGCGTTCGCAATGGGCCATAGGGGTTGATGATATCCATGTCTGGCGCAGGATCTTGGGGGCTTGAGATGCGAAAAATGGACCGCGGTCTGTCATTGGCGCCTTGGATGGAGCATGTTCGTATGATCAATGTATTATCAATACGTAAGATGGTGATGCATACAATTGTTGTTCCCTTCGATGAAATATGTTCAATGGCTGCATTGGTCTCCTGCCTCACCTCGTGTAGTTTGGAGTACAGGACATCCGATGCAAAGTGACGAGACATGAGGTTTAGCTTGGTGTTCCGGTCACTGCTCTGGGAATCCATGGTACAGTTGCAATCACGTGTAAAAGCTGACCACGAGTATGCTCTGTCGACATAGCACGTTTCTACATGACCATCGCATACCTCAGTTTGTCATGGTATACTAGAACCGGTGTAAATACCCTCCACGCCCGATATATACCCAAACGCCGCGCCATAGCATGAACTAAAGCCAAACAGTCAACAAAGATTAAACCCTCAGTCTACATCATCATCCCTTTTACGCCTCTCGGTCAAGCAGCAGCATCCAACGCAGGCTCCTCCTGACCCCAGTTTCCCCAAGGAATCTCCTCCTCCTCGGGCCGCTCGACGGGCAGCTCGACCTCCTTGACGGGATGCAGCAGCATGGGCGGCAAGCACATGCGGCCCTCGCCGCCGCGCATGGTGCCGACGGTGGAGTCGTCACCCATGACGTCGACACTCAGCTCAAACTCCTCGCCGCCGTCGTTGTTGACGCGCAGGCCCATCCAGCGGCGGTACAAATTACCCCCAAAGCCGGCGTTGTAGAACCACGACAGCCCGCGCATGTTGTGCTCGCGGGCGCCGTAGACCGAGGTGCGCGCCCCGCCAGAGGCGCCGTTGCGCCCGCCGTTGAGCGTGCGCGCCATGTAAGCGGGCGGCCAGGCGCGGTCGACGTAGACCGGGTGGGGCGCGAAGACGGCCTTGAGGCCGTGGTGTAGAGCAACGGTGGCGGGCCACATCTCGGGGAAGGCGTGGTGCTTCTTGAAGGCGGTCTCGCGGTGCATAGTCAGCAGCAGGCGGCGCGACATGCGCGACGCCGTGATGATCTGCGCACGCCGCGGCGGCTTGCCGATTCCGCCCGTCTCGTTGTACCCCGTGATGTCGTCGGCCAGAAGCCACGTCGTGCCCTCCGGATCGAAAATGGGTGACAGCGTCAGCAAGTCCGCCTCCTCGCCTACACCCCACGTGTGCTTGTCACGCTCGTACGTGCTGGGCGGCACCGGGTCCGCCTCGTGCTCAAACCAGTCGGCCTCGTCAAGCGGCCGCTGCGGGCCCCACACGCTCTGTTCGCCGCGCGACATTTGCGGCGGGCCGGAAGCGGGTCGATCGTTCCCGCCGGTAATCTTGCTGCCGGGGACGGAGCTCCACACGTTGCTGGCGTCAACTGTGCCGTGTTCGGTCTGCACGCGGGACATCTGCCTAAAGTCCTCCCAGCTTCCGTGGACGTGCGGCATGTAGTAGCGAGCATTGCGCTCCCAGAGGCCCTTGCGGGGTTGTTCCTTGGCCCAGAGCTCAAGCTTGGACAGCAGGTCGTGATAATGGCCTGTGTAACGGATGTCCATTTCCCACTGCCAGAAATGGTCGTACTCGGGGTGATTGTAGGCAAAGTGTTGCATCGCCATCTGGAGACCGCGGTAGACACCATGCACGGGCAACTCCGGGCCACTTGTCCAAAGATCGCGGACACCCTGGTAGACAGCGAGCATCTGAGTCTCGGACCAAAGAGTGGCGATGCTGCGGAACTCCTCCGGGACGGTCTCGTTGACACGGCTGCGGTATGTGTCGTCGTCCGCCCAGACCGGATTTCTGCCGTCATTGCGCACCTGGACCAGAAGGTGGACATCATAGCGACCACCCGAGGCGAGAGACAGCTCCGCAATGAGGGCCCTCAAGTTAACAATGTCCTCTTCCCTCCACGCAAACTCATCCCAGCAGCGCAGGACAACCGCAGTTCGACCAATTTCGCTCTGAGCCTTCTCGCCGGCGGACTGAGCGGTTTCGGTAGCGTTACGCGCCGCCAGCTTTGGAACTTCCAAGCCTTCGGCAATGTAGAAGCCATGTGGACGAGCGCCACGCACTTCTAGCGGCTTGTAGCGGTTTGCATTGGAGCGGTAGCATTGCCGCTGAGCAGCCGCCCAGTCAACACCCCGCCAGTCAACTTGTTTGGTAGTCTCCCACACAGCTTCGGCGCCTTCCCGATCACCATGCTCGCCGAGACCGAGTCCACCCGTTCGGACGGAATAGCCGTAGCCATATGGGCCGTATCGCCCGTACCGGTCAAAGCAGATGTCTTCTGGGAGGGAAAGCAGCTCGTAGGAGCCGAGGATATGATCCGGGAAGCCGCTGGGCCGGCCATCAGTGTAGCGGATGGATGGTACCTTCAGAGTGTTTTGGCTGTCCAGGAAGCACTCGGAGATGCCGTCGGCGGCGTTAGGGATACCAGCGGTCGGGTATTCAGTGAAAGCTTTGCTTGGCGGCACCGACCTTGTCTCCATGGATGCCTCCTCGGCTGGCACTGAATCAGCAGCAGGCTGCTCGCTTTCTCTTTTTTGCTGCGTCTTTTGTTGTTGCTGCTGTTCCTGCCGTTGCTGTGGCGGCGTTTGCGACTGCGGCTGGCTGGAGTTGTAGGGTCCCTCCTCCTCAAGCCGAGGGTACTGGGGCGTGTTGTCGGCAAAAGGAACGACGGTTCTGATGCCGCCGTAGTACCTGGTAAGAAAATCGAACTCCTCCCATGCAGGCGGGATGACAGGCTTCTTGTCCACCTTGCCCTCTGCGATCCTCCGGTTCTCGACCTGGCTGGCGCGGACGAGAATGAAAATAAATATGACAATTGTCGACATCATCCCGATGCAGAGAAAGCGAATGACCTTGTTTGGTAGCCGATAGAGGTATCTCCGGGCTGGTGGTCGTCGCGTGGGGACCACGGCACGTTTCTTGAGAGGCATGAGTGCGGCGGCAGACGAGACAGAAGACGATGTCCGCCTCGAGCTGCCCGAACTAGGAGAAGATGAGGACGAAGAGTCGGTGGTCTCGCCATCGTCGGATTCGTATGACGGCCCTTCGGAATCTGAGTAGCGTTCCTTGGTCGGTGAGCGCGGCGGGCGGGCCGTTCGTGGTTTAGGAGGTGGCAACTCCTGGTATAGAGGCAGCCTTGGCCGCTTTGGCTCGCGAGGCCGGAAGAGGTTTAACGAAGGCAGCCCCATTGTGGTGGTAGGTTTCTGGATTGCTGAGCACAGACATGTCAACCAAGGCTCGAGTCGAGTCTCAGTCGAATGAACCTCTTTCTGACCTGATTACACCGTGGACGCCGGAGAGAGAGCCTCTACCCACTCCAAAAACGCTTCGTACGCTTCGTACGCTTCAAGCGTTCTCCGTAGCTGTGAGACGCTGGGAGTGTGACGAGAGATTGGCGTCTCGTTACCCTGAGTTCGGAACCTCAGGAATGTCGGTGCGATGCTTCGCGTTGTCGCGAGCCCGCGGTCGAGGCTTCAAACACAATTTAATTCGGGCGTGTCCGAGTCATGCAACCTGGAAGTTCGCACCTCGGGAATTCGGCACCGGTCTCTGAACAAGAGGCGCCCTCGACACAGACAAGCGTCATCGTTGTCCCTGCTGATTGGTCGCGTTTGGCGGTTGTGGACAGGAGCGTTGCTCGGCAACCAGCTCCTTCGTCGGCGCTGCGTGGGACGGTGGGGTCTGCTGCGCCCAGCCCCCCCACTTGGATCCTCGCCAGGCACGCCCAATCGCGCGTGTTGTTCTGTCTGGCTGTCTGCTCTGGCTGCATCGCAGGATTTGATGCAAGAGCTGTTGCGCAGTTCAGCAAGCGCTCGGCATGGAAACCTCCGCGTCCAACGTCTTTTCAAAAGATGCACCATAAGCCTCCAACCTTGGAAGTGACAGCGATGACATGTTGTACATGACTCTTGACATGTCAGGTTGCCCTGAACAAGAGCTGCAGACCGCTTGGACGGGCTCGGTAGGTCAACTCAGCCCGTGGCAGGAGTTATCGATGATGAGTACCCTCGAATGCCCGTCCCACTAAGTCGCAGGCCGGGCTGACATGAGCCCCAGCAAACTGACATCCCCGGCGGCAATAGTCTCTCGGGCCAACGGGACTGTTTCCATTTTCATACCATGTATAGTAAACCATGGATTGGCCAATGTGTTGCACGACTTCATTTGCGTGTCGTGCAGGTCGTCGAAGAACGAAAGGTTTGTCTTCAATCGGATATTAAGCCACCAGATGCTTCCACATCGACGGCCGTGCGACATGTGTTCCAATCAAACCAATGCATAGGTACCGAGAGTATCGCAATGAAGGAGTCAAATGTTCAGATGAAGTCCATTTCTACCCTCCTCGCCTCTTCAACTCACAGCTCCAGGTCTCCAACTTCACTTCCCCCTTCATTGCCCGGTTTGTATACACCAACAGCTTCCCACGCGAGGGCTGTCCAAGCAACCGGTCTCCTCGTTTACACTGCAGTTACTCTTTCCACACCTCCCAAAGCGGTGCCCTCACCCCTTCACCATACCGCCCCATCCACTCTTTCAACGCAGGGAAAATGAAACAGCCAAAGGAAAGCCGGAAATGCAATGCTCGACGGGACTTCCCCACCCGTTTTCCCGTTGACACGACATGGGCAAGACGGACGAGACGGACGGACGGACAGCCAGGCAGATTATATCTGTAGATCGCCGGTCCCGCCCAGTCCGGTCCAACTCACTTCACCTGGACTCACAACCACCGCCAATCGAGGCTTCAATTGTTCGCCCCTAACTTCCCTTCAGTGAAGACCACGATGCAACTCAACCGCAACGGCCGCACTCCCCCAATGTATATCCTTTCGGTTGTTCGTCGCGAGGAGTATACCATCTTCCGGCCTACCCAAACACGCCGGCGATCCCTCCAAGCGGGTCCAGGTTTTTAGTACACACGCTTCATAGGCGGCACCGGCTTGCACTCGTTCTCGTCGAGCGTGGTGCCGATGACGCGGCGGTATTTGAGGTCAACCTGGCCGTGGGGCTTCTTCTGCCAGCTAAGCGTGTGCTTCATCCAGTTCTCGTCATCGCGATCCGGGTAGTCCTCACGCGCGTGCGCGCCGCGCGACTCCTTGCGGTTGGCGGCAGAGACGGCCGTCTGCGTACTACATTCCCGCCCCGTCCGTGTCAGCGACACATTCACATCCTCGTCAATAACCAATGAAGGTTTCAAAACTTACGCGCAAGTGAGCAGGTTCCGGAGCTCGAGCGTCTCGACGAGATCCGAGTTCCAGATCATGCTGCGGTCCTTGATGCCGACCTGCGAAAACATCTGGTCGACCTCGGCGATCTGCCGGACGCCTTCGTCCAAGCTCTCCTGGGTGCGGAAGACGCTGACCTCGCGCTGCATGGTCTTCTGCATGGCAAGGCGAACCTCAGCCGTGCTCTTGGGGCCCTCCGAGGTGCGGACCTTATCGAGCACCTCGATCGACTCGGCGCCGGCGTCGGCCTCGAGAGGCTTCAGGGCGGCGCCGGGCGTGAAGTTGTCGCGGATGGTGTGCGAGACGGCGCGGCCGAAGACGACCAGGTCGAGCAGCGAGTTGGCGCCAAGGCGGTTGGCGCCGTGGACGGACACGCAGGCGGCCTCACCGCAGGCAAAGAGGCCGGGGACAATCTTGTCGTTGCCCTGCTCGTCAACCGTGATCACCTCGCCGGTGTACCGGGTCGGGATACCACCCATGTTGTAGTGAACGGTGGGTAGGACGGGGATGGGCTGCTTGCGGACATCGACGCCGGCGAAAATGCCAGCAGTCTCCGAAATTCCGGGGAGACGCTCAGCGAGAATCTCAGCGGGGAGATGGCTGAGCTGGAGGAAAATGTGGTCCTTCTCGGCGCCGACACCGCGGCCCTCGCGAATCTCCATGGTCATGGAACGCGAGACGACGTCACGGGAGGCGAGATCCTTGGCGGTCGGTGCGTACCTCTCCATGAAGCGCTCGCCCTCCGAGTTAAGAAGATAACCGCCCTCACCACGGGCACCCTCGGTGATCAGGCAGCCGGCTCCGTAGATGCCGGTGGGGTGGAACTGCACGAACTCGAGATCCTGGTTGGGCAGACCGGCGCGGGCCACCATGGCCATGCCGTCGCCCGTGCAGGTGTGGGCGGATGTGCAGCTGAAGTACGCCCGCCCGTAGCCACCAGTGGCCAGGACGGTGTTGTTCGCGAGGAAACGGTGCAGCGTGCCGTCTTCCTGGTTGTATGCCAGCACACCGCGGCACTCGCCATCCTGCATGATCAAATCGATAGCAAAGTACTCGATGAAGTAGTTGGTCTTATGCCTCAGGGACTGGCCGTAGAGAGTGTGGAGGAGAGCGTGGCCGGTACGGTCGGCGGCGGCGCAGCACCGGTAGGCCTGGCCGCCCTTGCCGTACTTCTGGGACTGGCCACCGAAGGCACGCTGGTAGCTGTCGAGTGCGTCAGCGCCTCTTCCTCCGTACCCAATACCATGTCACTTACATCTTGCCATCCTCAGTTCTGGAAAAGGGGCAGCCGTAGTTCTCCAGTTCGATGATGGAGGCGGGCGCCTCGCGGGTCATGTAGTGAATGGCGTCCTGGTCACCGAGCCAGTCGGAGCCCTTGACCGTGTCGTACATGTGCCATCTCCAGTCGTCCTCGTGCATGTTACCCAGCGCGGCGTTGATGCCACCCTGGGCGGCGACGGTGTGACTTCTTGTGGGGAACAGCTTAGAGATGCAGGCCGTGTTGAAGCCGGCCTCGGCCAGACCGAAGGCAGCGCGCAGGCCGGCGCCACCGGCACCGACGACGATTGCATCGTACTCGTGGTCCTAGTCCAGCCCAGTGCGTCAGTCTTCTGAAGTCCTTCTCAGGTTGTTGATGCGTGAATTCCGTCGAGGCGACGTACAATGACCGGGTACTTGCTGCTGACGAACGGCGATGCCTCCTTCGCGCGGAGCGGCCCACCGGCGATGACGCGGGCTGCCAGCGCGAAAAGCTGTCAGCTGCGATCCTCATGCATAGCCACACGGCGCACCGAGACATTGGACCGACTCACCAACTGGCCGTGTTGTGGAAAACGCCCGAACCGAATTTCGAGAGGCACGCGAGAACTACCGAGGCTCAAGTCAGACACAGAAGGGACAACCTTGGTGCTGCGAGAATAAGGGAGAGAGCTGCGCAGACGCAACGCAGCACTGCGCGAGGGCGGAAACTCACCGCCGGCGCTGCGGCTAGCCGCCTCCAAGCCATTGAGGATGCCATTGTTCGTCTAAGGTGGTGTGAGGGGGAAGGTCGTGGTAGGCATCAGGGAAATATTTGAGCCTCCTTCACGGTCATGCAGTTAACTGCTCGCGCCTTCCAAGTCCCGACACACCAGAGCTGCCAAGCAGCTGAGCCAATCAGCGGAAGCTGATTACCCGAGTTGCCGGCGAGGCCCGCGCCCCCGGCCCACCCTGACACAGCGTGAAGTGGGGCGCTCATAGGTCAAGTCCTTCTTCCATTTAACTAACCACCATTGAATTGTTCGAGCTCGTCTTCTCTCCTTATCCCATCTGTTGCCGCTACATCGACATCAAATCATGTCTTTACTCCGTACGATGGTGAGAATTGCAATCAATCACGATGTATTACCTACCTACATGCTTAGGTAGGTATCCAGTGCGAAGGAACAAAAAGTTATGGACCTTATGCTCCACGTCGTTACCGATGGCATCACATCTCTCGGCATGCCGAGCGATGACCGGCGAGCGGACTGTAACCCGGAAACACAAGTGCAACACCTCACTCGACCAACCCGGAGCTCAGGGGTGTGTGGATGGATTCTCGTTGGTATTACTTAGTGATATACTCTACAGCGCAATAATCATTATTGTATTACACTTCAGGTCGTAGGTAGGCCATAGGTACGATGCTCCTTTTCGCCGGGCTCTTCAAGAATGCAGCAACCCAGAATCCAACCAGACAAGTCCCGTCCGACTTCCCATCCCATCCAAGCCTGACCCATATCGACAAGAAAGCCTACCAGAACCTTGCGTCCGGTCTTTCGCAAGAAACACGAACTCCGCCCGCGCATGTCTTCCCTGGTGGGTGGCTACTCGGCGAGCACCATCCGCAACATGACCAAAAAGTTATCCTTGAGCTTGTGCACCTCCGACACCTCCGGCTTGGCGGGCTCGCCGGCGCTGCGACGCAGCCGGTCCTGCCTGCGGGCGCGGCGCTTGCGCTCCGCTTCGATGGGGTCGAGCTCATCGTCGGCTTCAGCCTCGGCCTCGTCATCCGACTCGTCGTCGTCGTCGTACGCCATCTCCGCCAGATCCTCCTGGTCGAGCCCAAAGTCGGTCGACCGAAATGCCATGGCGCCCGGCAGCGGCTCGCCGTCCGGCCCGCCGCCGCCCTCGGCGGCCATCTTTTGGCGCGTCTTGTCGTGGTGCCACTTCTTGCGCGCCTCCTGCCACGCGATGAGCCGGTCGATCTCGGCGACGGCGCGGTCGCGGTCGACGACGCCGCTGCTGACTGCGCCCTCGAACAGCGCGTTGATATCGAGGCTGCCGTTGGTCGGCCCGTGCCGGAGAAACTCGAGGATGCCCTCGACCCAGCCCATCAGCTGCGTGAAGAGGCCGTTGTCGTGCGTGTGCACCTCGTGCACAAACTTGTAGAAGTGCTGCTCGTGCCGCTGGCACAGGTCGATGAAGGCCTGCACTGTTTGGTTTGGATCGGCCGAAGCGTCTTGCTCGCGGCATCGCTCGACGACCTGAGAAGTCCCTTGTTAGCTTTGCCAACACGCCGAGCTCCTCACAAGCTCCGCCGAGAAGGGGATTAAGAGTTCTCACCTGTATCAAGTCATCGACAAAATGGGCAAAGTCCGTCACACTGTTGTACACGTTGGCCGACTTGTAGACGCGGATCAGGGGCTCGTAGAAAATGGTGAACAGGTCCCGGAACAGGTGCAGCGTCACAGGCTCCTCAATGAGACTCAGCATCATGGCCTTATCCCGCTGCCGAAGATACAGTTTCATCAGCTGCTTGAGGTACGAGAAGAGCTGCGCCCCCTGGCGGAGCTCCTCGTCGACGTTGTCGACCGCGTTGTTGAAGGCCACATATGCGTTGTACAGCCGCTCAATCTGCTGGGGCTGCAGCGCAGGCCCGACAAGCTCCGACCGGAGGATGACGACGAGGACGTCCAGGTCGTCGGCAACGGCTTCCTCCCGGAGCGCCTCCTTGACGTGCTCCTCCGCGTCGGTGTACGTCTTTAGCTTCTCCACGAACACGACGTCCCCGATCTTATCCGCAAGCGCATCGATCGAGCGTTGAAAGCCCTTGATACCGTCGTTCAGCGTCATCGAGAAGATGCGCTGCATCAGCGACCGGGTGCCGAAAGGCTGGGCCAGGAAGATGTCGAGAATGCTAGACATGACAGCTGCCGGGTTGGCCACCCGAATCACGTTCTTCATAAGCGTGTACGGAATGAGGGAGTGGATCCTCTTGGCCTGGGCAAACAGCTCCGGCGAGTTGTCCTCGGCGAGGAAGAGGTGGTAGATGCTGGCCGCCACTTCGATGCGCAGCCACTCGGCAAACTTCTGATACTGCAGGCTGAGATCTTGAATTGTCTCCTTCTCCCGAATCTCCTTAAATAGCATAGTCAAGCCGTTGCGTTCGACGATGTCCTGACGGAATCTGGGGACACAGAACCAAGAGCATTAGCATTCGATTTACGAAGCGGCATCAAGGCACGTACTGTTCCATGTAAACGTCAAGTTCCGCCGCCCGTTTTCTCGCCACTTCGTAAAACTGCTTCTGCTCCTCCACCCGCTTCTCGTCTAGGTGCTTCCGGCGGGCGATATCGTCGACATCCTCGTCGTTTAGGTTGATGGGATTTGTGGTCAGAAACTCCTCGATCGCGTTCGTGCCGGCTATTTGAGGATTGTTCAACAGGGAGCGTAGGAAGGCGCGCAGGGAGATCCTCTGGCTTTCTCGCCGTAGAATAACAGACTGAAGTCGTTAGTTCTGGCTCAAACAGGGCAATGCCCCTCGATCTTAACACGGGCAGAACATACGTCGTAGGGTTTGTGACTTAGCGGTGAAGAAGGGGGTGGTGGCCTGCCGTCGACCGAGTTTCGAGGAGAAATCCGGTCCGTTGAACGTTGTTCTAGAGGGGGGATGCTGATAAGTGCCTGCCAGCTTCAAATGCTTTGGGATGATACACACCTTTCACGGACAACAACTTGTGAGCGACATCATTCTGGTGCCCGGAACCATTTACCACCGGGCTATTGGGCTGCTGCGTCGACACGGAAGAGATGGATGACGTCTCTGAGTTGCTCCCGTTATGTCCGCCCAAGAAGCTGGGTGCCGTTGAGTTGGACTTGTTCTTTTGGGGAAGAGGTGGAAGCACCTTGCCCGGCAGCTCGGTGCGCAGCTTCTTATAGAGGCGCGCGAAATCGCCGTACCGCCGCCCGACGAAGAGTTCCCGTCCGTTTTTCCTCTTCGTACGGAGGACAAACTCCTTTCGATGCACAGTTAGCCAGAGAGTCGCCAGCCTTCCATGCATGTCCAACACCACTAGGACTCACCGCGTGCTGGTGGTGCCTGATTTTTCTCTTGACCGAGATCATCCGCACACCTGCGACGTTCACGTCCCACCCGTTCAGATAATTGCCTTCGGGCATCGTGTGGAGCACGCCGGTGTCGATGGCATTAGCATCGACAACCTCGAGCTCGGAGAAGCGGATTCGTTCCTCAAAGCCTGATGACGTAGGGATGCCCGACACCATCATCAGCTCCACGAGTTTCCTGGCCTTGATGGCCAGCTTCCTCCTCTTGGTCTCCTCCAGTCGGTCTTCCGAAGACGAGATGTTCTTGCTCGCAAACGATTCGAGGAACTAGAGCGTACCATGGCTAGCGTGTTAGAATCCCGTCTCCCAACGGCGCGCTGGCCACTCGTCTGCGAAGAGTAGCAACTCACCGCCTGCAGCTTATCCTGCCAGAACTCCTTTTCCTTGGCCTTGTCGAGGAAGGGAAACTCGCGGACGTGGTGGACGAAGATGTACCGGAGGATGGGAAGCTCCGAATCCAGCGGCGACACTTCCCCGAGTGGAGACCTGAATGGTGCGCCGAACCGCCGCAGCGCCGTGGGCGAGTTGAGCTCCGAGATCTCCCATCTTACTTGCTCCGAGATGAGCTCCCGCTTGAGATCTGCCAGGCACAGGTTAGCTTTCCGCGGGCGACGGAGACTTGGCAAAGCGACACTAAAAGAAAGGCCAACGAACAATGTTCTTGCTTTCCGGTCAGGTTCTGGTTCGACGCCGTCCGGACCGGCAGCTCTGTTGGTCCACCGGCTGGCGCCTCGGTACCATCGGCCCGTCCGGCATTGGGCAGCAGCCCCGCGGCGTAGTCGGAAACCATTCTCGCGGCGGCGGCGGGCGGGACCGGGCACGGCGAAGACTGAGAGACTGGCACGAATGGAGTCGTGCTCGTCCTTCAGGGTTTCGTGTTGCACTTGTAAGTGAGACGACCCTGCGTTCCCCCCTCGGACTGGCCTCGGGATGGGGGATGCTGTCACCTGTGTCGAAGGCGGGGCAGGATTACCCCCCCGGTAAGACTACAAGTATAGTAAGCGTGCGTTGCCAAGGGATGCGCCTGCGCTGCGTGTGCGTGTGCTGCGAGCTGCGGCCAGTGGAGCTTCTGTCTGGGCGGCAGGCCGCAGTTTCGAGGTCACAGGAGGACGCGACAGACGGGGGCGTGAAGTGGTGTCGTGGGACAAGTATGATGGTTAGGAGAGTGGGAGCTGAATGTAGCAGGTCAACAGGAATATTTGTTGGCAGCACACGGCAGTCGCAGATCTAAGGTTTGGGTCGAGGACCCTGCGACGGGCGGAGATGTCGATCGGCCGCTCTCGCTTTTATTCAAGGAACAAAAGATCGGGCAGTGCGCGACACCAGCCAAGAAAGTCGAAAAAAACCAAGACCAGGTCGTAGTGGCCCTTTCTTTGCTTTCGCATGCCGTGTTCATCAGTCGGCCAGCCGAACCAGCCTGCCTGCCACCGGGCAATTCGTTGCTATTATTATGGATGCTTGCGGTCACAGTACCTGGTAGCAGGTCCCTGCTGGCATCCGATGACGCATGTGGACCGCCTGCCAAGAACGGGGCCGCTGCCATGCCAAGCCTGACCCTAATCTGGCACATTTCGCGGAAGGGCGGGAAGCGGCTTTGTTTTGGAGACCACTCTGCAGAGCCACAGTACGTGTAAGCCGTCGGCAACATTTACACCGTGACAGTTACTTGATGCCCAGCCCGACCACGGGCGGGGGGCTTTTGGATGTTGGCGGTCCGGGCCATGCGCGCGAAGATCCGCACTTTTGGAACCGGGCGGTGCGCTTACTTCGACCACTGTTCGACCCATTTTAAATGCTAGGCACGCACGAATAATGAACGCTCACCATCGAGCCAGCTTAGGATCCCCTCTCAAAGTCCCAAGCCCGTTCGCATGCCACAACCCACCGCGATTAGGTGGACCATCAGGGGGCGCAGACTAGTTCGTGTCCTCCGATCGCGCCGCAGTCCCTGATGACGTTGGCTTGGCAGGGCCCAGGCATCATCCCGACGTTTTGTCCCCATTCCGACCCCCTTCAGGGCTGCCCAAGCCTCGGAGACTACGCGGCCAGGCTCGGAAATTCTCATCGACAGCACCCAAGCGAGAGAAGACCAACGACTGCCAGGGGCATCGCTTACTTTCCGCCGAAGAATGTAGGTTGGATCATTACATGCGGTGTATGTGTCACAAGGATAGGCACGCAGACCAGCGTGGGAATCTGCTTGTATGGGGACTTTCTAGACAGGAGCCCTCTCCCACAAATGGGGCAACGGTCCTATTGTTTTCAGCGACAATCAGGCATATCACACATTTTGTCTGGAACAACGTTTAGCGAACAGTTATGTCCACTGTGATTCGTATATGTAACATCAAGCAGTACCTAGAGAAGTCACAACCGGGTATCGAAACTTTTTTATGGAGATGAAAAGAGGAGTACAGGGCAGGGGAGCGTCCTCTGGGGCTGCTCATAGTTCGTCAAACATCTCGAGCATATCAGTCGTGGCGGATGTGCCGCCCCCCAGAGTCTCAGTGCCATTGCGCGATTCGCCAGTTTCCCGTGGTCCGGTGACCCTGGAACTCCAGAGCAGATCCGCCTTCGCCGCGGCAACATCCCGTAGCGTATTGAACCCGTCGGTTGCGATGCGCGCCGTCGTCTCCTCCAGCCCCTCAGACGCGTATTGAGACCCGAGAAAGAGCGAGAGTACGAGGAAGACGGCCACCGAAGTGACAATCCAGACAGTCTTGAGACGGCGCCGGGTTTTCTCCTGCCACTCCCGGTCGGCGCGCTCCCAGCTCTCTATTCGCTCGCTGACGGCATCGACTCGTTCGCTCAGGGACCGGATCAGCTTTCGCCCGGCCTGAATGCGGTCCTGCAGCGACTCGATGCGCTTCTTCTGGTGCTCGAACTGCCCAAACGCGTCAAGTTGCGAGCCGACGTCGGCAACCAGCTCGTCGGCGTCGGTGCTGAAGCCGCTGTTGAGCTGGTGCGAGAGGTCGGCGAGCTCCTTCAGCGCGGCGACCGTGTTCTGAAGAGCGCGGAGCTTGTCGAGTACCGACTCGTATGTCTCGTCGAGCTGCTTTGTGGTCGAGCTCGCATAGGACTCGAGTTCGGCGAGGGAGCGCTGTAGGCCGCTAGAGCAGTTGTCGTGTTAGCGGGGAAAGCGGGCAAAAGGGACAAGGCGTGCGGGAGAGGAAGACGGAGGAGAATGGAAATACCAACTTCTGACGGGCCACGGCTTTCTGCTGCTCTTTGGCCAGCCCATCTCCCGAGATATCATCTTTCTGGGCCTTGACCACCGGCATCACTTCGTCGGCCGAGGCATAGAGGATGCTCGTCCGTCGGCTGGCGTTCGGCGTCAAGTTGGGCGTCACCCCTTCAGATCGTGACCACTCAAATGAGCGCCTGGCTTGCACGACCGGGATCCCCGACAGCGGGGCCGGAATGCGTGCGTCTCGCTCGGTCTCTCTGGCCGCGCGGTGCGAATGGTGACGGTGCAGGCGTTTCGGGGACGAGAGCTCGGAAATGGACCTCGTTATCTGATGCCTCGGGCGGCCTGGCGGCGACGCTTTGGGTGCAGCGCCGCCATTTTGGGACATGGTCTTGCAGGGACTTCCCTCGCTGATTGCCCATGTGGGATGGGTGGGCTCGGCGAGTCGTTGTACAATTACGCTGGAGGCTTGAGGCCGGGTGGCATGTGGCCGGCGAGTCAGTTGACTGCCAACGGTTCAGGTGTGGTGGGGCACACAGCCTTGGCTGGCTCGGGCTGGCAACTTGTGGGGGCTGGCTGAGCAAACAGATCACTGCCCGCATTCAAGTCGGCGCCAGCGCCTTCAGCTGTGCAGAGGACCGTCAACCTTAATGCGGTGCGCTTTTCGCGACCACCTGTATTCATTGCATGACCGCGACAATCCTGTCTAAGCCGGGTATCATCTCATACAACTAGCTCTTGAAACAGAGCACTGGGAATGTCCACCCCTTTAGCGTGTCTTGGAGGGCCTCGAGCCAGAGCATAATGCATGTTGTGACTCCCTCCCCAGCTTTATCCGGCTTCTAGTCGCCGGCGGCACGCAGCGGTCCCGTTAGGGGCTGTGACTGAAGTGTCGTCTGCATGACTGCGCCGGACCGAACTGGCCTGCGCCGGCCCTTTCGAACGGGTAACCCGATGGACACGGTCCTACTCAGCGAACTGGTGATCGGCAGGCTTCGTACCGACGGAACCTCTCGCGGCGACCTTTCGCACCGGTTTCGTGCCACTTCCGGATCATGAGCTGAGCAGCTTGTTGCGCTTCTCCTTGCGCTTCAACCGGTCCAGCCTCTTCTTGTGCATTTTCGCCGCCAACTGCTCGTATCGCTCTTTTTCCTCCTTGGCCGCTCGCTTCTCCTTCAAAGCTTGAATCCGCCTCTGTGAGGTCCGAGGTTAGCGATCACATCGGCCCGGTGTTGCAGCACGGGATGCGCACCTGTCGCTCTGCCTCCTTTTCGTCCTTCATCTCCTTCTCCTTGGCCTTCGTGGCGGCTTGAGCCACTCTTGCCTTCGCCCGCTGCTCGTACGATGTCAAGCCGGACCCCGGACGGAACGCATTCTTGGGGGCATGCCACTGTTTGCCTGCGATGCGCGTCAGCGGATGGGAGACAGCGATCGGGTGTCCAAGCTGGAGGAGCGAGTACCGTTCTTCCGCATCCCCAGGGGCTTTGTGACGGCTGCGTCCTTCGCCGAGGCGCCTTCAACTGCTGTTGAGGACATCTCTTGCCGTCTGGCTGTGGTGCACGCGTCTCAAAACGATATCGCGGGCTGGCAAAGACGTTTTGAATTCGATAAAGCGGTCCGATAAGCGCAACGGCGTTCGGAAATTTTGAACGGCAGAATTTCCGATAAATTGCAGTTTGGGAGCGGGGTGGGGCCCAGGCCTAGTTCACTTGACGAGGGACAAGGCGGTCCACTCAGCTGCGGCTGGACTGCGCAAGGCTGCGTTACGTAAAACCTCTCAATTGTGTCTTACCGTCGAAAGTCCGCTAGCCACCACCAGACTGCTTTCTGCATACAAAAGACAGTCTCGAATATAATTTTTCGTGAGTCTTCAACAAAGCCAGGTGACAAACAAACAGCCGGCTACGGAGATACCGTACGTCAGTCTCGATGTAGAGTGATCCCTCTGTCGATGTTGAGGTATGTCGTACGTTGCTGCTGCTGACTGGCGAATGTCCGGATGGCGCGGGGACAAAGCACATTTAATTCCACGGATCAGGCACCCTTCAGACGGAGGTATTTTACTGCAGTACACTTGCTCAGTACGTATCTACTCACCCAATTCAGATACCCATAATTCCTTATCAAATTCCGCTATTGAAGTCCTCGTTAGCTAAGAAATGTTAAACACCACTCGGGAAATTGCGATAAGAGAGTGTGGGTATCTGAATTGGGTGAGTAGATACGGTACTGCGTCCACCACTCCGTACAAGTACCTAATCCGTACACGCGGGCGAATTGTGTGGAGGAGCCAGCTTGCTGGCTTGGCAGGGCGGGAGTGTGGCTTGGGTACGGTAATTATTTCCCCGCAATGGTTATTAAAGACCGTTTGGGATCGGCCATCTGCGCAACAATACCGGGGGGCCCTGGAGCCCTGAACTTGAGGTGCCATTTCCTGGTGTCGAATCTCTGGTTGTAACGAATCGAGAGGTGCGAAGTGACACGGTAATCGAACACCTATTACCACCTTACACACCATAACAGATGTCTCTTAAACCTGACATAAATGGCTCTTTGCAGGGTAAGAACAGGCGCAAAAGTACCATACCTTGTGGACTACGCAGTACTACCCAGGTATTCTGAATTGTCTTTAATCCGGCTCGGAAATGAGTGTCGTCATTGAAACCTCGACGCGCTGTGCCGAGAATTCACCCTTGAAGGGCTGAGCGACCTAATTTCAAGAGCCCGATGCCTGCCGCGACTGGGTACCTGAGGTAGGTACCTTGTATTGTGAGTGCGTGCTCCGTGTCCGTGATGGTGAGTTCGAGAGGTGGTCACCGTGACCCTGGAATTTTATACCAACTGCTGTCTTGCCTGTGCAACCCAGCTGAGGGACGGCTGGCAAGGAGTTGCCATGGCAATCGGTAGATGCAGGCTTGCACGGAAGCGCAGCGCACCTTCTCTCTTTGGCAGCAGTCGGGTTCGGCTGAAATGTCCCTGGCCTCACTTATGCGGCGTCGTCCGTGCACACCTGGCTTGGGGGGATGTTTCGCGCTTCCTGTTGGCCGACTCTCGTGATTTGCTCCGACAGTGGCAAGCCAGCTGCAGGCTCCAGGAGTCGAGGAGGTGCAGCGTCCACAATCGATCACAGCATGCAGATGCTGTGCATTGCGAGCGCCTCCTCCAGGTCGTCGAGGGCACTCACAACGACGAAGGTCCTCATCACGGAAAACAACATCCAAGCCTTGCAACGCACAAGGTGCTTCCACGCTCGGTGTCTCGGAGAAGGCTATCTGTGCTAGAAGGCTGACTGCCGAATGATAGATAGGTGCCCGTCATGATCACACAGTACGTGGTCTCCTATGATGATTAAAGTCCACAGGTTCAACTTGCCCAATTGCGAGGTTTCAAGCAAATGTGTCGATGGCCGCCGAGATCAGGTTCGAGGGTACCATCTCACCGTCGGCAGCACAGTGCGGCCAGGATTCAGCCCGTGGGGTTGCACTTAAGCCCCCTGGCCGGCATGTGGCAGGGGCTCCAGGGCCGGCGTCAGCGAGAACTGGGGCTTCCGACTGGAGAGAGAGGGAGAGACGGGAGTCCGGATGTGTCGCTGGAACGTGGCCACTTGCAACCAGATTCGGCAGTAGCGGGGTACCTGACGCGACATGCGATGAGGCGCAGACGGTCGTGTAGCCGTCCATCGCGGGAATTGAGGCAACAAATACGAAATTGGACGCGGGGCGTGGGACACTGGCATCGCTGCGAGGGCGACGCACGCCCTGGAAGACGCTGACCTACGAGCCTACTATATTCAAGTACGGCGACACAGCGGTTGGCGTACCGTGCGTGCGTGTGCCGGACAGCGAAGGTGAACATGGATCCATTCCCCGTCTGAGGTTGGGTTGGCGCTCGCTCATCCAGCCGACTGTGGCTGCTGTCGCTGTGCTCGATCCCTCCGCACTACGGATACCGACCGTACCGTACTGTAGCATCGGAGGGGGGTGGCCATCATCAGGGAATTTGGCTGTGGCCGGTCGAACCTGGAAAGCCCAAAGCCCGGCTGCAAGTGCGATCGTCCGGGGCAAGCGGCCACACCAAAGTTCGCTCCAACACTCGCTGTTGCCGCCGAGACATGCATGAGCGGTCGCGCACATTTCACTCGCTGGCCAGATGATGGAAGTGCGCAGTAGGTGGACGAGAAAGTGGGACCTGCGATGCCCGCCCTTCAGCGTCCAGAGAAGTTCGCTTTCGATGCTGTACAGAACTACTACAGAGACTCGGAGAAGGGCTGCGAGAGGGGAAGGAGAGACATGCTAGAATCGCTTAACTGTGGCGGGCGGCGGGCTTGCTTCTTTTGGGTTAGAGCACGGCCCACACCCCCTCCAGGCTCATATCGGCACACAGTGCAGATTGCGAGCATGCACTATCAGGCACCGCGCTGCAAGGTGGTGGTAAAGCCCCCCACCCCAAGTTTCTTCCCCGTGTTGTGTGCCCAGTTCACCTCCCTCTCACCACTCGCTTCTCCGCCCTCTCCCTCCGCATCCTTCACCACACCGCCGTCGTTTGTCGACTGTCCGGCAAACTTGGCTCAATTCCAGCAGCAGGTCGAAAGATTTGCGCTGGGTTGGCCGTCCACTCCTTTACCACCAAAACCAATTGGATTCGTCGTCGGGAAACAGCGTTGTTGAGCTGCCTAATCATCCAACTGCTGCTGTTTCCAGGTCATTTGCAATTGTCTACCGGGCTCGATCTTCCGGTTAGTTGTTCTTCACACAGCATCAGCATCGCTGGTCTCGGATGCATCAGCCCTGTTGCCTTTTTATCTTCTCTCCTTCGCCGTGCGCGGCTCATCCAGTCGTGGCTGACACCGTTTTAGATTTTCAGACTGCAATTGCTTTTAATCGTTTAATTCCCACGATCGGCTGAGCCTCGACTTCCCCGACCTGGCTTTGTCAAATTGAGGACTGCAACCAGTCTCCCCGCCAGGCGGCCTTCACGCTCAGTGTCTCCATGTCACCCGTCTTGGGCTGAGTTGCCATTTGATTCTGGTGCCGCGGCGCGGCTTGGAAAGATGGCAACCACAATCGGACCCGACATGATGATCGAACCCCCCTCGCCTGACTGTCCCGACCATCGCGCGCCGCTTTATTTTCCCGGCACTACTACCACGAGCGATTTGGCTGTTTTGCCCGCGCCCCCTCCCGATTCGCAGTCGTCCCCTAGGTTGAACCCGCCACCCCCGAATCCCCCGTTTGTTTTCCCGGTTCGGCCGTCGTCCTCCTCGGGGCCTGGGCTCGGGGTCTCCTCATTCTCCAGGACGTCCGGTCGACGGCCGCGGTCAGCAATCGAGGTATCGCAACTGAGCTCCCAGGATGACAGGACTGTCTTCCGGTCGCCAGCTCTGCCAGCGTTCTCCTTCAACCCCGGTGCCTCTCTGCCACCGACCCCCGGGTTTGACAATCTGTTTCTGAGCCCACCGCAGTCACCCTCTGCGCCAAGCTCCCCGCGATTAACTCCGAATCGGCCGGCCGGTCATGGACACCGCAGGGGTGGAAGCGAGTTTGTTGGAGGAAGCATTCGCGATGGCGAAGCCATCACCGTGATGAACGTCAGCCCGACGAAATCCGAGAGCGGCATGGCATCGCCGTCGCTTCAGCCCGCTAGGCCGCGCAGAGGGCACGCTCATCGTCGGTCTGCCGCTATCTCCAGCCATGATCTATCGTCCATTATTGTCCCACAGCCCAACGCCAACTCGAGGGGAAGCAGCGCCCCTTCCAGTCCTGCCGCTACAGCGCAAGCGTTCGCTCAGGGCTTCCCCGGTCCGGACAAGCCCCTTGAGCCGGAGCACTTGATGCCGTCTCCACCGCCGGAATTGTTGGCTCATGGCCCCATGGATGCGTCCATTACTGTCGTGCCGCTGGAGCAGACACCCAAGGCGGCCGTGCGAAACAGGGTCGGCTTCTCCGACACTCTGGAGTACATACCGAGGCCGTTGTCTCTAGTTTCTACCGATACCTCCAGCACGGTGACCGCTCGGCCGGGCCACTCCGTGTCCGGGAGCATCTCGTCCGTCATTTCGCTTTCCAATGCTGATCGTGGTCCCTTCTCAGCGCCCAAAGCCAGCGACAGCCGACCCAGCACCGCTGGCGCGGTTATGGAACGGACCCAGAGTGCGCAGGAACAGGAGCCGGCTCTTCGCTCCCCGAGAAGGAGAGGATCGATCCCCTTTCTGGGCTCCCTTCCCCCGGCCGTTCCACTCAGTCCGGCCGCTCCGAGTCCCACCAGATCGGCCAAGAAATGGGCGTTTTTCAGTTTGGATCCCTTCACGTCAAGCTCGCCGACGCGTACTCAACCAGAAAGCCCGCATTCTGCCGTATCAAATTCACATTCAGTAGTGGCAGAACGCAGCTCCACGGAACGCGAGGTAGGCACGAGCGCTCCAGGATCGCCGGAGAGCTCGGATGCTCCGAAACTTGGCAGCAAGAAAAGAAGCAAGAAACAGAAGAAAGTCAAGACGTGGGCTGGGTCCATCTTGTCCCGCAAAGGCAAGCATCGGCACGGCAAGCATAAGCGACGAGCTCCAACGCCTCCTCCACCGCGGCACTTTGACCTGGGTGACGAGGCGGTTGATGATGATCCTATGCAGATGTCTCTGGAACCGGAATCTGCAGGGTCGTCGTCGGCTGCCACCCAGACTTCTGAGAACGAAGCCTGGGAGTCTTGGACCTTCCCCAAGCCCTCCGGCTTTACGGACGAAGATGCCTCGTACCCAATGATTGACTTGGACGCCGCGTTGGGCCCTTTCAACACTCCTTTGCCGCGCAACCCGGAATGGGAAGCCGCGCAAAGGGCTGGCGGCCTTGTGAAGAAGCAATTGCACAGCGCCGCAGGTATGAGCCGGTTCTCGGGTCCCGGCATGCACTACGTTCATCGACGCGCGGAAAGCGCACCAGAGCTGGTACCTTTCGAAGCCGGCCGCTTCGGATTTCGCCGTTTCGGGAGCAGTTCAACCATGGCCGACGTGTTCGAGGAAGATGAAGAGGAGGAGGAAGAAGAGGAAGAGGCCTCGGTCGGCTCTTCGGCTGGCCCATCGACGCCCGCTGCTGGCACTTCAATCGCTGAGAAGCCCGAAGCTGGCTTACAGCCCGAAGAGAACTTTCGGACAGTCTGCCAAGCCCATGTGCACGCTGGCAGTGCTACGTCGTCGCTGGCGGAGGCGAGCGCGCACAAGCCCCGTGAAGCTGACGACGCCTCCAGCTCAGCGAGATCGGTATCGGAGCAGTCCAGTCAGATGACGTGTGATGATGTGCCGTTCACCGAGCCTGCCCCTCCATTCTCCACCGGAGGGTCCTCCCCAGGCAACGCAAACTCGGGCTCTGCGACCCCTTCTCCCCGCCATGTTTTCCGGCACAAAGACCTGGCTCCGGTCGAGGTCAGCCCTCTCAACCTACCTACGGCATCCCTGGGTCCGGTCAGTCCTTGGTCGATGACTCAGTCCTCGGCCTTCCCGTCGCCAAGGTCGCCCATGTCGTACGATGCGCAATGCATCTCGACGGCTCCCTCCTCGGTCACGGAGGACAATTTCCAATCGCTGCTGATGGGCGAGCCCGGCCCGGAAGTTCGCATCTCGGTGGATGACATTCCGTCCCTAACCAGCAGCAACTCGACCATGACTAGAGAAAGCCTTTTTGCGCAGCACCCGCAAGCCAGACATCCCCCGCTCTACGAGCACCCGAGGCCCGCGTCGTTCACCTCGACTGCGTTTGGGCGACGGCGCTCGAGCCTGGCAAGCCTCAGCCGTCTGATCAACAGCTCCCACGGAGAACGGAGCAAGTTGTCGATCGAAGTGCCCATGGACAGCGAGCCAGAGAAGAAGGCCAAGGCCAGCAAGACAAAACGGCTGAGCCGGATGATGCAATTCTGGAAGCACAAAGAGGACAACACGGCATGAGAAGAGCGACAGGATGGACGTGACTGAATTGCTTTACACTTGCCAGCATTTGTTGCTTGGGGACCAGCACGACAGTAGATTTATACCCATGACGGGTGGCGTCACCTTTAGTGTGGTTTGCTTTAAGGGGGCTTGTGTGTAGGACTATTCTGGAGAAGGTGGTGGGCTCTAATGTTGGAGGCTTTTGGCGTTTTCTCTTTGACCGCAGTGAGGGAGGCAGGGATTTTGCACGGGGCCATCCATGAACAGCCATTTGGACTGTAGAGTGTGCTTCAGTTTCGAGGGCAAAGTGGGATGGAGGATACGATGGAGACGGGACATACGATTTACAGGTGGCGACGACTCTCTTTCTCTGGACAATTACCAACGTACGTACGTACAGTGTCGTTTACTCTAAGCGGTAGAGGGTGGTAACCTGCTCCTATGCAATTACAATTCCATAACCGACACAAGCACTGCGTACACACAACACAACTTCAACTACCTCACGCACCTTGACTGTCATGGTACCTTCCGTTGTTTCGTATCAGTCAACAGCCTGAGCTGGTTTGCTCTGTCGTCCAGTGTGTGACGCCCCACACTCAGCCTGCCGGATTCAGCCTCGGTAATCGGCGCCTCATTGACATAGCCAGAGCAGATCATCTCACCTTCTAATTAGGTAACTATCGAAGCGCCGGGCTATAGCTCCTGCTCACAGTATCAGGTGGCGTATTGCGACGGAACTGACTTACGGAGCACTGTCAGAAAAGAAATACCATAAACCGCAAGCTGCCCAGACTCCGTAGGACCTGTCTCTCGAGTCGGACTCTTACCGTCACGTTCTACCGAAAGAACGTATTGTTGACTCGCCCGCTAACCCTGGCCGCTACAGACCTTCGCTCCAACCGTCACGGAAGATCTCTTCGTGTAGCGTGGAACGCGCGAGAGAGAGCAGAGTCAGCGACGGTAATGTCCGCCGCATCCTCCCGCAACGCCATCCGCCGGCTGCTCAAGGAGCTCGACACGTGGACCACCACCGAAGCGGCGGGCGAGCAGGGCATCGAGCGCCTTGGGCCGGTCAACGACGATGAGCTGCTCAGTTGGGAGGCCGTGATCAATGGTCGGGGGGTTGGGAACGGCTACGAAAGTGCGTCCATCTTTGATTCATATTCTTCTCTCCCCTCTCGTCTCTCCTCTTACTCCTAGCGGCCCCCTCACCCCCTTCTATATATCTCAACACACCACAACCCCCCTTGCTAACCGACCCTGCCACACCGCCACCAGACGGCCGCTGGCTCCTCCGCATCACCATCCCGCCCGCCTACCCGCTGCAGCCGCCGCAACTCACTTTCGCCACGCCCGTACTGCACGCCAACGTGCACCCGGACACGGGCGAGATCTGCCTGGACCTGCTCAAGGACGCGTGGACGCCCGCCTACAGCGTGCTCGAGTGCGTGCGCGCCGTGCGCCTGCTGCTGGCCGCGCCGGGCGTCGACTCGCCGCTCAACGTCGACGTAGCCGCCCTGCTGCGCGCCGGCGACGTGCTGGGCGCGCGGCGGCTGGTTGAGTTGTGGGTTGAGGAGGAGCGGTATGAGGGGAAGTGATGTTCTGCGGGGGGTTCTCCATTCTTCTTCCGTTCCTCTGAATGCACTGGACTATTTTGTTGTCTCACTCGGTTTGGAGATGGCTGCGGTGATGAGAAGGGAGGACGCGTTGGTTGATTCTGGTAGGCGTGTCCGTTATCCTGTTTCTGGCATGCATATATATGCATATTCGGTCATTGCTGGAGGTGAAGGGGACAACCGGAGTCCAACCATGGGCGTGGTTTCACGGCGTTGGACAATGTTGCAAATTTGTCAGGCTTAGAATTCTAGAAACACAGGCATGCACGGAATATTTGCGACTGAGCTCCCCTGAACAACATAGAAAATTTGCCTGGTAATTGATGCCCATTGTTTCGACCCCTTTAACTCCCCGGCCATGTTCGTGCCCTTGCCACAGCCAGCTCGCCAGCAAGCAGTGACCAATGATGCCTTCTTTGCGGATCTAACCAAAATCCGGGCCGCCACCTTTGCGTCATGAGGTAGCACATCGTATCGTACAGCTCCAAACACAGGCCTCTCCGGCTGTCGTGCCGACACGAGGCCCTGCTGAATGGGAGAGCCCAATCTCCTCAGGTTCAGACTCGCACAGAGCATCGCTTCCCGGGAAGACATCTGACGGAAACATCGTAACCACCTCACATAGATAACCCTATGGCCTTTTAAAGGCGTGCTCCACGTTTGGAGCCCGCCGGCACGAAGGTTGATCGTTCTAGCTCATGAACCGCGCGCCGAGGGCGGTCGTGGATACCCGCCTCTCAAGCAGAAAGTGCAGACTGAACTGAGCTGGTGCGGCTGCTAATCACTCGTTGTAGTGATATACCTGCCGCCTGTCAGTACAGTGTCCCAACTTTGCAGGTGCTGGCATGGGGACACTCTACCTTGTAATTCGGAAGGCCAATAGGTTGATAACCCAACCTCTTAGCCATCTTCGCGAAGCCCTCCGTCTCAATGAGGTGGTAAAAGGGGAAAGCAGGGAACATGGCCCCATCCCGGTGCACATCAGCCTTCACCAGCAGCGCTGCACCGCCGACGCCGTCCAGCGGAACCTCCTCGTGCAGGAGCCCGTCGTCCTTGTGCATGTAGACCATCAGAGCCCGGAAGGTTGCCATCTCCGAGTAGCCCTCCAGCAGGATGTCGTCCGGGCCCATCTGCTTGGCCAGCTCCAGCGCGGTCGGGCTGTCCTGCCAGTTGTTGAAGTCGTAGGCCCGCTCGTCCATCTCCTTCTTTTCCGCGTTCATGTATCGTTGAAAGCAATTGGGCGCAATGATGGCCTGGTCGTGGCGGGCCAGGTCCTGGATGATGTCCGGCGGGGTCTCGATGACATCGGCATCCAGCCAGAAGACCCAGGCCGTCGACGGGCCCAGGGTCGAGAATAGCAGTGAGTTGCGCGACTTGGCCATGGCAGCCCGTCGGTTCTTCTGGTTCTCCATCTTGTGGCGTTCGACCTCGTCCTGCGACGCGATAGGCGGCTCGAAGTCCTCGCGCAGGATGATGATGCTCTTGAATCTGTCATTCTCCGGGCCGTTCTTCTGCGTTTTGGTGATCTTCTTCTGCAGCTCCTTCGTCGCCGTGTTGCCCTCCTTCGTCTTGGGCAGAATGAACCCGAGCGTGATCAATTCGTGAGGGTACGACAGCCGAAGGAGATTGTCCCAGTACTCCGGGTAGAAGCGGGCCATCGGGGTGAGCAGCAGGATGTTCTCACGGTTCTCGAGGGGGCTGGACGTGGTGGTGACATTGTTAAGATTGTAGCGTGTGACGGGCGGCGGGTTCAACTTGGCGCCACCAGCAGGCATACGGAAGGGAGAGGTTGGCGGCGAAAGCGGATGGGATGCGGCAGTGGCCTTTCGGGAGGCAGAGAAATCCGGTGATGAGGAGCCGAGTAGAAAGTAAAGAATGAAGAGACAGAGCGCAACGCCGACGGCGAGAGTCGCCGGGCTCGTCTTCTTCAAGCGCACCGACCCCATGGGACGCGCCATGGGTCTCGTCGGGTAGGGAATGGTTCAGGAAAGGCGACACATAAGACGAGAATCCAAAGGAGGGTGAGAATTGAAGATCTGCCGTGTCCGCGCAAGCCCGGCCTGCGATGGATGGTTATCGCATTGGTGGGCGCCCAACGAGTGTCACGACGCAGGGACTCGTTGCCAGCAGTCAGTCGAAGGTTGCGCGGGCGCAACGAAGGGCAAGGTTCGGGGCAGCTCGAAGGTGGTTTCGTGGTTGGAGTCGGTGATGGAATTGGGGTGGATTCCACCCAGTGGCGCGGCAGTACACTACCACAGTACAGAAGGGTACGCACAGTTACGGGCAGTCTGTCTCGCCTGTTCCAAACTCCGCCCCGCCAACTCATTGCTGCCACGCCGTCCGACACTTGCGGCGGTAGTTGCAAGGGTCATATCCGTACAGTCTTCAACACCGTACGTACACCGTACTGTAGCTCCGCGCGCCCACGTCAACGGCAGGCAGCCTGGTCACAGCTCACCCACTTCAGCAAACGACTTTCAAGAAGCCCAAGCTGCAACACTCAACAGTTCGCCGCCCCATTCCAAGATCCGATCCTTCACCCCTCCAGTTAGCCCCATTCGAAGAATTCCATCCGCCAGATTTAGACCTGCACGGCTCTGCAGGGACGAACCACCATGTCAATAACACCCATCATCACGTTCAAGGCGGGCATGTGCGATGTTGATGTTTGTCGTCCTCCGCGTCGCTGCTGTTTGCAGTCTCACCTCCTGACTGTTGTCTAGCAATCGTCAAAACCGTTCAAGATCAAGGCCCTGTCGACGCCCGGCTACATCTACCTCTACTCCGATGATGGTACGATTGCAGCCCTGCAGCCGACCTGCCGCGAACCGTGCAGCAAGCTAACGCTGCAACAGACCTAATTCACTTTTGCTGGCGCCCAAGGTCTGCGCCGCTCGACGAACCCGATCTGGATCTTGTCATGGTTCCCACGGACGGCCACTTTGTCCCGTACGACACCCGCTCGCCGAGCAACCCCTCCTCCAAGACCAACGGCCGGATCTTCGTCCTCAAGTTCGCCTCGTCCTCACAGCGCCACCTTTTCTGGCTCCAGTCGAAGCCCCAGGGCCGCAGCGGCGACCCGGCCTGGATCAGCCCGAGAGACGAGAAGATTGGCGATATCGTGGACAGGTTGCTGCAGGGCGAAGAGGTGGATGTGAACCGCGAGCTGGCGGCGGTCCGTAACAACGACGATGACAGCAGGCGCGATGCCGACGATGACGAGACGATGGAGGACGTCGAGGGTCGCGGCGACCCGGCCTCGTACCGCCGCGGCGGCGATGGGGGCGCCGGTCCGGACGCCACAGGCGGAGATTTCAGGCAGGAAGGCGAGGACTCCCGAGAGGGAGGGTCAGATGGGGCGCGAGCGTAGGTAACCATACCATCCTCCCCATTAACACATATCTTGGAGGCCATTTGAAGGTCAGGCCGGGTGGGTTGTTATTGTCGGCCGGAATTGAGCTGGATCTGGCGCATAGCATGGGCCATTTTTGCAGATAGCACATACATCTTACACGTCCGCCGGGAAGCGAACGGCGGGGAGTCAATGAGAAACCGGTGTTCCTTCTTTTCTCGTCCCTTCAGAGTCCAGGGATACCCGCACATGTGCTGATTCTGGTTCAATAGGGCGAACAACGATGCTGCTTCCGTGGTGCGGAACTTCCTCGACTCTCTGAAGGGCACTCCGGGACTGGGTGCAAGCCACGGCGAGCGCAAGGCCTATCCCCTGCTGAACGACCTCCTTGAACCGAGTACGACGATACCGATGCTCGAAGCCGCAGACGACGCATACGTCGACACACTACTGGGCTTCCTGCCCCCGACGCTGCTCGTCTTGGCGCAGCAGGGCGACAACGCGGATGCCATCGAGAGGGAACCCGGCGCTGAGTCCGTGGAGGCAGCCAAGCAAGCCATGAGCTTGGATCAGAAGCGTGCGCTGCTGAAGAAAGTCCTGCGCAGCCCGCAGTTCACGCAAAGCCTGGCGAGTCTTACCGTTGCGCTGAGGGATGGCGGCCTGCCGAGCATTGCGGAAGCCCTGCGGTTTCCCGTCAAGGGCGGTGGCCTTGTCCCTGGCGGATCGGTGCCTCTTGGTGGTGGGGACGCTGTCGAGGCGTTTGTGGAGGGCGCGAAGCTGAAGGTGCAGAAGGATGGTGGCTCTGGCTCCGGGCAGAGCTGAAAGAGGCCGTCGAAGTCGACCTCACGGCTGGACTGTTTGTTGTTGTACTGTTAGGCCGCTTGTAAGCCCTCGTTGCTGGCACGATGCACGCAGCGAGAAACGAAAACACAATCAAAAAGGCTGACGGCCTCTTCTCTTCTCAGCGGCATTGCCACGATAAGCAATATAAGGGAAGATATGGTACATGTTAGACTCATCACATTGCCTGTTTGCTTTCTCCGCGACTACCCGAGATGATGCCGTGGAAGACATATCAACATTGCGTATGTAATGTTCCGTAACGTAAGAACCATACGGATCTGCCCAGCAGGGCCTGGGGACCTTGAGAGTTGCGGGGCCAGCAACCCCGGCGCAACGTCATTTTCAATTGAGCTTCTTCCCTTCTGGAGCTTCGATTTTACTCTATATTCGCTCCGTTCTCGACCATCCTTTGCGGTGCCTCGCTCGACCCCACACAACCAACGCCATGTCAGCGGAAGCTGAGTACTGGTCGTTTCCGACAAATCCTGAGGAATTCGACCAGGATGATCGCATTTCGTACTCGAAGCTCGACAATAAGTACATCGCCGTGCAGGACGATGGCACCGAGTACGAGTTCGACAGTGGGCTGAGGCGCTGGATTCCCATGATCGACGAAGCCCTGATCGAGCAGCAGCAGAAGGGGTACATAATGGACGACGATGATAACGACGGCGACAATGATCGGCGAGGCCCTTCACGAGGCAGAAAGAGAAAGATGGACTACTCGAACGACCGCGAGGTAAGCTGCTGCGCGCGCTTGCACATCTGGAGCGACGGCCGTCGCGCCCGCCGCTATGCCCTCCTTCTCCCACCATAGCACAACATGTGAGAGAGTCAAGAGACAAGAACAGTCCCGGGCACTCGCACGCGAGATCCGGCGAGAGACTGACCAGCCGCCTGATGTGATCTTCCCTTGCGCGCCAACAGGACAACAACGGTCAGAGCAATAAGGACCGCTCCTCCAAAAAGCGGCAGCAAGGCAACCGTGGGCCGCCAGAGCCCAAAAAGAACACGGCCGTCTACGTCACAGGCATCCCACTCGATGCCACCGCCGAGGAGGTGGCTAAGCTCTTCTCGCGCAAGTGCGGCGTCATCGCCGAAGAAATCGACAGCGGGCGCCCGCGCATCAAGATGTACACGGACGCCGAAGGCAACTTCAAGGGCGACGCCCTGATCGTCTTCTTCAAGCCGCAGTCCGTCGAGATGGCCATCATGCTGCTCGACGACACCGACTTCCGCTTCCCACCGCCGGGCAACCCCAATCCGCCCAAGATGCGCGTGCAGGCGGCCGACTCGAGCTACAAAAAGACCAAATACGACGGCGACAACGCCGGCAGCGGCAGCCACCCCCGTACTGCAAGCGCCAGCAACAACAACAGACCAGGCGACGGCAGCCGACCGTCAGGCGACGCCCGGCGCAGCGACCAGGACAAAGCCAAGATCATCAGAAAAACCCAAAAGCTCTCGGCCAAGCTAGCGGACTGGTCGGACGACGAGCCCTCGGCACTCCCCACCGACGACCCGGCCACGACGGGCGCCAAGGGCGGCAAATGGGACCGCGTGGTGATCTTGCGGCACATGTTCACGCTGGACGAGCTGCGCGAGGACCCGGCCGCGCTGCTCGACATCAAGGAGGACGTGCGTGACGAGTGCGCCAAGCTGGGGCCCGTCACCAACGTGGTACTGTACGACGAGGAGGAGGAGGGCATCGTCAGCGTGCGCTTCGGCACGCGCGAGGCCGCCGAGGCCTGCCTGCGGCTGATGCACGGCCGCGCGTTCGCCGGCCGCATTGTCGAGGCATTTTTTGCCACGGGGAAGGAGCGGTTCCGGAGGTCGAGGGGCGAGGATGGGGGACAGGGTGGTGCTGGTGGAGATAAAGGGGCGCATGATAGTGAGGACGACGACGAGTAAGGAAGAGAGAAGAGGGAGAGGGATTGGGGGAGAGGGGGGTCTTTTGTTGCCTTCCTTAGGTTTCTTTTCTGCGCGATGGTTTTGAACATCTCGCTGGCTAGGCCTACCATAGGGTGCCTTCTTGCTTTTCTTCTCCGTATACATTTACCGATGGTAGTATGGTCGGATACCATGAGAGATAGTTGCATGATCTTCGCCTTGACTTGTCGCGCCGTTGGGTTATTATATCTTGAGCGGTGTTGCATCCGCGCGTTTCGAGACTCACACAGTGAACGCAGTAGAAGTGAAAATGCCATTGCGTCCATATCTACCCACCCTGCCATCATCTAGTTGACCAGCAAAGTGTTGAACTTTTCCCATCCAGCCCACCCGCCGCACTCGGCACCAAACCAGGGTTCGCTACGCCCGGAGCATGTCGTGATAAATGTACACCGAACTCAAAAGCCAAGCGACGGGGTATCTCTATTCTTTGATCGTTCCTTTTGGATTCCTCCATGCATCTCGCATCAGCTGTTTTCTCGTCGCTATGTTTCCTTTCCGATCTCAGTGGTGGAAGAGCCGGATGTTCTGCTCAACAAATGTGATGCCCAGCTTCTCGGCCGTCTCGAACACGGGCACGTCGTTCTGGCTGCCTCCCGGGGCGGCAATGAACTTGACGCCGGAGCGGGCGGCGCGGTACACGTTGTCTGTGAACGGGAACTATCGTACGGGAGAGTGTTAACATAGTTAAACCAGCTCTATTGGTGTCAAGACTTACGAAAGCATCGCTCGAGACAACCACGTCGCTCAGCTTGGACATCCACTCGTTCTTCTCCTCCTCGGTGAAGGCGGGCGGGACCTCCTCGAAGAAGGCCTCGAAGTGCTCGCGCTCCGTGCCGGACTTGGGCAGCTCGCCGCTAACCAGCAGGTCGATGGCGTTGCTCTTGTCCGGGCGCTTGGTGCCCTTCTTCCACTTGATGCCCAGCACGCGCGGGTGGAAGCGCAGCCACCAGTTGTCGGCCTTGTCGCCCGCCAGCCTGGTGCAGTGAATTCTCGACTGCTGGCCTGCGCCGAGACCGACGATTTGGCCCCTGGCAGCGTAGCAAACCGAGTTGCTCTGCGTGTACTTGAGGGCGATGGTGGCAACGGTCAAGTCGCGCAGAGCGCTCTCGGAGAGAGGGCCGGAGTTCTTGGGCGTAATGATGTTCTTGAACGACTCGGGCGAGATCTCGACGTCGTTACGGCCCTGGGTCAGGTTGATGCCGTAGACTGTCCTCGTCTCGGTCTTGCTGGGCTCGAACTCGGGGTCCATCTGCAGGACCAGGTACTTGCCGCCCTTCTTCTTCTTGAGCATCTCCAGCGCGGCGGGCTCGTATCCGGGGGCGATGACACCATCCGACACCTCCTTGGAGATGATGCTGGCAGTAGGAACATCGACAACGTCGCTGAGGGCAATCATGTCGCCGAAACTGCTCATGCGATCGGCGCCTCTGGCGCGGGCATAGGCCTGGGCGAGGCCAGAGGTCTCAAGACCTTCAATGTCATCGACCATGTAGACCTTGCGCTCGTCGGCATCGAGAGGCTCGCCGATGGCGGCTCCGGCAGGAGACACGTGCTTGAAGCTGGCAGCGGCAGGCTTGCCAAGAGCCTTCTTGAGCTCCTTGACCAGGGGCCAGCTGTTGAGGGCGTCCAGGAGGTTGATGTACCCCGGCGAGCCGCCCAAGACCTTGAAGGGAAGATTGCCCTCCTTGACATAAGCTGAGGCGGGCTTCTGGTGGGGGTTGGCACCGTACCGAAGGGGAAGATATTGCAGGCCATCTGCGGCGTACTGCTTGCGGAAGAAGTCGGAGATGGCAGCGTCGTAGTCGGCGGTGTGCTCGAAAGCCTTGAGCGCGTACATCTTGCGGCTAGACTCTTTGACCTCGCCGGCCTCCAGCTCCTTCAGGAACTCGGCATAGTCGTTCGGGTCGCTCAGGATGGTCACACGGGCGTGGTTCTTGGCGGCCGCGCGGATGAGAGTGACACCGCCGATATCGATCTCCTCAACAGCCTCGGGCACGGTGACGTTGATCTTGGCGACGGTGTCCTTGAAGGGGTACAGGTTGCAGATAACATAATCGACCTTGTCGATGTTTTGCTCGGCGAGGTCCTTCTCGTCCGAGGCAAGGTTGCGGGCAAGTATGCCGGCGTGCACGGCGGGGTGGAGCGTCTTGACGCGGCCAGCAAGCATCTCGGGGGCCTTGGTGATGGCGGATACGTCCCTGCAAAAAGGAAAGGTTACCGTCAGATTCGTCCATACGTGGCCCGTCGCCCAAGCTTAGAGATTGACACATACTCGACAGGGAAGCCCGACTCCCTGATCATCTTGGCGGTGCCACCCGAAGCGAGGATGCGAACATTCTGGTTGACGAGGCCCTTGGCCAGGTCCAGGAGGCCAGTCTTGTCGTAGACGGACACGATGGCAATCCGCTGGTGGTCGGCCATGGCGAAAAGGACTGCCGAGTCGTGTGATGTTGCACTACACGAGCCGGCTAGCTGCTGTGTCCGGAGAGATGTCGATACTCGGATCTTGTAGTTGCGAAATGCACGCACGTTGGCTCTGCAGATGGAGCTTGGATTGTGACACACCAGTTGGCAGGAATGGCAGCGAGGTCGAGCTGTCCCAAGCGCAAAATCCTGCAGTCGCCCATGGAGTCGGCGGAATGGAGGGGTAGCTTCGCCGCGATCGGGGCTGCTGCCCCGCACTTCAGCCCGCCTGTAAGGTTCTCCAGCTCTGCCGCGCCCAGGGCTGGCTCTGCATGTCAAACAGAGCCAACCAATCTGGAAGCGATTCCAGCACTCGGCAGTGAAGAAGACCGCATACAGTCTTGGGGGATGATGGTGGTTTCTCTTCCGTACCGTTTATCGTCGTTTACTCCTGTTGATAACGAGCTTCAATGCCACCACACCGGGTTGTTTCCAACCCCACCTACGTCGAGGAATATCTTGATTTGACTTTGGGCTCAATTCGAGACATAAGAGCGGACTCTGGCCGGGCTAAGCGCAGAGCTATCCACGAGAAGCAGAGGATCATCAGGCAAGAGTAGAGGCGCACAGCCTCCACCACAACCTCCACCGGGGACGTGGGACGTTGCGGTGGTCGGGGGAGCCGGCGGCGAGGCGGGCGGTGAGGACAATGATGACGCAAGGAAGGAAGTTCGAGATGTCTGCGGCAGTACGGGAGACAATTCAGCTCACAGTGGCCACGCTATGCCCCGGCCTCGATTGGAGTATACCAAATACCAAGGGCCGCTGCGGCGCAACACTGATGAAGAGGTGGGCGACGCCAGCTGGGACGACTGGAACGTGTTCCCTATCTGGAATGAAGAATGCCCACTTGCGCTGGAGCTGGCAGAGGTGTTTAGCCTGGGTAGGTCCATGTGGATGCTCCTTCGACAGCCTAGCATGGATTTTGACGAGATTGAACATCCCAACGATCTTACCACTGATTGAGATGGCTGTGAAGAAACCCTGAGTTGTGGAAGCGGATGGTGGATAATTTCATGGCAAGGGATCCAAATGAGCGGCCGGACGTGGTGAAGGTGGTGCGCTTCTGGGAGAAGGCCTGCTGGTCAGATGAATGAAGAGTCGATGATGCCCCATGTACCGCTTGGAGGCCGATTCTTGTCAACCCAGGCTCACGTCCCAACTCTCTAAGACTCTAAGACCGTATGCATATGGAGTTGGTACGACGGTAGCAAGTTTGCACGGTTTGTAATCGCTATAGTACGAGTTAGTGAAAAGTGCAACAGGGAGACCCGTGCCGCTTTGCGAGGCTGGAGTAAGTCCTCCGAGGGTTTCGGATTGCGAAATGCTGGTGTACCGTGAGCGGCTGTGGCGGGCGTTGTGGTGCTATAGCGATGGCGTTTGGATATGGGCACCCTGACGAGTCCGAGACCACATGTCTGCATGGAGGCAACGCGCATTACAATTTCACCTGCGAATATCTATGTGAAAGAGACACGCCTAATGAATGTCGAAGCTGCTGGGCGCCGACAATTCATCGTGGACGGGTAGTACCATCTCAGCATTGACACCTTTGCAGCAGGCTCAAGTGACCAAATATCAAGTCATGATCTATTCAGTTCTGAAAAGCCCAGGCCGTCTCAAGCTTTGCTATCAACTCAACGCCTTTATCGTCTCAAAAGATCTTCGTAAACGACTCTGCCACTCGAGATCCAGCCGATCCAGCACACCGTTGAACAGTGTTTTCGCTCGGTTCTCGAGAAACCAGCGGCGATTAGCCTTGTCAAGCAGCCAGCCGTAATGTGCCAAGATAACCATAGACATCGGATGTTCGCGGGCAAGTAGCTGGATGAATTCCGTGGATATTTGTAGCGGCCACACGCGAACGACATCCCAGGCGTTAAAGTCTCCCGCCCTCGTCAGGTTTGCCGCCTCAATGGCTGACCCCAGTTGTCGCGCAGCCTCTCGACAGGCCTCTGTCACCTTCCCGTCCTCGTCAGCTCCTGTGGCCACAAGATTGAGCAGATGTCTCGTCACAGCTGAGTCCGTTGCATCATGCTCTGGGACGTCGGTCTCCCAGCAACTGATGAGCGGGTTCAGCGGGCCGGCTTCTATGCAGTCCCACAGGTCGCACACCAGCACGCAGATATTGCGGGTGAAATACAGCCACGAACAAAGCATGTCTGGATGCGGGCTTGATGGGTTGACAAGCAACAGGCGCTCGTCTGTGTTGTTGGCAGCAAAGGAATTGATGACGAGTAGATGGCAGTACGCGAGGATGGAATGACAGCTGCTCTTGGTGACGTGCTCGATGGCGTGCCTGAACAGCTGCATGGCAATGTCCTGGTGACTAAGACCGCGCACGAGGTAGTTGATGTCCGAGGGGAATTGGTGAGCGAGGTGAAGGGCGGAGCAGGCCAGCAGCGAGTGCATCAGGAAGGGGTGCTCGCAGGCCATCTCGGGGATTGTCTGTTGCCAGATGGCTTGGGTGCCGTGCACGTCAACGAGTGATAGGCTTGTCGACGTGATATAGTGGTGCAACAGTTTCTGGTCGAGACCATCCAGGCGTCTGACGACACCTGCGAGCTTGCCATCTCTGGTTGCTGTCTCCTGATACACACCAATGGGTAGGTAAGTATACGAGTGAATACAGATATCTGCCACCTCAGTGTGAGGGACATAGGAACCATACCTTTGTGCACTGCGGTCTCGGATCGGTGAAGTAGTGCAGGAGGTTGCCTCTGAAGAATGTCTGCAGTGGCGTAGAATGCCAATCATTATCGGCATTTCCATGTCTTCCGTGGACAGACAGCCAGTGCTTCTGCATCCGCTTCGTGGAAGCGCAAAGAAAACCACAGCCGGTCGCAGCAGTGCATTGGAGCCCATCAAGAACAGGGAGTAGCCTGACAGGAAACTCGATGATTTCGGTTTGAATCACATATTGTGGATCTGCAAGCTTGAAACGTGATGCATAATCCACGTACGGCCGCCGGTGCGATCTGTATATGTGGTGTATCTCCTTCAGATGGCGAGCAATGCCGGTCGGCTGGATGGCGTAGCGGCACGCCTGGCAGATGAGAACCCTATACGTTGGATGGAATTGCAATAGCTCCTCCGGAGGCGGGGTTCCAGTGGACTCCATGGTCAGGGGAAGATGCGTTGTTTGAGGGCGCACCCGAGGTTCAATGTGAACCATCGAGAATGCCGGTAGAACGGCACCTCCGGTTCCATCTTTAACAGGCGATGCGGCCCATCCAAACTCTGGGGTACTGTGTAAAAGCTTCCAGGTTGGGCGATTCAAAGGCATCCATCCAACGTTTGGCATGTGGATTGCGAACGTCCAATGAAATAACGTTACCTACACAGCACAACAAAGGAATTGTGTGGGGCGCCGCCAAATCGACGGTGCCGTTCCCGCTACTGCAGCATCATGTTAGTTTGCTCGCAGGGGTGTCTGAACCGACGGTGCCGTTCCTTAGATGCTTGTGCTGGGTAGCAGGTCACCTCAGCGACACGTTTCTGCGGCCGTTGACCATGTGAGCGGATGTACAGTCCAAAGGCCGAACAGAGTCTGTAGGATCTGTAGGCTCTCTATTTTATAAAAGCCCATTCACGGACGCATCATGGGTTCGACTCAATGGTCAGTTCGATGCAAGTCATGTCCCTAGACGACTACCATGGCATTCACACGCTCCGTTATTGTGACAGGCGGCACCGTCAACCTCGGGTACCACGCGGCCCTGAACATCGCCAAAGCACACCCTGACTACCTCGTCGTCCTCTCCTCGCGATCCGACGCCAACCACGCCGCCGATGCCATCAACAGAGTCTTGGGACAAGACAACACCATCTACATTTCCCTCGACCTCTCCAACCTATCCAACATCCGCGCATACGCCAAACAATGGGCCGCCAAAGGCTACCCTCCGATACAGAGCCTCGTGCTCAATGCGACCCTGCAGTTCCCCGGTGCTCTGACCAAAACACCCAGCGGTCTTGAAGCAACCTTTGCGATCAGCCATGTCGGCCATGCCCTGCTCTTCCATCTTCTGTACCCGTACCTGGCGGAGAAGGCTCGCATCGTCGTGACTTCCAGCGGCGTGCATGATCCGGCTCAGAAATCAGGTCTGCCCGATGCCATCTACACCTCTGCCGAGGACCTGGCGCATCCACCTCCTTCCATGGTCGACGTGCCAGGCCGCCAACGCTACGCCAGCAGCAAGCTCGCCAATGTGCTCTGGACATACGCGCTGAGCCGGCGCCTGGAGGGACACTCTATCACGGTCACCGCCATGGACCCGGGTCTGATGCCCGGCACCCACCTCGCGCGGGAGGGAAACGGTTTCGAAAAGTTCCTGTGGTACCGTGTCATGCCGCGTATCCTGCCGCTGCTGCGCCTGCTGGTGACCCCGAACATTCACACAGCGGCGGAATCGGGTGCGGCGCTTGCGCGTCTAGCCATCGGGGCGGATGTGGAGGGGGTGTCGGGGAAGTATTTTGAGGGGCTGAAGGAGATTCCGTCGAGCAAGGACAGCTATGTGAGGGCGAAGCAGGATGATCTATGGCAGTGGACGGTCAATTACGTCGCTCAGAGCCCGGAGGAGTCGAGCAGGTTTAATGAGCTGAGGTAGATCGGGACGCGCATGTGATGAAAATTTGTAAGATAGGTAGAGATGGCGCTGAGACAATAGTCGTTGCCTCTGAGAGAATACTTACGATCTGTTGAAACTTGAAGTCCGCCTCGATGAAGGCGTGGGAGGCCTGCAGGTCAGATGAACGAAGAGTCGATGATGTCCCATGTGCCACTTGGAGGCCGAATCTTGTCAACCCAGGCTCATCACGTCCTCCAACTCTCTGATACCGCGTGTCTACCTTATGGAACTGGTGCGACGGCTGCATGTTTTGCAGGGTTTGTAATCGCCATGGTACCGGTTAATGGAAGTGCAACAGGGGGACCCGTGCCGCTTTGCGAGTCTGAGGAGGAGGAGTCCACGAGCTTCGGATAGCGAAATGCTGTGGTTGACCGTGAGCGGCTGTGGCAGGCGGCGTGGTGCCACAGCGATGCGATGGCTCCTGAATGATACCGTAGGGAAACGCTGCCGACTCAACGACGAACATCGACGAACCGGGAACGGCGGAAAGCGCGAGCGGCGTCATTTCATATCTTGCTGCGCCTGGGAAGCCAAGCTGAGTGTCAAGCTCCCTGACAAGTGTGGTTTTGGCGCAGGCAATTGTTGCCAGCTGATATGGAGAGAACGCGCAGGGCTTTATGACCCCTGCGTCGGCTGATTCCAGCGTCCTTCGGGACATTTGGTCAATGTGAGTTTTTCCGAGTGGTAAAGCGTTGCACCCCACCAAAATACTAACAACCGCGCAGTTGAAACGATACAGAGAAGATTAGCATGGCCCCTGCACTAAGGATGACACGCTACTCAAAGAGACGCTACCAATTTTTTTCTGCTTTTTTCCCCCCCTCTTTGCGTGGTACCACTTATGGAGGTGAAGCCAGTGCCTCTCCGTGGTCTTCAGAGTGCCCCTATTGGCACTCAGAGGTCCAGGATTCGAGTGGTGCCCGAGCCACTCCTTTTTTTGGGCCGGCTTCTCCCTTGGACGGTCGTCTCGGAACAGGAAATGCGTGATATATCCATGGTTCTGCCGGTGTCAAGTGTTGTCCGTTCAGATACAAGACATAAGCGTAATGATTTTGCTATACTGGCAGTTTGCTTCTCTCGTCCCCTACCATTCATAGGTACCTTAGTACTTGCAGATCGGAGATGGAGTTGTAAGTCACAACGACGACATCCACCCGAACCAACAAATGCATCGCACGGTAATTTTTTGTGCATACCTAGGTAGCAAACGTAACATTACCATAAATATCCAAGACATTATCCACGCCAAAACGCCATATATAGACCAGCCCCTAGCATTCGCACGACGGGCTCAGTCTTGCCACAGACGGCCCAGCAGCCCCTTCTCCGACCCCAGCACCCCCCTCTCCTCCTCATCCTCCGCAATCCGCAACACGAGCTCCCCAAACAACCCGTTCGCCCACCCGAACCAGCTGCGCGTAAAGGCATTCTCGTCCCAGGCGTTGACCGTCTCGTGCACGACGCCGGCGCCGGTGGTCGAGTTGAGCACGGCGAACAGCTGCGCGCCCACGGCGGCGTCGCGGTCCGCCGTCGCGTTGAACCCGGCCAGCGGCGAGTATGCCGTCAGCCCCGCGACCGCCGCCGCCATCGGCCAGCCGCGCCCGGGACCGACGTGCGGGCCGCCGACGGCCGAGAGGACCGGGCCCCGGGCGAAGTACGGGTTGGCGGCGCTCAGGACGAAGGCGCGCGTGTTGCGGTAGACTTGGGCGTAGTCGTGCGGGGTCGTATGGTTGGCGATGGTGGCGTTGGTGGTGGTGTTGGGCGCGTGAGATGTGACAAAGTCCCACAGCGGCAGCGCCAGGAGCGAGGGCACGTTGGCGTCGTCCATCAGGTTCGCGCTGCCGAAGCCATCCACCTCGTACGCGAAGATGTCGCCGAACTTGCGGTGCGTGACGACGGCGTCGCGCGCGATGCCCTCGCGAATCCCCCCCGCGAGCTTGCGCATCTCGATCGTGAGGTTGGCCGCCCTGCTGCTGAGCCCCCGCTCTGCCAGTCCCTTCATGATGGCGGACGCCTGCTCCAGGTAGGCGGCGAACATCATGTTGCTCGGCGTTAGCAACTGGAAGATGCACGCGTCGTCGCTCGGACGGAAGGCTGAGCGCACCATGCCGTTCTCCTTTACCGGGTTGCCGAGCCCGTCGTTGGTCAGCGTCTCTGACCCGCGGTTTGTGTAGCCTGTGAAGGTCCACGCCGAAGGCAGCACGTGGCCCTCCTCGTCGTAGGTGCCGAGACGCATGGCGGCAGACGCGTCCACGGCTGCCTGCACGGCATCGACCCATGAGTACTTGCCGAAGAAAGCGACATCGCCGGTCCGCGCGTAGTAGGCGGCGCTAATCTGCAGAAACGAGGCGAGGCTGTCGAGCTCCCATTTGCAGTCAAACACGAGGCTGGGCTCGTACGGCGGTTGGGGGTTGTTCAGCGAGTAGGCCCCGTTGTGCGTGGGCATGATACCGCTCTCGGGAGGCGGCTGGAACGAGTGGCAATACGGCGAGATGACGATGTACCGCGCGTGGTTGTTGATGACGCCGCGCCAGAGACTGGCCAAGGAGTCCGGCGCCTCAGACGCCTTCAGCAGCGGCAGGTACGAATAGATCTGGCTGGCTGAGTCCCGCAACCACATGGCGTCGATATCGCCCGTGATTACGTAGGTGAGCTCCTCGTCGGTTGGCGTCTGTTCACCCGTGGCTTCGTCCGTCTTGTTCGCGTAGCCCCGCCACTTGATCATGGTGTCGAGCGTGTTGGGATAGCTGTTTTCAAACAGTCGGAACAGGTCTGGATCGCGGATCACCTTCCGCATGCGCTCGATCAGGTCCTCGAGGGCCGGAAGGGCAAAGGTCCTGCATTCCGGCGGCGGACGGACGTAGGGAAACTGGCGCCTGCCCTCGGACGGCGGCCCAGGCCTCTTTCGTTGCAATGTCTCGAACTTCTGGCACACAGGCTGGGTGTGCGTGGTAGGTTGCGGCGCAGAGACGGACTCAAGATCCGTTCCGGCGGTCTGGTCCATGCCATGTTCGTTTTCACCCGCGGGCCGCACGCCGAGGCTTTCCTCAGCCGCGCTCACCACCTGCGTTGGAAGATTATGCTGAGGGTTCGCATGTTCGGGTGTTCCCAACGGGCCCAAGTTGGGACCCCGTAGGTCCTCGCCGAGGGAAGACAGCGGTGCCCGACTCGAGAGCTGGAAGACACAGAATACCAGGACAAGAGCGATACCAAGAAACCGAGCCCGCCGGGACCCGGTGAAGCGCGCGAGAGCCATACCCACTTGTCCAGTCGCCCAGGGCTAGGGAAGTGCTCAGTTGCAGCCCTTGGAATGGAGGAACCAGAAACACCCACAGGCTTCACTCACTCGAGTCCGACACCTCAGCCGCAGTGCGGTTCTGGAGGCGCGCACGCCAAACCCAAGCGCCAAGCGCCAAGCGCCACCTCATGTCGCCCTCCCCTCATTCTCTAGCCTCGGAGATGTCGTGTGATTGTCTTCTTGGCGGCTGCTCCGTAACGCCTGTCCTAGCGTCGGTGCTGATGCCGTGGTGCACCAATGAAACGGATGCGGAGCCTCAGTTGCCGGCAGCGTCGCACGCACTCGAGGCAATTAGTGAAGTGGATCGCTGCGGGTGACAGGCAGTGCTTGGGTCCCCATCTTGCTCTTTCGCTGAAAGGGCATTGACATGAACGGAGGTGATTCATGATCATTGACCGTATGACAGGTACTTTGTGGTTGAAATAAGGTGGTGTGAAGGATTGCAACTGGCCGAAGCCCTCCATTCGTGCCCGCTGAATCAGGTAGGTAGCAATTAGTGCCGTGGTTCACCGTGGCCCCCAACTATATGTAAACCTTGCAGTAATTCGCGGGGCACTGACTGTTTCTGCGAGGGACGGACTTGAACTGGCACCCGCGCGGGGAGCTTCTCACATGCTCGTCTCGGTACGTGTAGCAACAGGAACTGGCGTGGATCACGGGCCCTTTGTCATATGTCCCTGCAATGGTGGACTGATTTCCTCAAGCGTATGAACTCCAATGCCTATCAGTATCCAATACACGGCTGCTCGTGGCTTCCACCATGCCAAAGATAGCATTGCCATGTCATGCAACCCTTCCAAGCACACCTCCCGCCTAAACTTCCAAGCAGTACAACACCACCCAGGACCACACCACCAATCGCACCCTGTTCCAACCAAATCCAAGGGGTATCATTGCGTCAGTCCTCACTGCTGCTCGATTGCGACCCATCCCCACCCCCATCCCCGTCCCCGTCCTCCTCTTCCTCTGGCTCATTTCCCTTGGCATCCCCTGAACCTGGCCACGGCGGCACCTCTTCACACCCCTTCGGAACTCGGCACACATCCCGCGCATCGCACGTCTTCCACAGCACCTCGCGCACCTCCCTGAACACCTGCTCGGGCGCATCCATGGCCCAGATAACATCCAAGTGCTCGTACTCGGGTATGACCTTGCTGTGCACGACCTTGACGTGCGGCTCGCGCCCGCGCCCCAGCCTGCGCAGCAGTTTGTTGCCGTCCACGAGCGCGTCGTTACCGCACACCCACAAGGCGAACGGTGGTGCTTGATGGTTGTACCAGGCCGTCGACCCGCGCGGCTTCCTCCTGTGTTTCTCGGCCGCGCGCTCCGGCCGTTCGACCTCCTCCTGGCCCTCCATGTCGCGCTCCGCGGCCGCGAGTATGTTCTGGTCTGGGCCATGGCCCTGCTGCTCGCGGTCGTCCTCGCGCTCCTCAGCCCGCCACTCTTCCTTGGTGGAGAGGATGCACTTGTGCCGGGCGAAGCATTCGCGCCCCAACCACCAGCGCATGGACTCGGAGCTGACGTAGACGGGCGCGAACTGGAACATGCGATCCCGAAGACCGCGGTCCCACCGCTTGTCGGTCCAGTCGAACAGAAACGAAAACACCTTGTACCCGAGCCAGCCGTACACGCGCGGGGGCAGCAGCGCGTGCATGGTCATCATAATCGGTACGAACGCATGAATCCCAAACATGAGGCGGAACATGGCCGGGGTGATGACGCGCATGAACTTGAAGTACATCTTGCCGATCAACGGCCCCGCGTAGGCAGCGGGCGCCAGGGCGCAGAAGACTGTCAGCTTCTCGCCCAGGTCCGGGCGCTGCTCCTTGGCGAGGGCGACCAGCGCTTGCGTCGTGCCCTGCGAATGGCAGATGAGCCCCAGCCGGGCGAAGCCCGTCTCGTACAACACGCGGGACGCAAGCGCGGGCAGGTCGAACACGCCCATCTGGCGAATGTTCCAGCACCACATGCGCGGGTCCGCGTAGTCGAGCAGCGCGTGCCGCGGGCGGAAGCCGCACCGGTTGTTCCCCAGCCAGACGTCGAAGCCGGACTTGCAGAGGTAGAAGGCCAGCGAGTTGTCGTCGTTGACGCAGTACGCGCCGGAGCTCTGGAGCAGGCCGTGCATCAGGAGGACGGGGAATTTGGGTTTCGGACCGCCAGCGGGGCCGGCTGGCTTCTTCTTGGGCGGCTTGAAGGCCTCTGGCCCGTTGTTCGCCCTCTCCTCCGGAGGAAGCGACTGGTATTCCTTAGGGTCGTATACGTGCCATAGGTCGATGATGAATCCGTCTTCGGTTTGGACTTGGAACATCTCCATATCGAGGCCAACGCGACGAGCGTAGTAAGCTGGATCGCAGACGATCGGGTCCGGGCCGCCCTCGGTAGGCGCATAGCCGTCGCTGTCGGGACCTTCCACTCCTTCGGCGCCGGGCGAGGACGAGGACGGCTGCCTGTGTTCCCATTCCCGTTCCTCTTTTCTTCTTCTCTTCTCCTGCCGCATCTCCTCGGCGTGAAAGGGACGGCTGGCGTCCGGATCCTTAGAATTGGCCCACTGCCATAGACGCTGTAGCGAGGGGGGAATGCTGGTGAAGAGCGCGCCAAGGACAATGACACCGAGAAAGGCTAGGCTGAGAAAGAAGGACGATACTCGAAACACGAGACATTGGATATTCCTCATCCGGGATGGTGGCCCGTACAGCGGCAACGGCGGGAATAGGGGGTTCGTATGGGTTGGCGGCATCGCCTCCCTCAGGCTGCCCTCGGACGCCTTCCTCGTCCCATTTATTGATCTCCCCGCCGCAGCGCTGATCACCCGTGCAGTTACCGACTCAAACGTTTTCTCGTCGCTTTCGGGACCATCGCGCTCGCCGGTGGGCTCTGCGGCGGTTGCGTGGTGCTCCAACTCCTTCCTCAAAATGTTGAGTTTGTGAGCCTCTTGCAATGGGACGGGGGGCAGCCGGTTGCCGTCTGAGGTGACCACGACGGGATCGTGTGGCGTCACGAACTTCGCTTCCACAGCGATGCCATCGTCCTTGCCTGTCTCGGGGTGCTGGTGCGACAACTTCTCCGCCTGGCCGGCGAACTCAGCCACCACCCTGTCCCTGGAGTCATTGGGGATTTGTTCGTCCAGACAAGAAACAGCCTGGACCCTCATCGCAGCAAGAAAGTTGTTGAATTATTAGATACCCCGAGAAGGCGAGGAGGCCGCAATAAAGAAAACAGAGAAGTTGCACAAAGCCAAAAATGCAAGGGCTCGATCATGCTCGACAATATGGAATGTTTTGCGGTGAAAGATGAGAGAGCAGGACTAGGTTGTCTGGAATCCATGTTGATATGCACAATCCAGGCCCAATCGCGAAGGAGTGGTCTGCCGCCAGCGACGTCATCGGAAGCGAAACTAACGATGGGACGAGGGCAGAGGCGGAATGACGCATGGCAAGGACAGATGGCGATCCAGGAATACAACGCTAAAAAAAACAAAACTTGCTGCAATGGATCATTGATGATGGAAAGTACTGCATGGCTCGTTGAAACATGCAATGCTGAAACAAAATTCTGTCGTGCTCGTTGGTTATGTGTCGGCCGCACACGACTGCCAGTCCCAACGTTCTGGGTGGGACGACGTCCCCCATGGGGAGGAACAGGGCCAAGACTCGGATGGAAATGCTTGGCTCAGGCCCAGGATTTCGGCATGTGATAACCACTCTCGAGCCACTCCATCGCTGTCGGGTTAGGGTTGGACTGTCGATCTTGTCTGGGCTCTCGCTGGGCTCGACTGGGCCCCTGCAGCGTGGCCGGCCCCTCGAGGATGTGCCGAGGCCAAAGTCGACGGCAGCCATCGAAGCCGACTCAACATGCGGGTCTTGGCCTTCGCAAGAACCGCGCCGAGTGGTTACCCGCCTCGGACACGCACACGGCGACACGGGTCTCAGTGAGAGTAGCAAGTGAGGGAATCGATCTTTCCCTCATCTGTCTTTCTGACTGCCGGCATCTGCACGAGCTCGCACATCTTCCGCGTGGGCCAACATCGGCTTGGCGCGGGCGTGCGTTACAGCTACGGGCACCATCCAACCTCGAGACAAACTAATAGTCGAGTCTTGGGTTGCCCTCTCAGCACCTGGCGCAAACCAGACCATTACCCATTACTCGGCGGTTCCTTCGATCTTGATTACAGCCGTCGACAATGCCAGCGTCTGATGCGGGCGCTAGCGTCCGCCGACGACGGCTGCGCAGGAGGCGGCAAGACAAACCCGCACTTGCGGCGCGTCTGTTGCTCGATGACCACGTCAAGTCCGACGTGGGCCTTGTCTCGGAAGACTTGTTTGCAGACCTGTTCCCCCACCTGCACGACTGTGTGTCTCGGCCCCCTCTGCTTGCTGTTGCCCCGCCATGCTCATCATCTCGTTGGACAGCAGTTCACGACCACAACTACGACCACCCGGGCCCCCTCCACGTCGCCATCGCCCCCTGGACGCCGTCCCGATTGCCCGAATCCACACGTTGGGCCATAGTCCCTATAACACCCTCACCCGCTCTCGCTCCGTCGACTATACAATTCTCTCCCTCGTCGCTAGCCCTCCAATCCTTCGCCTCGAACTTGAAGCAGGTCGCGCCCTCGCAGCTGACGGCGCGGAGCAGAAGTGGCATCGAGGTACTGGTTCTGGATGTTGCCGCCGTTGAACTGGACACCGTCTTCGTCAGTATCGAGGGAGATTTGGCTAAGCGGTTGGAAAATGGGGAGGGCAATTTCTTCCGGGAACACCCTACTGGAGGAAGCAAGGGCAAGGCGCCGGCTGTCTCTACCCCGGAAGTCCGCCTGACGGCCGCCCTGCGCACCGCCCTCAGCAGTTTGAAGGTTGTTCACACTGGCGACCTGTTTCCACTGCCGTTAGCGCCGCATCCCGTCACACATGTTCCGTCAAACCCCGGCAAGATCTTACTCTGCGAACCCGTCGCCCAGGGCATTCTAGGTCCGAACACCAAGATCGTCGTGTCCCCGGGTCGTATACACTCCAAGCACAGCCGCCCACCGGCAACAATCCCTCAGAGCCGAGGCTTGAGTGGCGTGACGGAGGACGACGAAGACACCGCGAACGACCAATTCTTCTCCGCCGTCGAGGAAGGCGTTCGGACTGACACAACGGCGGACACGACGGACGCTACCGCCACCGACACCGAATTCGATGAGCCGGATATGGAAGAGGATGCGCTGTCGGATGACTCAATGGACGAAATGATTTCGCTCCAGGCCCCGACCTTGTCGTCGACAATAACGAGCGGGATCGGCACCCCCACGACGGTCGGTCGAGGACGCAAGACGGCAAACGTCATGAGCAGCGCCGCATCTGTTTTTTCGAGCTTCACCGCGACGACGGCCAGGCCCGACAGGCCCCGCGGCCGCCTGTTCAAAGCTCAGGGTCTCATGCAGCCAATCGCGCCCGACATCCTTCATCCGAAGCCCACTCCTCTCGATGATGAGGAGGCCCGAATCTACGTTGACACAAAGGACCTGAACAGGATTGGCTGCTTTTCCGGAGATTGGGTGCGGGTAGAGGCATCGCAAGAGCCGCCCACAAATGGCTTCGGCGCGTTCGGCCTCGGGAGCTTCGTCAATCAAGACCCAGACGAGTTGAACTGGAGGTCCGCGAGGGTGTTCGGTCTACCGGAAGGCTACTCCAGTCGCCCCGTAGCCAGGGTACCGAGCTCCAAGCACAATGGCCGCAGGATGTCGTTCTTCGAATCCCAAGTGCAGAGGTCCCTGAGCCCTACCGTCTACCTCTCCCCAGTCACGCTTGCGAACCTGGAGAACCCGCCCTACCTGCGCCTGGCGCCAATCAGGCCAGGAATTTTGCCAAAGGGGCCGCAGTCCAAATCCTCGGCCCCTCTGCATCCCCCTTTTGCGCGCGAGGTCATTCTGCAGCATGTTAGGACCCCCGTTGCGGCAGAGCGAGACGTGCAGACTGCAGTCATTGCCGGCTTGAAGTTCTACTTTGAGCGGCGCCTACGCGTCATTAAGACGGGCGACTTGATTGCCGTGCCCATTGATACTCAGCTCGGTCGCGCGTTGCAAGAAACCACTGCCGCTGGAGATGAGTCGGCGGTCGACGATGTCTTGGGCATGATTGCCGATACGCGGCAGGATCACAGCGCAAAGTACGACGAAGTTGCTTGGTTCAAGGTCAGCCATGTGCAACCCGTGAAGCAAGACCCGGCAGAGGAGAACGAGGAAGAAGAGGAGGACCCTTGGGGTTCCGTCGCATGCGTAGACATCTCCATGGCGCACTTGGAGCAGACCGGCTCGGTGACGAGTAGGGTTCCCGGCACGACTTCCAACTGTTGGCCGTACTACTTAGGGATTAAGAAGCTCCCCAAACAGACAAAGGGAGCGTCAAACCCCCTGATGGTGGAACCGGAACGACAACACATCCCAATCTTGAGAAGGAGACTGCGGGAGCTTATGGCTGCCGCAACCAGCCAACCAGCCCTTCATCTCAACATGCCCCCTGTAGCCATCCTGTTGGTCTCGACGCAGAGAAGCATTGGCAAGGCCACTTTGGCTTCGCAAGCCTGCATGGACATCGGCCTGCACACCTTCACTGTCGACGGCTACGACATTGTGAACGATTCCGGGGCGGGAGGGAGCGATGTCAAGACAGCAGGTTTCCTGACCTCGCGCGCCGAGCGCGCTATGAGTTGTGGCGCAGACTGCTGCGCGCTGCTCATCCGCCACATTGAGGCTCTGACAGCCGACAGGATGGTGTCGTCCATCAAGGAGATCTTGGCCGAGGCGCGAGTGCTGATTGCTACCACTACGGAAGTGGAGAAAGTACCAGACGGCATCAGAGCACTGTTCACGCACGAGCTGGAGATGAACGCGCCCGACGAGGGAGAGCGCGAGGGCATTCTTCGGTCTATCCTCGATGACCGCGGCGTTAGCCTTGACCCGGAGGTCGATCTCAGTGGCATCGCACTCAAGACGGCCGCCCTTGTGGCGGGGGATCTCGTCGACGTCGTCGAGCGCGCGCTTGTTGCGCAGCAGTCTCGCTTGGAGCAGCTGTCAACGAGAGCCTCGAGCGATGATCACGCCGTGACCGTCCGGGATGTCCAGGTGGCGGGCGGCCCAGCGGCCTCGAGTCTTACGAAGCAGGACTTTGAAGTTGCTGTCGAGGCTGCGCGGAAAAACTTCGCCGACGCGATCGGCGCGCCCAAGATCCCAAACGTCAGCTGGGACGACGTCGGCGGGCTGAACAACGTGAAGGAGGCCGTGACGGAGACCATCCAGCTGCCGCTCGAGCGGCCGGAGCTGTTCGCCAAGGGCATGAAGAAGCGCTCGGGCATCCTGTTCTACGGGCCGCCCGGTACGGGCAAGACGCTTCTCGCCAAGGCCATCGCGACCGAGTACAGCCTCAACTTTTTCAGCGTCAAGGGCCCGGAGCTGCTCAATATGTACATTGGCGAGTCCGAGGCGAACGTGCGGCGCGTCTTCCAGCGCGCGCGCGACGCGCGGCCCTGCGTCGTCTTCTTCGACGAGCTCGACTCGGTCGCGCCGAAGCGCGGCAACCAGGGCGACAGCGGCGGTGTCATGGACCGCATTGTCTCGCAGCTCCTGGCCGAATTGGACGGCATGTCCGGCGGCGAGGACACGGGCGGCGGCGTCTTTGTTATCGGCGCCACTAACCGTCCGGACCTGCTCGACCCGGCGCTGCTGCGCCCGGGCCGCTTTGACAAGATGCTCTATTTGGGCGTGTCGGACACCCACGACAAGCAGCTCAAGATCCTGGAGGCGCTGACGAGAAAGTACGTCTTTACCCTTCCTTCTTGCTGCACACTATCCCCGCTCCCACAGGAAAAGCATCAGAACTAACCACTTACACGCTCAGATTTACCCTCCACCCAACCGTCTCCCTCCCCGCCATCGCCTCCCGCCTCCCCTTCACCTACACCGGCGCCGATTTCTACGCGCTGTGCTCCGACGCCATGCTCAAGGCGGTCACGCGGCAGGCCGCGCTGGTCGACGCGCGCGTGCGCGCCCTCAACGCCGACCCGTCCGCACACGGCTTACGCGCGCCCGTTTCGACCGCCTACTTCTTCGACCACCTCGCCACCCCCGTCGACCTCGCCGTGCAAGTCACTGAGCAGGACTTTGCCGACGCCCAGCGCGAGCTGGTGCCCAGCGTCAGCGCCGGCGAGCTGGCGCACTACGAGCGCGTGCGGGCTGCGTTTGAGGGGGGGAAGGGAGGTGGCCAGGACAAGGGAGACGCAAATGTGGATGGTGCTGGGACCCAGCCAGTTGCTGCGAGGTTGGGGCTTGGCGCTGGGAAGAGGTCGACCTCGGGCGCTTCGGCTCGGAGTGGGAGTGGCAGGGGGAAGGGCAAGGCGGCGGCTAGCGGGGCCGGGCCCGGGAAGGGAAAGGGGAAAGTGGCGTCGCTGGGGAGCGAGGATGAGTATGAGGACGGTGGTGAGTTCGGATTGAGGGCCTTGAATGGCGGGGTACGGGATAAGGGGAAGGGCAAGGAGGTGGCTCCTCCCATTGTGGCTGCAGCCGCTCCGTTCGGGGACGGGACGGCCAGCGCCGACGAGGGCCTGTACGACTAGTCGGTTGTATATATGTACTGAGACATCACAAGCGGATGTTGACTCAATAATGCTGTTGAGAGGTTCTCGTGTTGCCGTGTGATTGACTACTTGATACCCAGTTTCTCGTGCAACCTCCACACCAAGGTATGTCTTATACGGCGACACCAACTCGCTAACATTTGCAGATTAGCAAGAGCCAAGAGTGCTATCAGTACAACCCTGTCCAGAGCACGTTCTCCCCCCTCTTTCATGCCTGATTATGGCCCCTTCACCTTTGCACCGCCAGCAGCGTTCCCCTTCCCGCCCTCTTCTTCACTCTCGTCATCATCGTCGTCATCTTCATCATCTTCCTCATCTTCATCATCTTCATCTTCCTCCTCCTCATCTTCTTCCTCTTCGTCCTCCTCCTCATCATCGTCTTCCTCATCTTCATCCTCCTCATCGCCATCCTCGTCGTCATCATCATCATCATCCTCCTCCTCGCCATCCTCCTCCCGAATCGTCTCCGCCCGCTCCACCGCCGCAATCTCTTCTGCCGACGCCGGCGCTACCAGCGACCCGTGCAACTCCGTCACTGGCGCATCAACGTCGGTCGGTCGCCAGCTCGTGGTGGTCGGCGACTGGATCGTCGGCGCCAGCGGGGCGGCCTTCCAGCCTGATGTGGTGGGCGATTGGAGGCCTTCTGCTGCTGCTGCTGCTGCCGCCGTGGGTATGGGGGCCTTTGTTGCTGGCATCACAGTCGTCGTGCTGCCGGGGGCGGTGGGGGTCTTGGATTTGGATTCGGCTTCGGTTGTGGTTGATGATGAAGATGTAGCGGCAGTTGTGGAGGTGTTCCCCTTGCCGTGGACCTTGTCGCGAAGGCTCTGTAGACGTAATTGCTTGGCCTTTGCGGCGGCTTCCTCGGCTACGCTGCGGACGGGGAGGGCAACCTTGGAGGCGGCTGCGGATGCGGTTGCTGTGACTTTGCTGGCTGTCGTCGACTTCGGCGTCGGCGCGGGAGGTGCCGGGGGAGCGGGCGGTGCGGTAGCAGCAGTCAAGACAGTTGCAGTTGCACCTGCTGGCGGCTTGGGCGCGGCCGCCGGAGGGGCCTTCGGAGCCTGGCTGATGGGGGGCTGGGTGAACTCGTCGTAGTAGAGCTTGACGTTCTGCTTGAGCTCGCCGTACTCGTTCCATTCCTCGATCTCAACGAGATCCTTGGACGGAATGTCAGCGACCCGCACAGCGAGCCGTTGGGGCAACCAGAGCACGACTTACGCCCAGAACCATGCCCATCTGCACCAACCCGGGGAGCTTGCGCTGCCGACCGCCAGCGTCCTTCCCGGCGCGGCGGCCCCATAGCATGCGAGCCTTCTCGTCGGTGGCAATGTCGATGGCCTTGAACGGCACGCGGTTGGCGCGCAGGATGGTTTCGAGGCGCGAGGTTGCCGTGACGATGTGCGACGAGCCGGCCGTCAACGACGTGTAGATGTACAGGGCGGGGTCCGTCGAGTACGACTTGGGCTCGCTGGCCTCAGCCGCCATGTTGTCTGCCCCGAGTACTGTGCCTGGTCGCGCCTTTGTGAGGTATCCAATCTTCGAGGTCGCGTTTGTTCAAGCTGCTAGACGTTGGAAGGGTTGTTGAGACGCGCGCGGAAGGAGGGGCAGGCTGGCTACTGCCCTTTGCGGGGCGGGGTAGTCGAGAATGAGGGGCAAACAGACGGTGCCCCGTTTGAAGACCAAAGGCGCCGAACCAAGTTAGAGGTCTAGAAGAGCACAGCTGGAAAGAAACGACTCTAGCGTGAGACGCCAATCCGGCACCAACTCGCGAACAAAGTGTTTGGGCAAAGAAACGCGAAACACCAAAGTCGAAGGGTGAAACTGAAACAGGGGTCCAACAACGCCTTGTTGGGACAATGCGGTGCGATCGCGCGGGGTCAACGGCGAGGTTGGTGCAGGATCTCACGATGCAAAAGCCTCTCCCGACTTTTGCAAAGAACTTGCATTCCAACCGGGCTTTATCCTGTCGCCCCGAATAAAGGGTTTCGATCGACAAGAGAAGCAACGGGGCTCGGCAGATATTCGCGATGCTCTTTCTCCTGAGTCTTTGGAGTTGACACTTCCGGCGACCAACCTCGGTTCTCGTACAACTATGATGTCGATTCGGGGACAGGTTGAGTGCGTTCCTTGTGCCAGGAGTTTTTACCAACAAGGCGGCTAGTCAACTAATAGAGTTGGTGTCTTCGCGAGCAACGCTAAGAAAAGGTGCGGTTAAGTGTCGAAGGAACAAAGGCAAGCGTACGCCAGACAAAGGTGAGCAGCTCGGCTCTCTTCGCGATCGTGGCCGCTGCAGTCCGGAATCAACAAGATGCTCGCGATGGAGTGTCAAGATTTATACAAAACCAGTCCTTCGTCGGAGGCCTGGCAAACGCTGAGCAAGTCACATCTAATCTCGTTCTTTTTCATCCCATAACACCACATCGTCGCATCTCTATCGATCAACATGTGCCTGATCGGCCTCCTACTGCCCTTCGTCTACAAGAAGGAGGAGCAAAAGCACAGTCACAGACATAGTCACAGGCACCGGCACCGACATACGCACTCGCACAGGCACAGGCACACATACAGTAGTAGCTCCAGCCACCGGCGCTCTGAGCACCCGCGGCGCGACGAGCCCCGGCGGTCTGAGAAGCGGGATGGTGATGAGAAGGACCCTGCCCTCCTGGACGAAGACGCCCTGGCGCGGCTATGCATCTCGCTCGAGCAAGGCCTCCTCGAAGAGCAGCGGCGATGGCGCGACCAGGAGCTGCTGGACAGGCAGGAGAGACAGCGGCTGGGCCTCGAGACACCTCCCCGAGAGCGGCCCCCGTCTGAGGAAGCGCCGCCGTACAGCTACAGGGACGAATCCTTAGCGGCAGGAGCAGCAGTCCGCCAGCAGGTGACGTTGGAGCCGGAGCCGGAGCGGGTGTCGAAGCGGGAGTCGAGGCGTCGCTCGACCGGCGGACCCGACAGCTCGGAATGTGGGCGTCGCCACAGATACCCCGAGTCTGCCTCGTCCTACTGCTGCGGTCGCTGCGTGTGCGCACGCTGTGGTTCGTCCGGCACGAGGCACCCGACGCTTCCCGAGCTGGATGGCGGCCGGAGGACTTGAAGTGAACCAGAGGCTTCGCGAAGGGCAGGCGTGCACCGCCAGTTGCGCAAGCGCAGGGAATGGCGCTGAGAGGCGGGGAGGCTCGGGAACGATGGGCCCAGGCGAGCCAAGGCTGCCAGGTTCCAGAGCCGGCTCTGGTCCACTGCCTTGTTAATAACGGCCCGATGGGAGTGGCAAACATGGTTGGGCGGGCGGAGCGCTGTTTTTCATTTGCATCTTTTTTTTACCGGGACTTGGGTCGGATTTTAAGCGGAAGTTGGAGTTTGTGGATGACGCGTGTTGGGTGGGCAGACTTTTCCATGATAGCTTCATCGTTGCTCGCCGTGTTAATGAGAGCCGTCTTCAAACCTCCTGGTCCTGGCGCAGTGATGGGCTGACCCCAGATGCAGTGGGCCTGGGATTACGCAGCGATGGAGATTGGAAGGGGCTTTGTCGGCTCGACGTGCTGGGGGCACCTCCCCGGTCGACTTCCACGACCGAAATAACGTTTCTGCCACGCCCTGTCCATGGCGGTTTCAACCCCCAGGGCACGGGCGCCTCGGGACGCGATCCCTTTCATCTCCAAACGCAAGCGCAATGCGCGTGCCCGGCGATGGTTGCGATGCTGTGCCCGTGGGTTGGTAGCACAGCTGGTAGTGCAGCTGGGTCCAGCTGGGGCTTTCTTTCTTTCCTGCCCTGCAAGGCTTTTTTTGGCTGGTCAGAAACGTTGTTTGGCCCATCCTATCGGCCCTAGTGTAGATTTGCTGCTGTGGCACGGCATCGACTGTGCAATGAAGTTGCACAACCACTGACTCAGCCCCGAAGCCAAGCACAACGCTTCTGGAATCCTGTGCAAGGCGTGTTGTCTCGACCCAGTTGAGACATTTTCTTGTCAATAGTCTGCTTCGATGTGCCAAAACGTGGCAAATCGAGCAGCGCCCGCTGTGCAGACTCTGCAAGCTTGCAGCAGCATGCTGTCATCCGTCTTCCGTTATCCGCTTGATGAGTTGTTCCTTCGACCTGCAGCTCGCTGGCGTGGCTGGCCAAGTCCCGGCCCGCTCACAGAGGTTCGGCAGGTGCAAGGGTGCCAAGAATTGCCAGAGGCGGATGCCCACCTTCTCGACAGCGACTGGTCGACGGCCCCAGGACCCCTGCCCGTGCCTTGCAGGCGGGTATTCGACCAGCCAACCAGCGGGCAGCGCGTCGATGAGATTGTTCCCACTTTCTGCGCCTGCAAGGTACGCGGTTTTCCGTCCCACCATTGCGCGCGGATGTGTGGCAATCCCTGACCCCCTTCCCCCAGCATCCGCCCGCCCCTGGCCGAATTCCAGCAATCGCCCGTCAGCATCAGGCACGGGCGGCATGGGCTCATGGGTGCAAGGTTGTGAGGTGCTCGCGCTTGCTGTGCCAGGGCCAGGGCGGCGTGCTGCCCCAGCCTGTGCCGCTGGGGCCCTAAAAGGAATGCTTCCCACTCCGTCCCTGCGGTCCGCGCCCCTTCTCCCTTCTTGCTCCCTCACCCTCACAGCGCATATCTGCAGCTAGCCACTCTTTACCTGCCCTTCGGCATCAGCCTCACATTCATTTTTTACACGACGCTCATCAGACATCAGCCTGATTGACTTATCGAATCTACCGAATTGTCCATTATCCAGACGCCGGTCTCGTTGATCTTTACCAGTCGCTCACATCAGCCAACCACGACGCCGGCCTACGATCCCTGAATCACGACGACACCCGACATTTGAAAGTTTGCCAAGCCAAACACAAACCAGTCAACATGCAGTTCAAGAGCATCGTCGCTGTCCTGGCCACGGGCCTGTCCCTTGCCGCGGCCCAGGAGACCGACTCGACCACGACGTCGACCAGCACGCTGACCAAGACGGTCACCATCACGCAGTGCAACCCGACTGCCACCAACTGCCCCGCCCACACGTCCACCGCGACCACCACCACCACCAGCTGGAGCTTCCCCATCTCCAACTCGACCAGCACCGTCGGCCCCACTGCCAGCGTCTCCTTCATCGTCTCTAGCTCCAGCCCTGTCGTCACTCAGTCGAGCAGCAACGAGGGCTCGTCGCCCTCCAAGACGAACACGGGCTCTGGCACGGTTCCCACGGGCGCTGCTGGTGGTCTCTTCGTCCAGCCCGCTCTGTTGCTCGGTGCGCTCGGTGCCGGCCTTGCGCTGCTGGCATAAGCAACCTGCAAACTTGGAATAGCTTGACGCGGCCCGGTGGAGGGAGAGCGACGGGATGGCGACCGCCGATCTGGCATTGACGACATATACCCCGCCCGACCAACCCTGCTTTAGGGTTCTTCGATTCTAATTCCTGGTTCATATTACCTTAATTCTCAGGGGACGAGATGTTTGGAGCTTTTTTTTTTGTGTGGACGACAGCAGAGCAAGCGTGTTTTTGACTTCTCACGCGCGCCTCAGCGAATGTTCTCCTTTTTTTGTTAGAACGGGCTACTGGCTGGCATCTTGGATATTAGACAAGAGAGCAGTGCCCCCGGCGGCACAGCTTTCGGGCCTCGTGGGCGCGGAAGTTCACCCGGGGTATCTGTTATTGCGAACATCCAGCGTCAGTCGCAGATACCTCGGCACGAATGAAAATGATAAACCCCAGCTGCTGCTCTTGGCCTTGTCCCCTGTTGACTGCTAGTTGCACCTGCTTCGAATGACGATTGAACATAAGAACGACGGTAGTCAAATCGTGCTGGGCATACACGGAAGCGCGGTCGTCGCTAGTCAGGCGGATCTGCACAGGGCTGCTGATCTGATGATCTTAGTCCAAGTCAATATCAGCACACCCACTTCGTCAATGCCTAGACCAAGCGACACAGGCTCATAGGTACAGCTTCTTGTGCAAGCGGAGGCATAACATGTTTCAACCGTCGTCCGGGCTAACTTCACCTTGTGTACATTGACGAGCGCCCTCAATGAGCGACAACCCGCCTGGGCCTTTAACGGGCGGCCCATATGGCTACAACGGTTCTGTATCACGTCAAGTGCGCCTTCAATGCTTGAACTTTTGGGATCTTGGCTCGTCATCCTCCCAGGCTGCTCAAGGCCGGAAAGCCTGGACAGCCGCCGTTGAGGGAGGAAGGACATGACAGACTCTTCACGTACACTGCACTACGCACTTTCACAAATCTCACGTACATTATCAGCACAGGCACAGTTTCACAAACAATTCACAACATATTTCTCACTCACATACATTGCACACAGTTGACCCTGAACATGACACTCATGGATTAGGAACGCGAAGGCAATCCGGTTGGCCGTCCGCGGCGAATACTTCGAGTTGCAATGAGCCCAACGTCTGGATATCGCCTTACTGGTGCTGCCGCAATCTTCTGCTTCTTCTTCTTCTTCTTCCTCTTCCGCCCGCGGAAGCCCCCTCAGAGATGTCCCTTTGTCGCCTCCTCACAGCCATCATCTTCGCCATCTTCACCCCTACCTTCACCACCACCACTTAATCATGGTGACAGCCACAGCATTTGTTGTTGACTGCGGTCGTGGTAGCCGGAGCCTGCGCAACGGCCCGTCCATATCCGCACACGTTAAGCGGCGGCTTTAATAGCACGTTTATTGACATAGCGGATGGCATCGAGAGGTGTAACTACGCATTGAAATGGAGCCAGCTGAACAACTTTCGCAGCATATTAACGTGGCCAGACGGCATAAGATGAGAAGCCAGTCGTTCAGGTTGCAGTCAGGGCATGTTGCTTGGTTAGTCATACTTAACAACCATTGGTCATTGGTGTGAGTCCTCGGCAACATGGATACCCATACTACCCAGGAAGGCTCAAGAGGATATCTCCATATCACCTGCCAGAGGCCCCGCAACCATTACCTTGTGCGAAGGCACACCAGATAATCCGTCAACGTCAGGTGTTCGAACTAAATGCTCTCTGTGTGGTAGCGTGTGACGCTAAGGATGTACCATTGATCAACGCGACCTAACAATCAACTTGCCATAGTGCCCATCAGCGCCCTAATCCGCATTGCTATGTTCAACTTTGCTCAAAGTCCCTGATACTTTGAGCTGCTTCAAACTGAGCTCGTCGCCTGACTATCACCTCACCTTGCTGCCCCGTACCCGAGCGTCTCCTTTGCAGGGAAAGGACTGCTAGACATCACTCCCCTTCCCCTCCCCCAGCTCCCGGTCATCATCTCTACCATCATTACTACCGCCACCGTTGTCAGGCGTAGCGGTAGTAATAGTATTTGTAGTACTAGGTGCGGTCGTGGTAGTGCTATGAACTGGAACCCGCCCAACGGCCCAGTTCCACCCACATCGTTGTTCTCACATGGCTTGCACAGCAGCCGCTCCGTCGCTGCCAGGTTAGTGCAGCGACACTCGGGCATCCTGATGTGTTGACAGGTCGGCACCGCCATGACTGACTATGGGCTGGCCTGAAGTAGGACGGACAGTTCTCGTGCAGATGTTGAGAGTGAGAGTGTGCGAGTCCAAGACCCGGAAACAGGTGTGAATCTTAAGCAAGCAGAGATGTTGGTAAACCGTTGGGTATGCTTTTTTTTTTTTCGAAGTGTGGGTAAATGTGTGACTTTAACGGACCTGGGAGCGTCAGAGGTGCGTTGTAGTAATGTCCGGTTGGCTTGGAGCTCCGAATGAATGTGCTCAGCTCTAAGTTGAGTGCTCTGGGCTTGAAGCAGAATGCAGGATTTGGAAGCCAAGCACTATATAGTTCGCGAGGCTATTTACAATGGCATGACGGGGGGCACTTACGCCCAGCGAATGTGATGTGCCCAACCAGGCCACGTCCGGGGTTGGCGGCTTTATTGGCACGACGGATGATATCAAGTGGTGTAACTACAGCGTCAGAACCATGACAACCGAGCTGCTGTGGTGGCATATTCAAGCCAGACACTCTGGAAACCAGCGTGGTTGCCAAGTTGCAATCAGACTTTATGTTCTTGGTTAACTGTTCTGCCTCCCAACGTCCTATTATAGAACCTTGAGACATATTGAATCGCATAGCTAGCCTCATGATGGCGCATGGTAGATATTGAGGGCATTTGTAAAACCTACTGCATTACTTCCGAGGCGAATTTCAATCCAGTAAACAAGGAATCACACACCCGCCTCCCTCGGAACGAGACTTATGAGGCTGTCATTGACCATCTACTCGCAGTAACACTCGTCGTCGCCGACGACTGCTGGTGACCGGGACAGTGAGATGTTGCGGCTGAAATTATTCGTGTACAAAAGTACACGATGTAGATGCGGACCAGACGCGAACTTGGCGAGGTCACGAGAGCCCGCGCTTGTATATATGCACGATTGATGGAGGTTGAGCTTGACCATAATTTGGTGAATGAATGTCTCTCAGGTCATGCTGTTCATATTGTTGATGCTCTGGACGACCTACCCGGTGGGGTTGTGGAAAGAGATGGAAACGAACGTAGCCAGTCGAAAGGTGAGAAGCCACAAAGTACTAACTGAATACCAACAAGCCCTTAGCACGCTCCATAAAAGTCCCAACCTGTTCCATAATATTGAGAACAACTTTGATGTCTTTCCCTAAATCGTAGTAAAGGGGGTTAGGGGTTGGGTGTTGGAGTTGGGAGAGAAAACATGCTAGTAGCAGCTTCTCAGGCTTTGGTTCGGAGATGGTCTTCATCCAAACGGCGAGTGGAAGTTGACAAAATCTGACGTGTGTCCCTGTGTGTATGCCGTGGCGCGAACTCTAGCAATCGGTAAGCGTCGACCTGAGGTCGGTTAAGGCTGCCGGCCGCCCAAATGGCTGGCAGTTCGTGGAGTTGAATGATTCCGTGGTTGCCCGTGAGCGGTGTGTCATACGCGCAGGACATCCTGAAGAAGAAACCACATGTGCTATATCACCTAGTAGCCGGTTGCTTGCTCGAAATGTGTCTCAAAAGCCTTCATCGCGGAGAATGACGACTGCGGGCTGCCGTTATTGGAGCCGCCCACCCGCAATCCCACATACACTACGATGTAAGCTGCGATAAGGACGGGTGGGCTCTTATCTTTCAGCCTAGGCGCAACCGAACCCCGGCTCGTGGCAAGGCATCCCTAGCTGCCTATCACGCCTCGCATACCCGAGCTCGTTTGAAAGTTGCCCCTCCAACTCCTCGAGCTCGCAACCTTATCGTAACTTTAATTTCCTTTCCTTTCCACGACTGTACGCACTGTATCGTGCGGCAGTACTCGCTTGAAGACAGATTTTGAATTCGATTCGGGTTCTTCACAGCTTGCCATCTGGACCGAGGTATCTTGACAGAAGCGTCCCACAGCGGCTCGCCTTCGTGAAACGGCAGATTGTGTTGCTCCATCGATGACTCCGCGAACCAACTTCGGCCAACGGCGAGGCTCGACCGACGCTTAGTACGGCCGGTTTCCTTGACAGATCTGCGGTGACTTCTATTCACGCAACTTCGGACTATCGCCGACCGCATCCGAACCTTCGACCTTTTCCATTCCCTCGACTCGTCCGGTTATCAAGGAGTGGAGGCATCAGCAGGTACCTTGATCAAACCTGCAACCGTCGACTCCGATATCACGCAACCTCTTGGTGGACGGTGTCACTTCTCAGTAGTATTGTCTTGCGGCTGACGGCGTCGGATGCGCCGACAATCCAACCGTTATGGCGACTCCTGACGCTGGGGGTCCGAGTACACAACCTCACGTGCCTCTCCAGGTGGGCCGCGGTCCCCAGCCGACCATCCCCGGTTTAGCTACGCACCCCCCCGAACCCGGGCATGCTCTGTCATGCCGATGGCGGACGACGCGCTACTACGACCAAGAATGCTCGCGATACTTCGACTGTCCTTCCCACGTCGTCGAGCGAGCGCCTTCGGACAGCGGGCACCAAGATGGGCAAGAGGAAGCAGAAGATGTGGAAGATGTGGATCCTGAGGGTGACCATGCTCAGCCAGATCCCGGCGCTGTTTCGCCCCTATCGGAGGACGGAGACAATCATTCGACTGGTTCAAGGGCTCTGTCTCCGTCGCCTAACGGTACGGGTGCGGCGCGTAATGTGGAAGGCATTTCGCAGGCAGCTCCCGGGACGCCGGTGAGCGCTATGTCTGAGCGAGAAGGACCCGGAGAGCGCTCAAGCAGTCACTCGCCATCGGTGGAAGACGGTCCTTCGCGAACTCGGACTGTTGTTGGCTCGGAAAGACGAGAAGAAGTACGAGTCGGTACCGAGGTTTCCGGTAGTGGAGCAGCCCCATCCCCGAACCCCGGTCCCATGCGGAGAGCCAGTGGGGCGGTTCCCGGAGCTCAACCTGCCGAACCGGCCGCTAGCTCCGCGTCACCGTCGGGGCCGGCGCCGGGTTCATTACCTCTCCCAGCGCCGCCGACAGAACGCGCTGGCCAACCAGAAATTACGCTGCCTAGGTGGCAGCCGGATTCCGAGGCCACGTATTGTCCGTTTTGTGGCACACAATTCAGCTTCTTCGTTCGGAAGCACCATTGCCGGTGAGTACCAGCACGGCAGATGTAGTGGACTATGGCTTACACAAGGAATACAGAAAGTGCGGCCGGGTAGTCTGCAACTCGTGCTCACCACACCGTATCACTATACCGTACCAATACATCGTTCAGCCACCCGGCGCGCTTCTTCCTGCAGTGCCAACTCCTTCACCTTCCCTCCTTGATAACCACGGCTGGTATCCAGGCTTTGGCGGCGGTGAGAAGGTCCGGCTCTGCAACCCCTGCGTCCCGGATCCCAATACTGCTCCGCCACGCGGCGAGCCAGCGAGGCCGCAACACAGCGTCAGCTCGCCGACGCAAAGCGACAACAACGCTCTCTCTAACAGATGGAGCTTTTATGTTGCCTCTGGAGCCCCGACTGACACTCACGCCAGGACCCGGAGCGTTACTGTGGTATGTTGAACTCGGGCATCTTTTCCGTATGCTCATTTTATCCTCGGGTACCGCTAACCTTGCATTCAAAGGGCCACCAGTCTGGGGCGCAGCCTCCTCGTCCGCCGTTTCCGGTCGAATCCCGCGTCGCCTGGGGTACGCCGCCGGCGTATTACCGACCTACTCAGACATCAGCGACGCCTCCCGGCTACCCCGGCGTCGCGTCACGCTATAGATCCATGCTGGACGTCAACCACAGACCAGGCCCATCCGCTATCGCCGGACCGTCATCATCGTCGTCACCCTCCATCCCCCACCGCCGGCCACCCCATGCCTTCGTTCCCCGCCCTCAAATCCCCGAAGAAGATGAATGCCCCGTCTGCCACCGCGAGCTGCCGCCCCGCACGCTGCCCAACTTCGAGTCGGTCCGCGAGGCGCACATCAACGGCTGCATCACCGCCCACAGCCGGTACGGGGGCGGTGGCGGAGGGCTTGCGTCGTCATCTCCGTCGTCGTCGTCAGCAGCAGCAGCAGCAGCAGCAGCAGCAGCAGCAGCCGGAGGAACGGGGGTAGGAACAGCGGTATCTTCAAGCGGCCCGGACGTACTGCCGCCCATACCGCCGCGCCGGACCGGCATGTTCCCCTACACGGCGACCGAGAAGGACTGCGTCGACTCGGCTGAGTGCTCCATCTGCTTGGAGGAGTTTGAGGCCGGAGTTGCTATGGCCCGGCTGGAGTGTCTTTGTCGGTTCCACCGGGCGTGTATCAATGCGTGGTGGGAGAGGCATCCGGGCCGGTGTCCCATGCACCAGCATGACAGTTTTGGGTACTGAGTGTGTGTGAGGGGTTATATCGGATGTGTGCTTTTGCATTGTTGAGGCCGGGTTGGGTGCATCTGAAGGTTAGAGGAGGCTGCTAGATGATGCGGAGTTTTGAGCCCTTGGAGTGGGTGAGAGGTGTGACTCGGATTAGCATCACGTACTGTGCCTGGGAGCAGGTGCGCTGCGGGAGATTTTCTGCAGCCGGGGGTGGGAACATTTGGTTTGGGCCTGCTACCGGCACGTCGTTGCTTTGGAGGCCCGGAACGCTGCATTTGTTGGGCTCAGCTGACCACCTTCTCTCCCTACCCACCCCATAGATGCCTTTGTGCAAGGTCCACTCATTTTGCTAAGGGCCTCCGGTGCGAATGCTCGAATCTTAAGATGATGAGTGCATTGGATTGACTCTACGTGGTGGTTACGTCGAACCCGTCGACATGATAGCCTCTCGGCCGCCTCAGACGGAATTGCTCCTCGGATATATAATGCAATGTAGACACAACTACGGATTCCCCCGTGCTAATGCATCCAACACCCCCTGCATAACGCCGACCCTTTCGATCAATCAGTGAGCTTGTGCTCGAGTTGGTGAACAGAGTCACGACGTCTTAGACGGCTCCGGCGCTCCCAATGATGTCGGGCCGAAGGATAGGGGGAGAAGCTGGGGGGCGTTAGCCAACACTGCAAGACCTGATGCTGAAGCGGCTCGGTCTACTACTCACCTCTTCCAGTTGCAGCACTGAGAAGTTGTCGTGCTTGTCGAACATGATGATTGGAATCTTGACGTCGCAGAACTCGCGGAGGCTAACAGCTCAATATCAGCCCTCTCTTCTCCCTTCTCTCGCCTTGATTCTCTCCATTCCTACTCAACCCACCCGTATCTCCAATTCTAACCACACCTCGGTACGGCACCAGCATGAAACTCATATTATACTATGCCTGCGAGCATATCTCCATGCAAATTAGAGAAAGAAGGAGCCCACTCACCACTGCCGACACATCCCACACGGGCTACCCGGCTCCGCCAGATCCGTCGCAACCGCCACGGCGCGGAACCCGCCGCCGGCGTGCAGGCCGTCGACCACGGCGCGGCCGACGGCCACGCGCTCGGCACACGTCGTCACCGGGTAGCTCGCGTTCTCGACGTTGGCGCCGGGCACGAGCTGGCCGTCGGCCGTCAGCAGCGCGGCGCCCACGCGGAAGTTGCTGTACGGGCAATAGGCGCGCGCCTTGGCCTCCGTCGCGGTGGTGTGGAGCGCGCGGAACTCGGTGGGAGTCAGGTTGTGGGTGGTGCAGGTGGTGTTGATGTCGGTTTCGGTGAAGGTGAGGATTGGTGGGGCGGTCATGGTGGCGTGTCTGGAGGGTTGTGTATTGTTGTTGTACGGCTGTCTTGTGCTGGAGAGGGCGGGCTAGGAGAGCCTTGGGGAAGGGAGAAGTCGGTGGGGTCTCAATTTGTTGGCTGTCTTTGTATGTGTTTCTTGACTCGCTTGAGGTCAATGGGAAGTTGGTGGTTCGATTGTCGTGCCGCTGGTAACCGACGCCATCCCTGCCCTGTTCGGCCTCGTCATGACGCAGTACGGCGTACTACTGCATACAGGGCGTGTAAACATTCATTTAGCGTCACTCTCCGTTTGCTCCGTTGTACGAACGACCTCCACAGCCCGCAACACTGGAAGCTAAGAACTGATATTTACGACACTCTGGACACAATCAGACTTATGAATGACCTCCTGGTCATCATGAGGTACAGTCATGAACTCACTTGAGCGAATTTCAAGAGTACTGTAAGCTGTGTGACGACTCTCATTTCATCGATATCCCGCAGGCAGCTCAGCAAACAGTTCGACTGGCTGCCTGTGCCGAGGTGCTGATGCCTGCGCCAGCTCGAACGGCCCCCGCTGTGCCTGGTATTCCCACTCGCTGCCCAGTGCATCATACAGTTTCACGTTGGCATCGGGCTCTCCCAGAGTCGGATCACCAGCACAGGCCGAGGCCACGCCGCTGCCGCTTTCAACGGCATCGCGCCCACCATCCCTTCTTCGCTTCCGGGCGAGCAGCCAACCACCGATTCCAGCCAGAATTACGGCAGCAGTGCCCCCGATGGCACCGCCGGCAATTGCGCCCAGGTTTGAGGAAGCGACGGCCTGCTTCTCTGGGTTGTCGGTGGGTGTGTGGGTCGCGGAAGTCTGCGGGACCTCGCTGAGCCCAGGCGAAGCAGACGTCGACCTAGCTGGAGCTGTGATGGAGGTGGCGGCGCTTGAGGTTGATGTCCAACTCGTCGTCGTTGAGGATCTGACGCTACTCGACGAGGATGTCGTGCTGGGCGAGACCCCGATGGTTGTGATGGCGGACGGCGTTCCTGTGGACTGTCAGCTGAGGCGCTGAGTTGTCCTCCCCCCCTACTTTGACGTAACGCACCTGGGAAGAACAATACGGCTTCCTTATCCTCACAACTGGCGCTCGTTGACGAGCGGCGATCGATACAGAAGTACAGATCTCCGGTCGTGTTGCCGCATTTGGCGATGCCGTTTCCGCCGTCAGTGAGGTCGACGCCATCCTGGATGCAGAAGAGCGGACAACTGGAGCTTCGCCATTGCTTATCCGTGCATGATCCCCGGACAAATTCGGTAGCCCCAGGCTTTTGCAGCTCGTCACCTGTGGCCTGGCAGATGTTATTGGTTAGGCAGGCGTAGCCTTGACCGCAGCACGTCGCGTTCGGGGTGTCATCCCGGCAAGGAGTGTCGTTAGGTGCGAGCCGGCCGCTGGGATAGTAACACGCCGCTTCAACCGGAGACCAGCTCAGGAAGATCGTGAAGAACAGGGCAAGCACCTCGAAGTTAATGGCATACATCGTATCCCAGGTACGTGATCAGCCGACGAGGAGAAAACAGTGACGGCAGGAGGCATGAGGAGCTGGCGGTGGCTCCCACATCGCCTCGCCGTCCTCATATATACACGCATCTCTCCATGTCCCTGGACGCTGGCAACGCATGACTTCCCGCCAAAGCCTCGCCAGGTGTACAGTATACACTGTGACCGCAGCAGCGACAAGCGAGGTTTCGGCAGCTGTTAAGCGCCGGCAGTCCTAACACGGGCGCGAAGCGGGAGCCCGGCCAATCCGAGCGTGCCACTGCAACCAACCTGCGACGCCGGCATCCTGGGCTTCTAACCTTGGCCTCGCCGGTCGTCCAAGCCGACTGGGAAGCGTCGCGAATCTCTCTCTCTTAACAGTTGATGCTGCCATTGTTTACCTTGTCATGTCCCGCTCTCCCTTCTCCTACGCATTGCCCGGAAGTCTTTTGTCGTGGCTCCTGTGAGCTCGTCGTCGCGCCAAGCGAGCCATCAATCAGCCCTAAGGAGCCTTTCCTTCCCCTGAATGGCCCCAATGCTCATGGCCAGGAGACCTAGCCTCGCTACCTTAGTTCCTGGCGTCGCCATTTTCTTTGTGCTTTATTATTTATATTTGCAGCGCAGCGAATACAATGCCGCCGCCGCCCCCTTCAGACCCATCCCAGTAGAGGATTGGCAGCCCCAAGGCGATGCTGCTTTCTGGAGGAACCTTCACATCCGTTTCCCTCAACCTTGGATTCGGCCACTCCCGACAGGTACACCCGCACGGTATCCGCGTGTTCAGGCGACCGCCTTCCCGGTAAAGGGGCAGGACGCCCGCCGGCAAGCCATCAAAGCCGTCTTTGCCAAATGCTGGCGGTCGTACAGGGAGCGCGCATGGCTCGCTGACGAGCTGGCCCCCGTGTCAGGCGGGCGCCGCGATCCCTTCGGCGGCTGGGCCGCCACCCTGGTCGACTCGCTCGACACGCTGTGGATCATGGACATGAGAACCGAGTTCGACGAGGCCGTTGCCGCGGCGGCCACCATCAACTTCACCCATACCGATCTGAGCGAGATCAACGTCTTTGAGACCAACATCCGCTACCTGGGCGGCTTCCTTGCCGCCTTCGACCTGAGCGGCGACACACGCCTTCTGCGCAAGGCGGTCGAGGTCGGCGACATGCTGTACCACGCGTTCGATACGCCGACCCGCATGCCCATCACGCGGTGGGACATCCACGCCGCGGCCAGCGGCAAGGCGCAGACGGCGCCGAACAACATCCTGCTCGCCGAAATCGGCAGTCTGTCTATGGAGTTCACACGCTTGTCCCTGCTGACGGGCGACGCGCGCTGGTTCGACGCCGTGCAGCACATCACGGAGCTCATGGCGGCGCAGCAGGACTCGACCGCCCTGCCGGGCCTGTGGCCGCTGACGGCGGACGGGTCGAGACAGGTGTTCAACTCCGGCTCGTTCTTCAGCCTCGGTGCGATGGCCGACTCGGCATACGAGTATCTGCCCAAGATGGCGGCACTGCTCGGCGGACGGCTGCCGGTCTACCAGACAATGTATGAAAAGGCGATGGATGCTGCGGCGATGCACAACCTATTCCGTCCACTGACGCCGACAAACGCGGATATTCTCATCTCGGGGAACGTGCACGTTAAGGACGACGGCAAGACGGAACTGGAACCATTAGGCCAGCATCTAGGCTGCTTCCTGGGCGGCCTGATGGCGTTGGGTGGGAAGCTGTTCAACCGCGAGAAGGACCTGGACGCCACGCGAAGGCTGGTGGATGGGTGCGTATGGATATACAAAGCCCTCCCGCAGAGCATCATGCCCGAAACATTCTACATGGTCCCCTGCCACCCGGACGTGCACGGCAGCAGCTGCCGATGGGACGAAGCCACCTGGAAAGCGGAGGTCTTCCGCCGAGCCAAGGAGGAAGACGACAGGGACGCAGACACGATCATCGCCGCCGACCGCCTACCGCCCGGCTTCGCCGCAATCCCCGACCGGCGGTACATCCTGCGGCCGGAGGCCATCGAGAGCGTCTTCGTGTTGTACCGGGCGACGGGCCGCGCCGACCTGCTCGACGCCGCGTGGGCCATGTGGACGGCCATCGACGGCGCGACGGCGACCGAGCTGGCCAACTCGGCCGTGCACGACGTCACGACGGAGAGCGGGACCAAGCCGCAGGCGGCTGACTCGATGGAGTCGTTCTGGATGGGCGAGACGCTCAAGTACTTCTATCTTATATTCAGCGAACCGGGGTTGATTAGTCTGGATGAGTTTGTGTTCAATACCGAGGCGCACCCGTTCCGCCGGTGGTTGAGGTAGCCCATGCTGCTGGCCTGACCGGTCCTGGGAAAGCTGGGCTTGCAGGCTGGGTTCAGGTCTGGGCACGTCGGCACCGATGCAGGTATCTTTCGATGTAGTAATAATAATCCATGACGCTGAGAAGAGTTGCTAGCTTTGGCCGCTCTATATATGGTCCCTTAGACAAGAAGCGATGGTCTATACCTGCTAGCCAGAATGGAGAGAGTACGGCGTAACACCCGCGTACAAAATGTACAAGATTAGGAGAGTATGTATCACAATATCATTTGATATCAACCCGAGACTCCAGAGCTTATTTTTTTTTTCAGCCGTATATCCCATGCGCCAGCCGTACGCTCGGTGGCTGTGAGCGTAGGTTCAAGTCAAAACAGAGGGGCGAGTGGGTTTCACCACCAAGAAGTTGAACATATCACAAACGACCCCTACCAGAGTGGTGCAAGTATGGCTCGTCAAGCCGGAAACTACCTATCCAAAGCTTGGTTGTGGCACTGCGGCACAGCATCAGCAACAAATTCAGAGACACCGAACACCATAGCTTACCATATGCCAATACACGCCCTTCTGCCGAAGCAGCTCCGCATGCGTGCCCTTCTCGAGCACCTTGCCCTCGCCGAGGACGTAGATGACATCGGCGCCCTGAATCGTCGCCAGGCGGTGCGCCACCGCAACCGTCGTCCGACCCTTGGAGACCCTCTCAAAGGCGGCCTGCACGAGCTTCTCGCTTTCTGTAGTGGGTGGGTGAGTTGTAAGCAATCCATTGGATTCACACGGAAACAGGGCCGTGCCCGGGTAGGTGTGAACGAAGGGGGCGGGTACTGACCAGAATCAAGAGAGCTAGTTGCCTCGTCGAGCAACAACACGCGCGGATTGCGAATCAGCGCCCGCGCAATCGACAGACGCTGCTTCTGCCCGCCGCTCAGACTGACGCCGCGGCTGCCGATGTTGGTGTTATACCCGTCGGGCAGCGAGACGATGAAGTCGTGGATGTTGGCGTCCCGGCAGCACTGGTGCAGCTGCTCGTCCGTCACGCTGGCCGGGTCGACGCCCAGCAGGATGTTCTCGCGAATGGTGCCGTGGAAGAGCGACGACTCCTGCGCCACGAGCGAGAGTAGCTTGCGGTACTCGTAGACGTTCATCTCGGCGATGTCCTTCCCGTTGAACAGGATCTGGCCCCGCGGCACGTCGTAGAACCGCTCCAGCAGGCTGACGATGGACGTCTTGCCCGACCCTGACGCGCCCACCAACGCTGCGAACTGGCCCTTTTCGATCGTGATGTTGAGACCCTTGAAGATGGACACGTCGCGCGTGGGATACTTGAAGTGAACGTCCTTGAGCTCGATTTTGACGCCACCGTCCGTGTCCGGGATCTGCTCTGAGTGGGATATGGCATCCTTGATGCGCGTCTCGCGGGCCTGCAGGATGCGGTTCGCCGCTGCCGAAGCCTGCGCGGCATTTGGGCCAAAGCTCAACCATTGCCCGGCGCTCTCGGCGCCCTGGATCACGGCCATGTACGTGACAAAGAAAGCGATGTTGTCGTACTCCTTCGAGATGAGCAGCTGGCCGCCGTACCAGAAGATGAGGGCCTGGCAGGCCAGGCTGACGCTATCCGCGAAGGCAAACACAAGCGTCGTCAACCGGGCTTTCTTGTACGCCGCCATAACGTGGCCGTCTAGGAGTCGTTGGTACCGGTCGCAGATGCTCTCCTCCATGACCAGTGCACTGACCGTCCGGAATGCGCCGATGGACTCGGCGCCGAACTTCGAACTCTCTTGGAACACGGCCTCATTCATGGCGTTGAACTGGAGCTCGTACCGGACCCTGAAGTAGCCAGCCAGGATGCCGAGCGGCACCGTCACGCAGAGCGCAACCAGGGCCAGCTTCCAGCCATACGCAAAGGAGATAGCCAGCGCGCCCACCAGCGAAAAGATGCCGACGAGCAGCATCATGAGGTTGATGCCCAGTAGTTCCTTGAGGGCCTGCGGGTCGCTCGAGAGACGCGCCGTCAGCTGGCCCGTCGCGTTGTCGTCCTTGTCGAAGTACGACGTCGGCTGGAACAGGATTGACTCGAAGTACTCCTGCCGGTACGTCGCGGCGATGTAGCCCTCCAGGTTGGTCGCCACCAGGGCAGTGAGGCAGTAGCTCGCGCCAATTCCAGCAGCAAGGATGGCCCACATCTTGGACCAGAATGTCGACTCATCCAGAATGGCCTGGGGGGAAGTAGCTTGGAACACGCTCACAACGTGTGCGAATAGGTAGGCTTGCAGGGGAACGGCCGACGCGGCACCGATAGCACCGACAATGGCAATGAGGTAGAACGGGAACCGGCTGCGTTGCTCGTACAGGAGCTTGCCAAAGCCGTTGGCAAGATTGCGCTGCTTCCACTTGGAGTCCTGCTTCGCGCTCTCGGCCACCGACTTGGCCGCGCTCTTCTCGCGTGCGAGAACCGCACCCAGGTCTTCCTCTTGCAGCTGTTCTGCGCCGGTGTCGTCGCCGAGAGATAGCTTCTGCGCGTGGACGAGGCCGTAGTAGACACCTAGCTCGTTCGTCAGGAGACTGTCGTGGGTCCCCTCCTCGACCACTTGGCCGTTCTGCAAGACGCAGATGCGGTCGGCGTTCTTGATGGTGGAGAGTCGGTGGGCGATGGTGACGGTGGTGCGACCCTTGGAGGCTCTCTCGAGCGCCGCTTGCACAACGCGTTCCCCGCGGACGTCGATGGCCGAAGTGGCCTCGTCGAGGATCAGAATCTTGGGCTTCTTGATGATACTCCGGGCGATGGCAATTCGTTGGCGCTGACCGCCGCTGAGCTTGGCGCCCGAGTCGCCGACCTGGGTGTTGTAGCCGTCCGGTAGCCGGTCGATAAACTCATCGGCAAAGCTCTCGGCACAAGCTTCTTTGACGAGCTGGCGCTTGACTTCGTCTGACTCCTTCTCCCATTGTGTTCCGATGAGGCCAGCTGCGACATTGCTGAAGATTGTATCGTTGAAGAGGAAGGGTTCCTGCTGCACGAGACCAATCTGTGATCGCCACCACTTGATATCGAGCTCGCCGAGCTGCTTCCCACACGTGGAGATGCTGCCCTTCAACTCGACCGGGGGACCTGATTCCTCAGCATTCAGAGGGGCCGCGATGTCATCTTCCTCCTCGTCATCATCCTTCTTCTTGCTTCCCTCCTTTTTCTTTTTCTTCTTATCCTTCTTTTTATCTTTCTGTATGGCTTTGGCGATCGCGTGTTGGTCATGAAGGGTGTACCAGCCCTCGACCAGGCCGACGATGGTACTCTTGCCCGACCCGCTGGGGCCGACGATCGCCGTGTTCAAGTTGGCGGCGATGCGGAGGTTCAAGCCATCGAGCACCTTCTTGGACGGGCGGCTGGGGTAGGCGAAGTGGACGTCCTCGAAGACAATGTCCCGATCGGCCGAGACGTCTGGTTCCTTCAGCGTTCCCATGTTGGGTTTGGGCGCGTCGATGACGGCGAAGAACTCGGCGGCGGCCACCATAGCCTTCGAGACGGCGATGAGGGGGGTCGATATCCGCTCGAGGGAGATGACCATGAGCATGACGGACATGAGCACGACGGTGACGGAGCCGATGTTGTCGATGCGCCCTTCGACCTGGGACTTGGTGCCGTACCAAAACGCCAGGGCGAATGCGCCGTACAGACCGAAGAAGACGAGGCCGAATTGGGCTGAAAGGAAAGGGGCGCTGAACTGGGTGGCCTGCTTGGCCTTCTTGACCCACTCGGCATAGCGCTGGCTCATGCGGGCTTCAGCGCCGCACGAGGTGATCATGCGGATGGTGCCGAAGGCTTCGGTGGCAACCGAGGTGCCCTTGGCATCGGCCTTGGTGAGGCGGGCCTGGCCCTTGATGATGAAAGGCAGGAGGATGGAGAGGACGATGCTGATGAAGAGGATGACGGACGCGGTCACGAGCGTCAAGGACCAGCTGTAGGTGAAGGCCACGATGATGGCGGTGACGATGACGGCCAGGAACTCGAGGAAGGTGCCGAGCTTCTCCGAGATGCCAAGCTGCAGCGTGTTGGCGGTCGACGTGATGGTGCTGGCGGCGGTGCCCGAGGGCATCGAGTCGAGGACGTGGATGGTCTGAGCGAAGAGCGAGCGGAGGTAGTGCAGGCGTATGGCGGCGGACATGCGGATGCCGATGAGACGGAAGCAGAACTTGTTGATGTAGTTGAGCCCGAAGCGGGCGATGAAGAGGGCGAAGATGTACAGCGACATGCGGTTGAGCTGCGAGCTGAATTCATCGGCCGACTGGGCGGCGCCCGGGGTGAAGTAGCTCGTGAAGTTGCCCACCAGCCGGCCAAAGACCACGTTCATCAAGGGCAGCGTGGTACCCGAGGCAAGGCTGGCGATGACGGCCGTCGCCATCAGCACGCAGTCCCATTTTGTCGCGTAGGTGAAGACGCGGAAGTAGTCGGCGGCGGCAGCCTCTCTCTCAGGGCGCGCCTTGACCTCCTTGGTCCCGTCATTTTCATCTGGAGTTCCGGCCGGCTTCGCCTCGCTCTTCTCGTCGTCGACAACGGCGGGCGCAGTTGCCTTGTCGACGCTGTCAGCGCTGCTTCCCCCCATGTCGGCTGCAAGTCAGACGCGTTCAAGTCCCCCGAACGTTGTTCGGCGCGCTCATTGGGGAATGGGGACATGGGTGGTGGCCACGCGAAGGAGGATGGAAACAAAAAACACTGGAAGCATAACAAGAAGTTCAAAGACGGTTCTATTTGAGAAGAAGAAGAAGATGCGGGATGGATGCGGATGCCTGGCCCCATGTCACCCAATTACAGGGCTGATGAACGGGTGTAAGATGGGATGCATGTAAGTGGTTCACGGGGCGAGACGGGGTCATGGAGGGTCCCGAAGCCCGAACTCTCGCAGCCTGGCATTGCATATTGCCAGGCTGCCAGGCTGGCCCCAGGGATTCAAGTTGACATTGGATCGTGCCAAGAGGCTGCCTTCGTCCCTTTCAAGCCCAGCCGCGAGGAACTTTCGTCTCATTGCCTTCAGTCCGAGTCCACCCGCAATACCATTGTCCTAGCTTTCTTGGCAACGTCCTGTGGTAATGTTGATTTACCACCGCAGGTGCGTTGTGCATGATGTGCCGTTTCTGGCGACTTTAGTGAAGTATTTCCACTTTGAATCGCCAGCTCGAGAAAACCCCTGCACAGCAGACCAGGCCCCTCCATCCACACGTGCCACAGTAGGAAAACGGCGATACGACGAATACAGCAAGCCATGCACGTCATCTCAACGGCGGTCCACATCTCGCCCACAGCACGATTTCTCCAGTCTCACGCGGCGGTAAGACATAGGTATACAGCTGGGTGATCAGAATGAGAGACACGGAGAATATCGGCTTGACGCAATCCAAGACAGTGGCCGGGAAGACACGTTGGGCAAGCCGAGTGAAACGAACACGCAGGTTAAGTATGGAAGGTACTTCGCTACTCCCATTGACCCAAAACGGACATACCATAACAGTGGTCTTGGCGGTGCCAACTAGAAGTGTTCATAATTGCTCCGTGGATGCTCTGCAAATCTCACATTGCGACGTGGCCTTGAAGATAAAGGATATTGCATGCCTCGGGTCCTTCCTCTAAGATGCTTGGGTACCTACCTGAGATAGGCACCCAGCCCTCCTACCAAGCCCGTCTCAAAGCTTCTACTGTAGGTGTGCTGCTGAGTGCAGCGGCCTGGGATCAAGGTGTCGAAATCGATAAGCTTAACGCTAGGGACGGGTATCGGCGCACGAGGCCCGTCCTTTGTCTTGGGCAGCTCGCGCCACCAATAGGCTTGCATCGTGCAAACAGCCTCGTCTCAGCCTTGCAGCCAGACCCGCAATCCGGAGGGCCATTGCACAGGTTTTGCCTGCTTTCCCAGCGCGCAGAAGGCAAGGCAGAGAGCCAGCCCTGAGTCACCCCGCGCCCGATGCCCACCACCCCGCGTTAGGTTTTTGGATGCAGAGCCCGTGGATCCTCGCCATTCGGTCCGCCCGACGACCACGACGAGGACTGGCCCTGGCATTGGCAACCGTCACTGCTGCTGCACCGTGCAATTTCGGATCCCCACGACTGCTTGCGACCGCGTCGTCCCCGTCCACCAACCCCGCCGTTGCAACCACCACCATGGCGCCCAAAGCTCCCAAGTTTGAGATCAAGTCAGTTTTCCCTTGTTGCAGTACAACTGCACACCTCGACAGGCGATGAATGGCTAACTGAGAGTCTGTGCAGGACCCCTAAGGGCACCAGAGACTGTACGTTCGTCCACCCGCTGATAGACCCGAAGGACGACATTAACACTACCCTCCAGGGTCTGGTGGGGACATGGTGCTCAGGGAGAAGATTTTCAGGACCATTACGGATGTCTTCAGTATGTCTACGCGGGGAAGCAATTGTTGGCAGTTGGGCTGACAGCGAGGACAGAGCGTCACGGCGGTGTCACCATTGACACGCCCGTTTTTGAGCTGAAGGGTTTGTAGTACACCTCACGCCTCCTTATATGGAGACATAGTCCACTGACAACCAGCAGAGATTCTCGCAGGTATACCGAAACGCACGCTCCATCGGTCACGGCTCGACATGTCACTGACGGGGACGCGCAACTAGGCAAATATGGCGAAGACAGCAAACTCATTGTGGGTGACGACCGACATGCCATCCTACTATGCACAAACATCAGAGCTAACCACTCATTGCTTTCTCCTCAGTACGACCTGGCAGATCAGGGCGGCGAGCTTTGCAGCTTGCGGTACGATCTGACCGTCCCGTTCGGTGAGTCCAATTCCTTACCGACTGCCGACGCGGATGAGAGGTCCTGATCGGCTGGCATTCAGCTCGGTACCTGGCCATGAATAAGGACGTCACGCAGATCAAGCGCTATCACCTCGCGAAGGTGTACCGCAGAGATCAGCCGGCAGTAAAGAAGGGCCGCATGAGAGAATTCGTGAGCGTATCTCGTATCGCCATGCTTACCCCTGATCAGGCGCTGACATGGTACAAAAACAGTACCAATGCGAGTATGTCTGGTTATGTTTCTTGACCGGCGGGTCTCTCGCATACCGGCTCTCTGGTTCAATAATGCCGAATGTTGCTGACAGGTTCATTCACATGCGCGTAGTTTCGACATTGCTGTAGGTTTCACACCCCGCTTGTTTCGTTCAGAAGCGGCGCCAACCGAACGGCAAGCTAACTCCCGTGCCAGGGCGTGTACGATCCCATGATTCCGGATGCCGAAATCGTATGTCCAGAGTATCGACCAACAGCCCAGTATGAATGCACTGTCTGACTCTATCTCAGATCAGGATTATCAACGAGGTCTTTGAGGGTCTCGGCTGGCAGGGGAAGTACACCATCAAGCTCAACTCCCGGAAGATTCTCGACGGCCTCTTCCAGGTTTGCGGCGTGTCTGACGCCATGATTCGCCCCATCTCTTCTGCCGTGGACAAGCTCGACAAGATGCCCTGGGCCGATGTCAGGAAGGAGATGGTGGACGAGAAGGGGCTGGCACCCGAGGTCGCCGACAAGATTGGTGGGTGATGCCAGCTGCAGGCTCAGCTCAGAGCAGACTAGGGCTAACCTTGTGGGTAGGCCGGTACGTGGTGCTCAAGGGGAAGCGTGATCTCCTGGAGAAGCTGCAGAAGGATGAAGCTTTGGCGGCGAACCCGTCCATGCAGCAGGGCTTCGCAGACATGGACCTGCTTTTCACCTACCTTGAGGCCTTCGGCGCCTCACACACCGTCTCCTTCGATCTCTCTTTGGCAAGAGGTATGGTATCCCGGGCGCTTGGCCGGGTAGCCTCTGCTTATCACTTTGCCTGATACTATCTGCTGACTGCGTGGCGGCACTGCAGGTCTGGATTACTACACCGGAGTCATCTATGAAGTCGTAACGGAAGGCTCGGCGCCCGCGGTACCCGCTTCCGAGGAGACCAAGGAGAAAGCGTCGAAGAAGAAGAGCGGGAAACCTGGAGACCCCGAAGAGGACCGGTCCGATGACCCGACTCTCGGGATAGGTACGTTTGGGCTCCATAGCAGACATCGCTCATTTTCGTGTGCTGACGGTCACCAGGATCGGTTGCTGCTGGTGGCAGGTTGGTTTCACCGCGTTGACTGGTCTCAGTCGATCCCCATACTAACGTGGCGCAGGTACGACAACCTGGTGGGCATGTTCTCCGGCAAGACGCAAGTACCATGCGTTGGCATCAGCTTCGGCATCGACCGCATCTTCTCCATCATACAAGCGTCGCAGAAGAAGAAGGAGCGGAGGAACGAGGTTGACGTGTTCGTCATGGCGTTTGGTGGCGGCAAAGACTTCACCGGGCTGCTCAAGGAGAGGAGTGAGATCTGTGCCCGGCTATGGGACGCAGGGATCAAGGTGCGTTTACTTTCACTCTCTGGGCTTTCGGGACGCAGCGGAGAACTAATATTTTTTGCAGGCCGAGTTCCTTTACAAGGTGAAGCCCAAGCTCCAAAACCAGTTCAAGGCGGCGGAAGCGGGCGGCGTGCCATTTGCGCTCATCCTCGGCGAGGTACGTTGATCATCCCCCCCCCTTGCCGCGTCCATTCCGCGCCCGCCCACCCGGGATCTCATTTTGACACTTTCTTTGCGATACGTAGGACGAACTTGCGCAAGGCAAGGCGAAGCTCAAGGAGATGGGGCTCCCCGAGGATCACCCGCTGAAGGAGGGCGAGCTGATCAGCCTCGACAAGCTGGTCGAGGAGGTGCAGGCGCGGCTGGCGCGGAAGCAGCAGCTGGACGGGATCGCGCAGCAAGCCGAGGGCTTGAAGGTCGTGGACGGGATTAAGGGCGAGGAGGTCAAAGCTGCGACGGAGGCAGCTCAGTCTGCGGAGTAAATAATAAGTAGCAGGCGGGCTCCCGAAACCCATCGTCATGAGCCTTGGGGTTCTCCGGCCCGGAACGGAGTCGCGCAACCGACCAAAGGGACGCTCGGGGCCATGGACCAAGTAGACTGTCCCTTCAGTAAAGGCGTGCGCACGTTGTCGAGGAGTGGACTGGGACTCGACACACAGCCATAGACATTGATTTCGTCAAACAAATAGACACGTTCGGTTGGTGGGCCGTTGCAGTTTCACAGCCGTTGCTCTGACAGGCCCCAATTCATTCACAAGCAAGTTTACGACCTTACTATAGGGCAGGACACCGTGCGCTCTCCGGGGGGGTAGTAGTACAGTAGTGTTGGGGGGTATCTGTTAAACTGTCACCGCCCCTCAGACGCGCAAATACCCTGTTGCGGGCGAGGGTCAATGCGGGCGGGGTTGACGAATCCTGTCGACCGCGACAACTCGTTCTCCTCCTGACTGTCTGTTTGCCCGTGTTTGATGGAGGAGGAGAGAGGAAAATTTTTCTTCTGTTTCTCTGCCGCGCGACGATCGCTGCGGGTGGCTTCGCGGATATCACTGCATGAACTGGTCTTGTCCGGGGCCTGATTGGGCTGATTGGCGGCGTGTCTGTTTCTTCCCACTGCAGTCGAACAGAAAGAGGTCCGGCATTCGGTCCCGTCGGGGGTCGGGGTTGTGGGAAGAGGGAGAGGGGTCCAGGCGACAGCAATCAACGTGCGCAGGTTGGCGGTGGGATGGAGGAGGGAAAGGGGGGTTCGAGGCCAGGCCGTTGAGCCAGGGGATGACGGCAGACGGGAGGATGGCACGGGGATGTTCCGCGGTCACGGTCAGTGCTCGTCGGAAATCCAACGTGCTGTGGTAAGAGGGTTGCAGTCACGCTTCATGGCGGGTCTGTGGTGTACTATGATACTCCTCCGTACATACGGAGTAATACTGTCCAGTGTGTGGATCTGCAAGTTGTTGCTTGTTGCTGGTGCGTGATTGTCTGTCACGAGGTGGCTGCGGGACATGAAGTTCCTCCCGTCTGAAGACATATGACGACAGCAACAGGAACAGTCAGTCTGCGTATCCAGGTGAGTACACTATGCACTGATATGCAACTGCCCTTCCAGCCCGAGGCGGGCGTTGGAGATGCACCGATCGGTGCGACCTCTTGCACAGTTGAGACTTGTGAAATCAGATGACGAGCGAGGGGGGCCGGACGTTTGCTCCAAACTCCCGGCCTGGGAAAGCTCAAAAACACCTTCCCGTCTCGGGGATAGCGTATGCAGGGGATGGGCAATTGCTTTCCCGCGCCGGGCCTAGGGGGCCCAGCAGCCGGGCTCGAGCCCCTGCAGGGGACACACACACACACTGACACAACACACACTGCTGGGGCTGGAGAGTGCTGGTTCGCAGCAGCACCACAAGCCCTCCCGAGGGTCCATGCGTCCGTGTGCCGACAACAGGCCAGGCCGCCCGATGTCACCCGGCCTCCCGAGCCCTTCGGCGCCGTTTCTTTTCCCGCACTCCCACACTCCCACACACACAACGCCACTGCGAAAAGCGTGCCCAGCATGCCGCAGATGCCGCTGGCGTCATGCAGCTTACTGTGTAGAACGGACGATCACAGGTCCTTGCTGCATGACCTGGGATGCCCTACTCCGTACACTCCCTACTGTGTACTCCTCCGTGCCATATACATTACCAGAAAGAAATGTCATCTTCCCCCCTTCTAAGATCCCCCCTCCTGCCTTTCTCAGGAGGCCAATCTTGCCAGGTTTGTTGTCTGACTACCTGCTGCTCTTTCCCAGCAGAGTGCGCTTCCCGACCCCGTCCACTCCTTCATCGGCTGGCTGTGCCCTGATCTTGTCGTTGCTCGTTGTGCCTTCCTACATTTACCGCCCTGTACTCTCGTCCCCTCCCTCTCTTTTGCTCGCACCCAGCCACGGTCCGCTCGTTTTCACGAACATCTACCTACACAGTACCACACACACGACTGCCCCCCGCCGGCCCGTGTTTCGCCGCGCACCTCGTCGAGGGACAGCTTCCCAGGCTCCGCAGGTACCTCGTCAGACCATCGCGTCTGGACGTGCTGATCGCCATCAGCCTAATATTTAATACTCGCCTGGACCCGTGAAGCTGGGTCTCGTGCAGCGTTCGTTTCGAAGCAGCGGCGATCACGCCGTTTCCGTCGCCGATCGGGGACCGCAGACAGACTCCCGGGACCCACGGAGAGCCACGACCAGCTCCAGGATCCGCCCGCGCCGGCACGTCAGCAAGAGGCGCTGCCCGGGTCGCCGTTGTCTCGCTGAATCCGCACACCAATTCCCTGGAGTGGGCCTGTTGCCGAATCCGGTCATCTTACACTGGGCCCATTGCCTCATTTGCCCCGTAGCAAGGTGCATGCCTGTACCAGCTGAGCGTTGACCAAGACGGGGGCTTGTTGGAGGCATTGGGCTGTGGCGAGTTTTAGCTCGAGAGCCTGCTGCTGGACCTCCCTGGACGACCAACATCTTACAGGACGAACGAACCTCAGCATCGGAGCCTGGAACTGCAGCGTCGACCGACCAAACCTCAGCCATGGCTGGACTCATCCCATTGATGCTCGCCTCGAGCAACCGGGCGAGCACAGCAAGCCCGCAGGCGTCTCCTCGACGTCAGTCACCGAACTGCTCAGTGAGCCCGACGAGCTCGGGCTCAACCAGCCCAACCAGTCCGACACTCGCAGCAAGGCCGTCTTTCCCCCAGCGCTTGTCCCTCCTCACGCCCGTGGCGCGCCCGGAGCTGCCCTGCACCAAGGCAGAGTGGAGGAAGACGATTGCGGAAGTGAAGCGGAAGTACTTCAGCAGGAGATACCGAGCCTGCTCAGCAAGATGCGTCGAGGTGTTGGACCGCATCCGGGACGTTTCTCAAATCGAGCCGGTCTACTTGATTTACCTCAACTTCTACGCGGCCACCTCGATGGAGATCTGCGCTCGCCCGCTCCCTTCTACCTCAGCACTTCGGTCCAGCCTCTTGCAGCAAGCTCGCACACACTTCGACCAGGCCTCCTCGCTCATCAATGCCGCCGAGGAGTCGGTGCTTCGGAGGTTCCGGCCGGACTCGGTGACCTCCTCGCGCGGCTCCAGCTGCCACTCGCCCTCCGGATCCATTAGCTCCCGCGCCTGGACGCCTGACACACGACTCTCCTCGCCGACCGACTCGGTCTGCTCCTTCGACGACCTCTCCGCCAAGCGGTCCCAATCGCCCCCGAAGCGCGTCAAGAAGGTGTCTTTCTCCCTCCCCAAGGAGGAGTCGCTCCATGTCCCCGTCGAGCCCGTCATCCGGCCCGACTCGCCGACTCTGGGCTTCGACGACGCCTTCTTCCCCATCGCCGTCGCGCCCCGGCAAGATTTCTCAACCTCATTCCCGCCGCCGCCTCCGCCCAAGTTCCAGGAAATCGAGCTGCCGCTGCAGACAATACCCGAGCACGATCACGAGCACGAACCCAGCTCTCCCACGGACGCCCCAGTGGAGTCAGAAGAAGACAACGAGAGCACCTACCAAGCCGCCCGCTCCGCCGACCGCTGCTGCGCGCACCTCTCGAGCCTGCGCACCCAGCTCCGGCGCCACTCCACCTCCCTGAACCAGCTGCTCGCTGCCGCCTCCGCTGCCACTCCCCTTTCTATTGCTGCTGTCTCCTCCTCCGCAGCACAACAACACCAAGAACCTGCTCCCGCGCCCTTACCAGCCATCGCCGACGCAGCCAGGAGGGCCAGCCGCAGGATCAGCACCACCACCGGCAGCAGTTCTGAGGCACTGCGGGCTCCCGATCTCCAGGCGCGCATCGAGCGGCTGCGCGAGAGCGGTTGGCGCCGGAAGCGCTTCAATGCGGCACGATACGAGGAGCTGTGCGACGCCGTCTTGTCCGAGCTAGCTTAAATGAAGAAAACGGTTCACCTTGTTTGTTTGTTTGTTTGTTTGTTCGTTTGTTTGCTTCTTCCACTGTGGTTGGCGCGGAGGTAGAGATGACTTCTGTTTGACGAGTTTTATGACAATGGCATTGGTCCGCGCTGGAAACGGGGGTGGGTTGCGCGGGGCGTACATGGTGTTGGGAAGATGTTTTCTTTCTTTCGGCTGTGTTTGTTACTATATGTATTCTGGTGTGTGGTGCTTTGTATAGGCTATGTGTTGGATGGTGTTTATAGATGGTGTGGCTCTCTGTCGTTGTCTGTCCAGGCTGGGACGGGCGTGATCATTCAGGTGTTTCGGCGGCATTCGAGTTGTATGGTTGGCTGAGAAGCGGCCCGTGGGAGTGAAGTGATGGATACCCACCTACCTATATATGTCTACATGTCTGCGTATATGCATGCGATTGACTGCGTTTTGCGCTTCGACATCCTTGCGTTGATCGACTTGTACCAGACCCATCCTTTCCGAACCCGCAGGTTGTGTCTTGGTGGGCTGACTTCCTCAACTGACTCGCTGTTCTTCCTGACAGAGCCCGTGTCTGGTCAGTTGCCTGCCGCTGTCAACTTGTCGTGTGGGTGCGCTGTCATCGTTGCGATACACTCCGGATCAGGACAGGAATACACGAACAACCAGAACGCGACCGTCCTCACATTTGTGAGGCTGTGCTAATCCACCTTTTGGACGGTCAGAGTCGTATTTGACCGTTATCAACAGCGGCAACAGCAATGTCATGCGTCAAGTCACTCTCGACCGCCTCGGGTGTTGCGATTTGTGTCCGTTCGTCGTCGTACGTGGGAACGTTTCTACCACGAGGCGCAGCTTGACGTTCACTATTGACAAGTTCAGGGGCTGCAGGGACGATCACGTTACACAAGACATGCAGCACGCTTCAGGGGTCGTGCGACTCCAATCTAGCCACTGGCCGGTTGTCGTCGAGCACACAGGTAGTCGCCTGAATGCTCCATCAGGATACGAAGTCCGGCCCGATGGAACGAACCCCTACACTAAATAGAACGAAAAGCATTGCATAACCAGGCATCCACGAATATAGAACTCAGGAATAACACAACCCGCTCAACCCGCTCTCAGCTCTCAACTGGGTATGGCAACAAACTTCCAACCTCCGAACCCAACCCGCTGGCCTATAGCAATGAAGCCCCCAGGGGCATAAGTAACTCCTTCAGAAAAATCAACACACACACACATTTAACCTCCTCCTACCTTTCCAAAAACCCGTGTACGGCGCATACCGCCAGCTCAATGCACGAACCTTGGCCCCCGAATCTCCGCCCTCTCAAGCCTTCTTGCCCGCCTCACCAGCCACCTTGAGAGTCTCCTCCTGCTCCTTCATCTCGCGCACCTTGGCAAGGACGACCTCGCGGAAGATGGCGCCCTTGATGGCCTTAGACAGCGTACGCTTGCCGCCACCGTCTGAGGTGTTGTTTGCAGCAGCAGCATCAGAAGAAGACGAGCTGGCACTGTGATGGTGTTGGTTGTTATGGCGGGTCTGGTCCGCGGCCAGCGTGGCGTCCTTGGGCATGTCTGTGTTATCCGGGTCTTCCTCCTGCATCTTGAGCGCCTCGATGCGGTTGGCGAGCTTGACCAACTCGATGCCGCGGCGCAGGCGCGCGCGCGCGAGGTAGGCGCGGATCTCGGGCAGCAGGTTGTGGTCGCTCGCGTTCTGGCCGCTGAGCCACGGGTGGGCGAGGGCGCGCTGGGAGCAGGGCATGTTAGTGAAACCGCTCATGGCGTATCATGGGGCGGTGGAGAAAACGGAGGTACGCCTACTCACCTCGCTGGTCCACCGCTCGTCCGGGTCTGCCCTCAACAACTTCAGGATGAAGTCCTTGGCGTCGTCGCTGACGTCCTTCCAGTACCGCTCGTGGAATATCACGTGGCAGGCGTTGCACTCCTCGATCAGGTCCTGGAGCCCCTCGGAGCGGAAGGGCGGGTAGCCGCACAGAAGGGTGTAGGTGATGATGCCGAGCGACCACATGTCGACGGGTTTGCCGTGGCCCCTCTTCATCATCACCTCGGGCGCCGCGTAGCCGAAGGAGCCGGCCATGGTCTTGAGCACCTCATCCTTGCTGTGGAGCGTCTTTGCGATGCCGAAGTCGGCCAGCACCAGGTCCGAATTGGGATCCTTCGTGAGGTAGAGAAGGTTCTCCGGCTTGAGGTCTGTAAGCGTGTTAGAGAGACGATGTCGTCGGGGCAAGCGAAGTCCGTGATTGTGGAGTACTTACCGCGGTGCACGACATCGTTCTGGTGCAGATAGTTGACCGCATCCAAGACCTGCTTGATGGTCTGTGACGCGTCTTTCTCGGTGAACTTGCCCTGCTGGGAGATTCGGTCGAACAACTCTCCTCCGGTTGCGAGCTCGGTGACGATGTAGAATTTGTCCTGTGCGGACGCCATGTTAGTTTCCACGAGTCTGTCACTCGGGGTGCCAGCGCGTGCAACACACCTTTGATTCGAACCAATCGACAAACTTGACGATATGCGGGTGGTCGAGACGTTGTAGCATTTCCAATTCGTCCAGGACCATGCGCTCGTTGCCCCGGACCACCTTCTTCAGAATGACCTTGATTGCGACGCGGCCATCGGGGCCTTCCGCCTCCCTGACGATGCCATATGTGCCGGCACCAAGGGTGCGCCCAAAGCGGTACTTGGCCCTGGATTGCGGCGAGTCAGTGCCACGACGACACACGCTAGAAGGCAATAGGGGCGCGCACTTCTTTTCGTAACTCTCAGGTTGCCCATGCAGGCGGTTGAGCATGTTCGCGACTGCATCGCATTCCCGTCAGCATCTGAACTTGGAAACCCATACTCATACTGCGCTCGCTGGTCGCACAGTGTGTGGGCTGCTACCCTGTCCACGGTGGAAACTGGAGGAAACAGACCAAAGCGCGGGAGCATCCGGCGGATCGAGGAGGACTTACAGCTCATGATGTCGAGCCTTGCGGAAAAACAGAAGCCCAAGGGGGGGAAGCACGGCGTGCGCAACAGCAGGAGACGTGGCGCGATACAAGTAGGCGCTGGGAAAGTCTTGCAGCTGGCCCAAGCGGTGTAGTCGTCTGCGCCGCGTTGACAGCGTCAAAGAAGCGCACCCAATGCTGGCTGTGTTGGCAGGTGGGTGTTGTTGGCGCCGCAGGCGGGGGGCGGGCAAGGAGGGGCAGCGCCAGGGCAATTTCGCGGGAAAGCGGCTGAGGCTGGGAGCTGAGGCAGGTTGGACAAGCCCTCGAGCAAGGTTAGGGGAGCGTCGCGTTAGGTAGGTCTTGATAGGCCGACAGCTCAGGGAGGCATGCGCTGCGAAGGAGACGAGGCAGATGCGTCGGCGCACTTTGGCAGCAAGGAAGTCGGTTCAGGCTGGATGTGGTGATTGCACGAATGTCGCTGTGCCCGTACCAAGCAGTACCCCGCCGAGTGCTGTGCGGCCGTCCGTTTTCAGCAGGGGGCAACCTTAGATCAATGTGAGACGCCGTGGGGGGGGGAGTGCCTTGAGAGGGACAGGTGCGGCGAGTCTGGACAAACGAGTTGACTCACTTCTACATGATACCGATCCACAAACAAACGACTGGGCTGGTTTAAATCTTGTATGTACAGATACCATCAGTCTTCTGTTGGCTCAAAAGAGCGATTGTGATGCCTGCCAGGTCGCGTCTCATGTGCTGGGCTGTGCCATGGATGTGGGGAGCTGCGCCAGGTGCCAAGACATTGGATGTGAACCTCGAGCGCAGGGTCACCTCACCACGAGCTCACCTCAGCTTGGACCCCACATCGAGAATGACAGACAGGGCTCTCCAGCTCCGCACGCTCAGTCTGTTGACAACAGCTGCTTGTCCGTACGGCTGGCTGGCTGGCTGTCCACCACGCCCTGTCTGGTACTCTTCCGCATCAATGTCACTGGGACGGCCAACCGACGGATATGTTGAGTGGTGGTAAGTACGTTTTTCTGTACTTAGCAACACTGGCACAGTAGATCCTGGAAGGCTGCACCGCCTCCTGCAGACGGCACAGTGAAGAGGCGTTAATAGTTTCCCTGATTCGCTTCCTGTTCTGTCTTCCCATGCTCCGTCGCGGCCACCTACTCTTGCGCTGTTGGTGCTTTAAGGCAGTATTTACCCGAGCACTCAATTTCTCAATACCTGTAGGTTGAGGTACCTGGCACTGCCTGGGTACCATGTAACAGGTAACGGGTCTGCTGGTGCCCTCTCAACCCGCAGCCCAAGATAGCAACTTGGACGTGCGGTTGGCTTTGGTTCAGATGTGACCGATAGTTGCTTACCTTACATAGTAGTATTCGAGATGCGTCTGACAGTGAGCGGGTGTCATGCTGATTTGGAGCCATGTGGATGTTTGAGCCGCTAGCAGACGGCCAATGGATTTCCTAGCGGCGACTGGTGCTTTTCCTTTCCCAGCTTTTGGCGGTTCCTGGCTGCCGGTATCGCGACGTGTGACCTCAATGCGAGGGTAAGGTGAGTCAAGGAAGGAGCCGTTGTGCGGCAAGTGGAGCCTTGCAGCCCGCCGCAGCGTTTCGCAAACCGCGACTCTCCAAGCCGCCGTTCATCCCCGCCGTCTTCAAATTGTTAGTTGTACCTTCCCATTCCCTACCTAGCTCCGGGTTCAACACCGGCGACGCCCGCTTTCTTCGCTACTGGTACCTTATTTTCCCCTTGCTCGGTGTTGCAACTGGCGTGCTTGTCGTTCGGTTCAAAGCGGGCGCGTAGTCTCTCGGTCTCCAAAAACCCGCACCCTGTCTTGCTTCATCTGTTTGCGCCAGGCAGCCTAGACGCACCTGATGCCCACCGCCCCGCCTGCCTGATCTCACACCCGCCACCTGCGCATGCTCGCCCTCGAACGTCCCGCGCGGCATCGTAACCAAGCATGGCAGCGCACTTTGCTGCAAAGAGACTGAGTAAAGAACTCTCCAAGGTTTGTGGTCTCCCCGACGCTGAGTGCCTGCCTGCCTAGGTACCTAGGAACCTACCTACCTTCAGGTCTCTAAATTCCACGTTAAACTTCAGATCAGCAGCTCATTGCCACCGGGCATAGAGCTGGTCTCGGCCGACAACTTCGAAGAGTGGCTCTTGGACATCAGAGTTTTGGACAACAACCCGCTCTACCAGAACGAGACCTACAGGCTGAAGTTCCGGTTCGCATCGTCATATCCCATCGGTGAGTCCCGCACTTCGCACCATGTGCACAGTTCGAGCTGGACAATCAATGCTGACTTGGGGCTTGCCGCCCTGCAGAACCGCCTGAAGTGGTTTTCGTGAAGCTCCCAGACCGGCCGATCCCCATCCACCCCCACGTCTACTCGAATGGCATCATCTGTCTCGACCTCCTTGGGCAGCAGGGCTGGAGCCCAGTACAAAATGTGGAGAGCGTCTGCATGAGCCTGCAGAGCATGTTGACGGGCAACTCCAAGAACGAGCGCCCGCCAGGAGACGAGGAGTTCGTCCGAGCCAACCGTCTCCGGCCAAAGGACATCGAGTTCTACTACCACGACAACGATGTGTGACGCAGGTCGTACTGTTCTCCTAGGAGGGGACTCGGATGTCCTTCCTTCGTAGAGCTCGGTTTGATGTGTTCCCGGTTCTGGGCGCTAGCCTTAGCGGTGGTTTGGAGGTTGGCGCGTACTCCGTATCCAAGTGGTTTTATTGACAACATGACGCAACCGGCGGGGCCCTCCCCCGCGACCCTTGACGAGAATGGCGGCGTTCGATTTTGTGAAGAGTACGGATAGTACGAGGGCACACATGGGCGGCTGGGTCTTTAGACAAGTGAACGCATCGCATGTTCGCTCATCAACATTCGAGTTGTCTTGATGAGCCACCGCTGCAGTGAGAGAGACGCGGTCACGTCGACATGTCACGGTTGCGCGAACTTGTGGTACCTGTACAGTACGGGGCACAATTAAAGTGGGCCCCGTCGGTGTAAACCGCGCGCCGATTGCCGACCAGCGGGGAACCGACCGTAGTGTATACATAGCGGCTGGGAGCTTGGGCCGTCCTTCCAGCGGCCAGCCAGGCTGCTCGCTCATCATCAGATGTCCTGGCCTTCGGCTTCCCACAGCCCCTGCTCGAAGATCCACCTTACAACGTGTCGCCGCATGGAGAGCTCACCACCATGGCTCCTCGTGCGGCATTCGACACAGAGAAGTTTAGAGACAGGGCGCGCAAAGACCTGCTGCATCTCCTCGAGGGAGTAAGTCGATACTTCCGGCTCGGCCCACCGCGGCTTGCCCTCTTCGGGCGTTGTAGTGTTGGAACGACCTGAGACTGACCAGTCCGCCCAATTCCTAGGTTCGCGGCAAGAAGAACCTCGTTATCGAAAGGGAGCTAGCTGGTCCACTTGGTGTCGTGGTCAAGGCCTCGACCCTGCGCGATTACGGCGTCGACAACTTTTTCTTCCTCGAGAACAACAACACCGACACGAGCCAGCGCAATGTCGTCTTCATTGCGCGGGGCGAGTCTGCGCGCAACGCTCACGCTATCGCAAGTAAGTCCGACCGACCAAACCTCCCCGGACACCCCTCTCAAGTTTATGCGTCTTTGTCGCTTGGCTCTAGAGTAGACAGCGCTGAGCTCACTGTTCACTTGGCGTTCGTCAGTCAGATGGGCCGTACACGAAGCCGACTGGGCCAGCGGCATCCTATGGTCTCACTGAACAGTCGCAGACATGCGGTTGAGGCCATCATAGCATGCTGACACGCTTTCTGCAGACCAGTTGATACGGCTTCAACGCGAAAGCCAATCGTCCCACGAGTTTCACATCTTTTGGGTGCCGCGCCGGACGCTGCTGTCCGACAAGGTGTTGGAGGAGGCGGGCGTCTTAGGTGACACCAACGTCGCCGAACTGCCGTTGTTCTTTTTTCCGTTGGAAAAAGATGTCTTGTCCCTGGAGCTCAACGATGCGTTCCGGGACCTCTATCTCGCCAGAGATCCGACTCCAGTCTACCTCCTCGCGCGCGCCTTGATGGGCATCCAGCAACGGCACGGACTGTTTCCTCGCATCACTGGCAAGGGCGACAATGCTAAACGGACAGCTGATCTTCTGTTCCGCATGCGGCAGGAGCTGCTCGCCGGGGAGGATGCGGGCGGACAAGACGCCCTGAGTCCCAGCACAACGATTGAAAACGTCATCATTATCGACCGCGAGGTCGACTTTGTCACGCCTCTCCTGACGCAGCTGACCTACGAGGGCTTGTTGGACGAGGTGTTTGGTATCCAGAACAACCAGACCGATGTCGACTCCACGATTGTCGGTGCGGCCTCGCAACCAGCCGCGTCAGGCACATCAGCAGCTGCGCCGGCGAACACAGCAGCGTCGCGGAAGCGCAGGATCCAGCTGGATGGGTCGGATACCTTGTATACCCAACTGCGCGATGCGAACTTTGTCGTCGTGGGCAGCATGCTGAACAAGGTGGCCCGCCGACTCCAGAGCGACTACGATAGTAGGCACAACACGAAGACGGTGGCGGAGCTCAAGGATTTCGTGATGAAGCTCCCCGGCTTCCAAGCTGAGCAGCAGAGTGCCAAGATTCACACGGCATTGGAAGGAGAACTTCTCAAATATGCCCGGACGGAAACGTTCCGCAAGTTGCTGGAGGTCCAGCAGAACCTCGCTGCCGGGGCGGACCCGTCATCCCAGTTTGATGCGATTGAGGAGCTCATTGCGCGCGACACTGCGCTGCCCCAGGTCCTCAGATTACTATGCATCTACTCGTGCATATCTGGTGGCATCAAAGCGAAAGAGTTTGACCACTTCCGCCGGCTGATCTTACAAGGATACGGCTACCAGCACCTCTTGACCCTGCACAATTTGGAGCGGCTGCAAATGTTTTTGTCGCGGGCATCCCCCCTGGCGACTCAGGGGACCAGGACAAACTACGGGCATCTCCGGAAACAGCTCCGGCTCATCGTGGACGAGGTCAACGAGCACGACCCCAACGACATCGCCTACGTGTACAGCGGCTACGCGCCCTTGTCGATCCGGCTCGTGCAATGCGTGCTGCAGAAGCAGTACCTGGTCTCGATGACCAAGGGCACCGGGGGGGGCAGCGCGCCGGGGCCGGCGGCTGGGGGAGCACAGGGCTGGCGCGGGTTCGACGACGCGGTCAAGCACGTCCGCGGTCAGACGTTCGACGAGGTCCAAAAGGGCGAGGACAAGGCGGTCAAGGCGCGAACTCTGCTATCGGGCGGCGCCGGCGAGAAGAAGACCGTCTTTGTGGTGTTCGTGGGCGGTATCACTTTCACCGAGATTGCCGCGCTGCGCTTCCTTGCGAAGCAGGAAGAGGGTATGTCGCAGAACCTAATCCATGAGATGTGTGCGATTGACTAACTTGGTATGTCTCTCTCGTGAGCAGGGCGGAGAAACATTGTCATCTGCACCACATCGATCATTAGCGGGAACAAGATGATGGATGCGGTGATCGAGAAGGAGACTTTCGAGAAGAGCGCGCCGCCAACTGGAACAACGACCGGGTGAACCGCCCCGATACGCCCGAATGATGGTTTGTCGCTGGTCAGGTGTTAGAGTGCTGCTTTGCACTTCTTCTCCGAGATTCGAGACACAATGGTGTAGTAGAACACAAGCACCCAGTGCGGTCCCAGTCAGGTTGAGAGGCTGAATGAGGTGGAACTGGGCAACGAGATGAGAGCAACAGTCCATCATGTAGATGCGTACGGTTGGGGCATAGGCCTGCAGAAGAGTGCCATCGCCCAAGGCGTGCATTATGCAACTTCTTGACGCCAGAACTGCTTGGCGTGGTCGTCGTTCCAACTCCAGAATTGATTCCCAGAGGTCCGAGTCGCTGAAGATGATGGAAGGTGGGAGTGGACGGGTTCGGTGGGAGAGCGGCTGGCAAAGTCGCTGTCTCGATCCTCTCACGTGATGGTGCCATGCCCGAAAGGGCCTGTTTCAATGCACGAAGTCAGCGCCTCGACTCGGCTTCGCAGCGCTGTGGAGACCGGACTTGCACTGTCTCTCAGAGACCTGACACCACTCCTCATCCCACACAGCGAGTCCGGCCGTTGGGCTTCCAATGCCAGTTCTGCTGTGACAAAAAATTTCTAATTTGTATTTTTGACACCGAGACGCACTGACGGGTTGTCTTTTGCGAACGGCACGGCGTGTGCGGCGGTTCGAGATGTGTGTTCGAGGTAAGATTGATACTGCACTCTCCCGATGACCTGCGATTCTGCGGCTTTCCCTCCTGGCAATTACTGAGGGAGGCCTTTTCTGGAGCCGCCCTAGCCTTCACGTATCGCCCCGTTCATGTCCCCCACCGATGTCATGCTGATGCGGGCAAACAGAGACTCAGATCCTGTCTCTCTCATAGCAACAGACGACCTCGCATTAGGCGATTGGCCTGTAGGCTCGGCTTGTGGCACCTCGCCGCCCTTCTGGCCCTGTCCCTCGCCTCATATGGCACCAGGGCGAGCGGGCCCGTCAGCGACGACGACCACCCCGAGTCCAGATATTGTCTAGGCCCCAGCCACATCACAGGTGGTTCGTGGCTCACGCCGGTATAATGGGAAATCCTTCGAGGATACGTCTGAGACAATCAATCGGTTCAGGAAAGGGTCTCCTCTTGAAGGGGGTCAAGGCTCCCGACTCACGCCGCTCAACACGCACTTCACTCGCTAGCCTTTCCAAGCCCTCATTGTCGCCCCCCTGCACCTCACCGGACCTAGAGGCGGACCGAGAGACCACCAATCTCAATCCGACCAGACGCTCAGAGGACATTGCACCCGAGATTGTCGTCTGGACCGGAGACATGGACACTATGGAGGTCGACTCCCCGGAACCAACCGCCCCTGCCGTCCCAGCCGAAATGGCTACGGAGGAGAAAGCGATGTATGTAACATGTTTTCCTGGCGTGATTCTCTCTCATCTTGCGCCTTCGTTTGATGTTTACCATACGCTGTCCCTCAACTCCGCCCTGCCCTGCGGTCCTGCAGCCGCCGCCAGGGTGTCTTACCCGCAAGCTTTGCTCCCTATCTGCCAGGGCCATTGCTGAATGAAGAGCAGGACTCCCGCGCCGTCGTCCTCGACCCCACCACCCGAACACTCAGCACCGCCGCTCCCGCCGCACAACGGAACCCTGGCGGTGGAAACGTCATGTATCTCTTCCTCGTTGTCTTCGCTCTCCGAACACTCTGATCTCTCGTCCATCCGTTCCGGGTCGAGCAAGGCTACTACCCCTGTCGATGCCGACAATTCAAGAGAGGCCCCGGCCCCGAGCGTGACCCAGCCCGGTCAGCCAACGGACTTTCCGAGGCGGAAATGGACTGTGCGGCCAAGAGTGTCCATCCCTCCCGATTTACCCCTCCCCGAGTATGCGCTTCAGTGTGTCACGGCGGCTGAGGCGTCAAGACTCAATCCGTACTCGCTCCATCAGGAAGAGTACATGATGCTTCGCGACCATATCAGTCACGCTCAAGTGACAACCTACCTCAATATCAGGAACGGCATTCTCAGGTTATGGGTCAGGAACCCACAAATTTCAGTGACACGCGAGGAAGCCGTCGGCTGCGCAAAGGACGCGAGGTGGTTCGACCTCGCTAGTGTGTGTTTTGACTGGCTCGTCCGGCGTGGCTACATCAACTTTGGATGTGTTGAGACACGCTCATCGCGCCAACACTCCCACAGCACCTCTCCCAAAGGGAAGCGGAAAACGGTCGTCGTCATCGGCGCCGGTATGTCTGGCCTCGGTTGTGCAAGGCAATTGGAGGGGCTCTTGTCGCAATATGCGAAGAAATTCCGCCGCATGGGTGAAGAGCCACCTCAGGTGATCGTTCTTGAAGGCAGGAACCGGATTGGCGGGAGAGTCTATTCTCGAGCCTTTGAGACGAGGCCAAAACAGATTCCGGACCAGTTTGAGGGCAGACGATTTACGGCCGAAATGGGCGGTATGATTATCACTGGCTTTGAAAGGGGCAATCCATTGAACATACTTGTCCGTGGCCAGTTGGGCCTTGCATACCACCTGCTGAGGCCGGAGACGACGCTGTACGACTCCAACGGCAAGGCGGTGGATTTGCGTCGCGACCAGCTGGTGGAGAAGTTGCACAACGACTGCCTCGATCGAGTCAGCGAGTACAAGTTCAAGCAACCTGCCTCGAAACTGATCGAGGGCAACAGAGATCTGATGGATGAGGGTAGGGATAGTTCTGCTGAGACGCACAAGACAATACGGCAGGCGGAAGAATCCGCCGCTGCTCAACCATACGCACCGCCGGTGTCGGAGCAGAACATCGCACCGCAAGTGAATCTCGTGCCGGTGTCGACCGATCGAGCCACCGGAAGGATACACACTGAGCCGGGCATGCCCGGCGCTGTCAAGGCAGCACATAAAGCGAAGCTCATGGGATGGACGCTGAAGCAGGGAGTCAGCGACGACGCGGACCTCGATGTCGAGTCGGCAACCAAGGAGCCCGGCGCTACGTTCGGGAGCGTCATGGATCGAGTGATAGCCCAGTACCGGGACCTCGTCGACCTCACTGCCCAGGACTTCAGGCTCATGAATTGGCACGTCGCCAACTTGGAGTACAGCAATGCGACCAATTACCACCAGCTCAGTCTGCAGGGCTGGGATATTGACGCGGGAAACGAATGGGAGGGCAGCCACTCAATGGTTGTGGGTGGTTATCAAAGCGTCCCTAGAGGGCTTATGCACCTCCCCGCGCCGTTGGATGTCCGCCAACGGTCTCCCGTTAACAAGATAACTTATACGGTCGGAAGTACGTCAGGACCGGCGATAGTGACCTGCGAAGATGGTTCAACGGTCGAAGCCGATTATGTTGTCAGTACGATACCCCTGGGTGTACTGAAGCACGGGAACGTGAGCTTTGAACCGCCGCTGCCGTCTTGGAAGTCGGAGGCCATCGACCGCTTGGGTTTTGGTGTCCTCAACAAAGTAATCTTGGTCTTCAAGGAACCGTTTTGGGACAAGGACCGCGACATTTTTGGAGTGTTGCGAACACCGACGAACCGCAACAGTGTCGACCAGAAAGACTACGCCTCGCAGCGGGGTCGCTTTTTTCAGTGGTTCAACATCTCCAAGACGAGCGGTCTACCCGTGCTATTGGCGCTTATGGCCGGTGACGCTGGTTTCGACACGGAGCAGACTTGCAATGACGACCTTATCACCGAAGCCACCGAGATCCTCCGTAGCGTCTACGGCGCTCGGGTACCCCATCCCGTTGAGGCGGTCGTTACCCGCTGGGCGTCGGACAAATTTGCTCGCGGCAGCTACTCGTCCGCCGGCCCGGATATGAAGGCCGACGACTACGACGCCATGGCCCGTCCCATCGGCAACCTTTTCTTTGCAGGCGAGCACACATCCGGCACCCACCCAGCCACCGTGCACGGTGCCTACCTTTCCGGCCTGCGCGCCGCCTCCGAAGTCCTCGACGCCCTTTTGGGCCCAATTCCCATCCCTACTCCGCTCATCCTCCCCAGAGAGAGTACCAGCACCGCACCCTCCTCCTCCTCCTCTCTCAAACGCAAAGCTGGCGCCCTCCTTGCCGACGAATCTTCCACCGCGGCTGACCCTGCCCGCGCCCGCCTCGAATCCTACGAGCTCGCGCTCTGGGACCACATCGTCGCACAGATTGGCCCACGGCCGATTGCGCCGCCTAAACCAGCCACCAATGCGTACATCTTCTACAGCCGGGCGCACTACGACGACGCGCGCGCCCTCCTCGAGGCAGCGCGCCGCCCGGGCGCCAAGGGGAAACCCTCGGCCAACGAGGTGCGCGTCAAGAGCGCCAAGATGTGGCGTGACGCCAGCGAGGACGTGCGTAAGCCGTTCGTCGAGATGGCCGAGGCGCAGAAGCGCGCCTACGCGAGCGCGCTGGAGGAGTGGAAGGTTGCTGCGGAGGAGTGGGATGGTAAAGCCCGCGGGTTGAGGGAGGTGTATGAACGGGAGCATCCGTTTGATGGGCAACCTGTTGCGCCGTCCGGAGCTGGGGATGGGGCAGCTGGGGAAGCGGGTGTGGAGGGATCAGAAAGTACTGATGGTGGTGGAATGAGGAAGAGTAAGCTGAAGGTGGAGAGCTACGCTGAAGTGGATAGCGACGACGGCGATGAGCAGGAGGAGGTGGATGAGGAGTTGGTTGAGGAGGTGGGTGAGGCCGAGGAAGACGGTGAGGCGGAGGAGCATGACGGGGTTGAGGGGAGCACCCGAAGCGGAGGGGAGGAGATGGACGGGGTCGAGCAGACCTCGTAGCGTACGTATGTAGGTAGTTGAAGGTGCTGTGTAGTCATGTTGCTATGTTGTGTATAGGTATACTAGTCACTTGCTTGCACGGGACGGAGTTATGCATCGGTCCTCTTTGAACTTGGACCCTACAGCGTGACCTTGGCATGGCAAGGAAACGTGCGGAACTCAACTTCTCATGTTCCGCCTTTCTTCGCTATGCGGTCGGTCGGAGCTTGTGGTATTGTCGAAGAGGAAGCGGCCGGTTCGCACATCTCGTGGATTGTCTCACAATCCGAATGATTGGCTGCTGTGCGTCACTCAACAACACCACAAGGTGAATGACAGCCAGGCAACCCGACGGTGGGTGCGTCAATGAGCGATGACATAGATGGCGAGCAGACTCAACAATCACACCCCGCAAGCCCAAGCAGTGATGGAATCTCAGACATCGGCTAGGAACTCTGTATTTGGAAGGCGTTGGCGTTGGTACACTTGAGGGTCGGTCTGCAGGGCCGAAGCTCTGCTACCTGAATATACAAAGGGAAACCCCTTCTCCCCGTGGGCGGTTTCGTTCTGAACGGAGATGAGACTAGGGAAGAAGATGGGGGCTTGTTGGCGCCATCACTGCCACCGCTGTCCAACCCCGCTCTCTCTTTCTCTTCCACGCTCTGCTGCTTGGTCTATGGGGAAATTACTCGCTCTACCCGTTTACATGTCCTCCGAGGCGATAGCACCAGTGATAATTTCGACCAGCTCGCCGGTAATGACAGCCTGGCGGGTGCGGTTGAACAGAATCTGGTACTTGCCGATCATCTCGCCGGCATTCTTGGAGGCGTTCTGGAGAAGAGGAAGTCAGAGATAAGCGGCGGGGAGAAGAAGGCGTCGTAAAGGAGATGAACTCACATCCATGGCGTTGCGGCGGGCAGAGATCTCGCAGGCGTGGCCCTCAGACAGAGCCCAGTAAAGGGAGTTGGCGAGGCCGTACTCGCGGAGGTTGGAGAGCACCTCTTCGTCGACCTCGAAGGAGGAAAAGTTGGCTGTATGATTGTCGGTCAGCTGCCGCATTAATGCCTGCCACAGGAGGCACACGGTGTATACGCACGTGACGCGGCAAAGGCCTCCTCGCCAAACGCCGGAATGGAGCTAGCCTCGTAGCTCTGGGCATTGATGAACTTGTTGTAGATGATTTCAATGTCCGAATAGTCGCCGGGCAGTAGGGCAATCTGGTCGGCAACGGCCTGGGCCTCGGCGAAGGTCGGGATGTCCTTGCCAACGCCAGCGAAGTTGAGGACAATGTTCTTGGCGTTGGTGCGCTGCAGCTGGGACCGGCACTTCTCGCCCAGAATGACGAGGTCGAAATTGGAGTCCTCGAGCGCCCTCCGGCGGATGTAGCGCGACAAACCGGAGTGGATACCGCCGCAGAGACCCTTGTCAGAGCTGCACACGATGAGCAGCTTCTTCTTGCCCTCGCCCTCGAGCGCCTTGGTCTCGGCCGACTCGTAGACCTCGTTGCTGGTCTCGCCGTACTTGCGCGAGTCGGCCATGGCGCGCTGCGCCCGCGTCAGCTTGGTCGAGGCGACGATCTTCATCGTGTTGGTGATCTTCTCGATGTTGCGAATCGACTTGAGGCGGCCCTCAATCTCACGCAGCGTCGCGAAGGTGGCCGTCGGGACTGCCGCTCTGCGGGATGCGTCGTTGGTTAGCTTGACCCTGCTTGTCCGTCTGCACGTCTGCGTGTTCCCGTCCCTCCTGGCCATGTCGCTACCGCGGCGCAATGCCTCCCACGGATGCCCTTTCCAGTCGACTTCCCACACCCTCTGCCACAACCCTAGCTGAACACGACGACATGGGAAGCTCAATTGCGCCGGCGGGAGCGAGCGCCAAGCTGCGAGGGAGGTTCTTTCTGACATACCGGGACGAAACGGCAGCACCGGCCCTCAGCGCCGGGCGGGCAGCTCTAGACAGCATGGCGGCGGAGTGCTGCAGGCGATAATCAACGAGACCGTCTCTGCTGGCTGTGGCCCCCGGGAGACCACGATGTGCGTGCTGGCGTCAATGGATCGGGAGGTTTGGAGGTGCAATCCACGCAAGTCCGCAATTGGCGTGAGAGGTTTGCTTGAGGTCGGCTCCACTTTTCTCTTCCGCTTCCTGTTCGTGCTCTCCCACGTCCACTGCCCATTTTCCCGGCGGCTGGCGATTGGCCAGGTGGAGCCCAGCTCGGGGTGAGCTCCCTGCTGTCGTGCCTTGTCTCGGCTGCGTGCCTTAGTCAGAACATAGTGTTTGCCTGAGGCCCCAGAAGGCTAGCTTACTGCGTAGTGTAGCTCGCGCCTTCCTGGAAGGAATCCACAATGGCCCCGCCAGGGACCGAGTAAACATTGGCCTTTACAGGCGCCCATCCTTAGAGGCTTACAGTCGCTGCCTGCCCGGAACGGCCTGGAATAACAGCGCCTTGCGGATTACGGCCAATCACAACGTTACGATACATACCTACCTTGAATTACAAACACCCATAGCCCAAGGCTCCCTGACTGCATACGGAGGTACGCAGTAACGCTTGGGTTGCGCCAGAGGTGGAGCCCCAAAGATTCCAACTGAATCTTTCCAGTTAACGTTTAACTTCATCCGCCGCCGCCCCAGACAGACTCGTCCTTGCGGAATCCCTTCTCTTCTCGCTTCCAGCCTCCCAGCCTGTCTTCCTTTCTCCTTCCCACACCACACCTGCCTCGGTCGTCACCGTGCGGCCTTTCAGACTCGGCTCGAGCCTTTTGCGCACAGTCTTTGCAGCCTCGACGGCCTGCAGGACGCGGCGCAACGCTTCCAGCCTTTCAGTGCCGGACTCGAGGGCTTCGCCCAGATTTGCAGATCTGCCTGTTGTCGCTGCGCCGCGTTGCGCCTCCCCGGCCACCGCTGTCCATCCGGCCCGTTTTCGATCAGCAACCATGTCGGATAGCTCAGACGACGACATCCCTTTGGCGAGAGCCAACCACGGTGAGTACAATCTGATTTTGAGGCTTTCAGTCTCCCCTTCGCCGCGTACCGTGGCACGCGGGCACCGAGACGTGGCTAGCCCACGTTGACGTGTTACGTCTCGGAGTTCGGCAGCGCACCTTTCTGCTTACGACGTCAATACCATTGTGATGGTGCTCGACGTAGTGCTAACCGCCGCGTTCCTGCACAGCTTCTGCTCCGACCATCTCGCCGTCGACCGATCGCGAAATGGACAAGTCCGCTTCCAAAGCTCGCCCTGCGCCACCTGGCGTGTCAATTCGCAATGGTCCCGTCAATGACCGCATGGACATTGACACGCACGGCGCCGCCAAACGCAAGTCTCGAAGCTCGGTTAGCCAAGCGGTCAAGTACAAAGAAGAATCAGATAGTGACGACGCTGCACCCTTGGTAAGCCCGTCCGCTACGCTATACCCAGTTCATCATACGGAGCCGCAGACTGATTAGTCTCTTGCGACAGGCCAAACGCCAGAAGTCCAAGCACAAACAAGCCGAGTCCGATAGCGACGATGAGCCGATCGCGAGAAGAAACGGTTCCAAACTGCCCCCTTCAATCAGGGAAACGGCAACTCTCGAATCGTCCGACGACGACCAACCGTTGGGGACTAAAATTGCGATGCGGAAGGCCACCATTGAGAAGGCTGCCGTGAAGGAGGCCAAAGCCCTGCGTGCTGATGCTAAGGCCAAGAAGACTACTCCGAGAAAGGCCGTCAAAGAGGAGTCCGACGACGAGCCTCTGGCGAAGCCTAAGAAACGGCAGTCGAATGGGGTGTCTTCAGTGAAAAAGACCAACGGCGTCAAGCATGAGCCCGATTCGGATTCCGACGCCCCCATTGCCAAGAAGTCAAAGAAGGTGACCCCGGCCCCAAAGAAGGGCAAGGCAGCCCCGGCGACCCAGGCCGCCAGGTCGGTCAAGGACGAATCCAAGGAGAACAGCGAAGGCGACGATGAGGAGGAAGAGTACCGGTGGTGGGATGCTCCCAAGAAGGAGGACGACTCGGTCAAGTGGACGACGCTTGAGCACAATGGCGTGCTGTTTCCCCCGGCGTACGAGCCGTTGCCCAGAAATGTCAAGCTCTACTACGACGGCCAAGCCGTTGACTTGCACGTCGATGCCGAGGAAGTGGCCACTTTTTTTGGGTCTATGCTTCACTCCACACAGAACGTCGAGAACCCCGTTTTCCAGAAGAACTTTTTCCACGACTTCAAGGACATACTGAAGAAGACCGGCGGCGCCAAGGATCGAAACGGCAAGCCAGTTGACATCAAAGAGTTCAAGAAGCTCGATTTCACCAAAATATTTGAGCACTACAAGGCGCTCAGCGATGCTAAGAAGGCGAGGCCAGCCGCCGAGAAGAAAGCCGAGAAAGCCGAGAAGGACAAGGCGGAGGCTCCCTACATGTTCTGCAAGTGGGACGGGCGGAAGGAGAAGGTAGGCAACTTTCGTGTGGAACCGCCAGGTCTTTTCCGTGGCCGAGGTGAGCACCCGAAGACCGGCACTGTCAAGAAGCGCGTCATGCCCGAGCAAGTCACCATCAACCTTGGCAAGGGAGCCAAGGTCCCGAACCCGCCCCCCGGCCACAAGTGGAAGGCTGTACAGCACGACAATAAGGCGACCTGGTTGGCTATGTGGCAGGAAAATGTCAACGGCAACTACAAATACGTGATGTTGGCGGCCAATAGCACCATCAAAGGCCAGGCCGACTTCAAGAAATTCGAAAAGGCCCGCGAGCTCAAGAAGCACATCGACCGCATTCGGGCCGACTACGCGAGGGAGCTCAAGAGCGAAGTGATGGCAGACCGTCAGCGCGCAACCGCCATGTACCTGATCGACAAGTTCGCGCTAAGAGCTGGCAACGAGAAAGATACGGAGAACGAGGCCGAGACGGTCGGTTGCTGCTCATTGAAGTTTGAGCACGTCACCCTTCGGGAGCCCAACACGGTCATCTTCGACTTTTTGGGTAAAGACAGCATTCGCTTCTACAACGAGTTCGTCGTGGAGCGCCAGGTCTTCAAAAACCTGAAGATGTTCAAGAAGCCTCCCAAGGAGGACGGAGATGACATCTTCGATCGGCTGACTGTGAGTCGATTTGTGCGACTAGACATTGTACCCCGATTGCTAACTTGGTTGGCAGACCTCACAATTGAACAAGCATCTTTCGAGCTATATGCAGGGCCTGACAGCAAAGGTGTTCCGTACCTACAACGCGTCCTGGACCATGTCACAGCTCCTGCAGAAACTCAAGGTCGACGACAGGAACATAGCTGAGAAGATCAAGCTCTACAACGACTGCAATCGCGAGGTTGCCATCCTTTGCAATCACAAACGGACTGTCGGTGCCGCTCACGAGGCGCAAATGGAGAAGCTCGGAGATCGCATTAAGGGTCTGAAGTATCAGAAGTGGCGCACCAAGATGATGATGCTTGACCTGGATCCCAAGCTCAAGAAAAAGAAGGGTGCGGAGTTCTTTGCGCTGGATCCGGACCTGGATGAGACGTGGATCGAGGCCCACCAGAAGTACCTGGTGGACGAGCAGAGGACCAAGATCCAGAAGAAGTTCGAAAAGGACAACGAGAAGCTCAGCGCCGATGGCGAAAGGCCGCTGCCGGATAAGGAGCTCAAGGAGCGAATGAAGGCGGCCACTGAGCTGGAGGCCAAATTTAAGAAGGAGAACAAGACCAAGAAGGTTGAGGCTGAGGGCAAAGGCCCCACGGCGGAGAAGTTGACGGCCGCGATTGAGAAGCTGGACGAGCGCATAAGGACCCTCGAGCTGCAGTCGGCGGATCGCGAGGGCAATAAGGAAGTTGCCCTTGGCACCTCCAAGATCGTAAGTTTGTCACAACGACGTTCTCTTCGGCATGTCATAATGCGTTTGCTAACGGGCCTGCTATGTAGAACTACATCGACCCGCGTCTCACCGTCGTCTTCTCGAACAAGTTCAAAGTCCCCATCGAAAAGTTCTTCTCCAAGACGCTCCGCGACAAGTTCAACTGGGCCATCCAGTCGGTGGGCGACGACGATACGTGGGAGTTCTGAAAGCGCCCTGGGCATCTTCGTCCCGCGTTGTTGTACACACATCCGCAGCCAGATTTTCACACCAGACAGCACCGCCTTCGAGGCGGGCAGGGGCGGAAGGGTCGACGGACTGTGTGCGGGGTTCTCGCTTTCTATCCTCTTAGAGTCGCGCCCGCAGACGCAGACCACGTTGGGCGTGCGTAAAGCGGTGCCGTTGGTAGAAGAGACGACGAACCAGCTTGCGCCTTTCAGAACATGAAGTCTCGTCTTACAGCTCGCATCGTCGTGGCCTTGCAATACGGAATGCTTACGCTTACTCGATAGTTCCTGGGAAGCCTATTCCGCCGGTGCATCGTGTAGCTGCAACATCTTAGGAAGCCTCATAGCCTACTTAGGTAGCTCATTATTTTTGAAGAGCACAGCATGCACAATACACCATCATCACTTCCCATCTCTCAAATATCTCAGGAGTTCCATGCCATTATTATTCTCGACGTGAGTTATCACCCAAGCGAGTGATGTCTATCCTGCCTGCTGCGTTGACCAGCTTGTGAACCGGGCCGCGATGTTACAATGCATCTGCCTATCACCTCCTAAATCATCTTAACAGTTCCCTGTCCCGCCGTATCTATCATGATATGCTCCCGAAATGCACCCCAAAACGCCTGCCCGAGTCCCGAATGCTCCGTTACAACCCATAAAAAAGAATGCTCAACAGAATGCTTGCTCATACAACCAGGAGAAGAACATGACACGCGCTGGCAAGTAACACGGCGATACCTAGCACGGCGCCCCGCGATGACGCGACTCCGTTGACGCCGGGAGCAGCCGTCGGCACACGGCCGCCGCCGCCGCCGCTGCCGTCACCGCTTGCCACGGCTGTCGCTGCTGCTGTTGTCTTCGCCGCCGTTCCGCCCGATGAGGCGGTGCTCGTAGCGAAGGTGGTGGTGGTGGCTGTGGTGTCACCGCCAGAGCTGCCCTGCAAGGGCGGTGAGGAGGAGGAGGAGGAAGGGGCCAAGGAGGGTGATTGTGGCGGGGGCATCTGTGGGTGAGAGGTTGGTTAGTGAAACTTTCTCTATCAAGAAATTGCTGTGCTAACTGCACTGCGACGGTTGCTGTGGGAGAATGAATACGTACTTACGGTGCTGGAGCTGACCGGCACAATTTTGCCGGACGAGGTCATGACCCAGCCGTCCGGGATCGTGCCGACGGTCTGCGCGGCCGAGCTGCTGCCCTTGGTCGAGCTGCCGCCAATGATGCCGCCCGGTGGAACGGTCGGCGATATTGTGTTGGTCGCGGCAGGTGCGCTGGCCGTGGCCGTGATGGCGCCCGCGCCGCCGGCGTTGCCGTTGATCTTGCCGCCGTCGGACCGTATCGACTGCCAGGTGCCCGACATGTCGCCGTACGAGTACTTCTTGCCCGTGGAGTAGTCGGTGATGACGGCCGAGCGGACCAGCATTGAGAAGGGGCCCTTGGAGTAGTCAGTCGGCCCCCGCGCCCACTGAATCGTGCCGGGTGGGTTGGATGGGTCGCCGCCCGCCCAGGCGCCGAACTTGACCTGCATGGGAGTCTGCGGGTATTGGCCGTTGGCGTCGGCGAAAGTGAGCGTGCGCACGACGGTACCGCCGACGTACCAGACGATTCGATCTGCGGTCCAGTCGATGGTGTAGGTGATGAATTCGGCTTGGTTGTTAGCAGCTGGGTTGAACTGGCCACGATTGTAGGTGGTCGTCTGGCCCTTGCTGAAGTAGTTTGTCTGGACCTCGGTGCTGTCTGTGCCGAGCCACTCCATGTCAATCTCGTCGAGGGCATCGGAGAGCAGCACAAGCGTGCTGACGATGCCGGCGCCTGGAGCGGCCTTCATGGTCAGCTCGACGCGGCCGAACATGATGTAGAAGACGCTGGTCAGCTGCGGGGCGTCGCCCTGCTTCGCAACGGTGAAGGTCACGCCGTCTTTGTTGTAGGTCGGCGCCCCCCCGCTGGCGACGAAGGAGTTGACTGCGCCTTGAGTGAAGTCGACGTTGATTGTCATGCCCAGCGCTGTGTCGGCGGGACAGCTTGCTATGGGTTGTGTTAGCTGTTATGTGTGCTTCTAGGGGTCGGTTCAGGTGATCTCACATGATGCTAAGGGGTTACATGACGAGTAAGTCTGCGCGAGGGCTGTTTGGCTGAGCAACGTGGCCGCAGTAGCCAGTGCTATCCTCCATCCACGGACGAAGAGCATGGTTATTGAGGCCCTCACCAACCCGTCGACAAGGGTGGAGTAAACAGGCGAAAGGATGAGTGAGAGGCAGGACGTGGTCAAAGCACACAAGCTGAGTTTCTGGCTGGTTTGACAATGACCAAATATAGTAGTGACCCGGGACGGATACGGTAGTCTCAATTGGTAAGTTTATACGTTACAAAGAACCGATGCGATCGAAGGCGGCAGATGGGAAAGCTGCATTTAAGAGTCCAAACGGGGCAGACAGTGAGGACAGTCGACATCATCCCACTACCAGCCCCCCAAATGCGTCGTCATCTGGCCGGTGGAGAGCTGGAAGCGGACGCCGAGACCAAGGGGTACTAGTAACTAGCCAAACAGGGATTTGTTTCTTCAGGCATCGCTTGACGAATGGCTGGCTGTGCACAAGGACTGTGTAGTTTGACGGTTCCTGATCTCTTCCTTCAGGATGTTTTGAGGAGGTTGGGCAGTGTTTTGGCGGGGCCACAAGCGAGCAGCCAGCGCCGTTGCTGGTGGCTGGAAGCCTTGGCAGCTGCCCCACTTCTCCCACACCCTGGCGGCCCCGGCCGACCAAGCAGATGGAAGCCAAGCCAAGCCAGCTCAGGCGGCAAGGGTCGTTGCCTAAATGTCCGATTCGAACCTTGCCATTTCCATCTCAAGAGCCCGAGTGCTCGGCCACGCTTCAAACGACATGGAGTCCTCCGCCACGGGAATGGTGCTTGTTACACCACGGTCTTCAGTATATCATATCATTAAAATCTCACTACATACCAATCTGCTTCCTTAGTTCCATTCAAACGTGACATCAGTCGGTTTCATTTCTTTCATGCCGAGGTACCGTTTCTCTTTCTTTTCCTTCACGATACAGTGGCACACCATTCGTCTGTATTCAGACAAGTTCATGTCAGCACTTTAGCGTCGTACCTCTCCACCAGTAGGCTTGGATGATTGCTCAGGACAAACGTGCGGCTTTCCGTTTTGATGGAGAGGTCAGCTCCGAGACACACACGCTTGGTATCCCCCTGTGTTGAGGGGAATTACTGGCTGACATTGAGCAATCTGGCTATGACATATATCAGGACTAGGAAACCGGCTACAGGACGCAAATCATTGCCTGCGTACCAGGTGTGGGAGCACAACCACACGTGTTATATCCATTACTTTGGCTCTCCACCATTCTCCGTTCCTCCAAAACGTATATCGCAATGCCCAACCGCTCCACCATCCTCGTACGGCCGAGGCTGGTGGAGACGAGGGCTGCAGATAGGAGCGATGGCTCATGTGCTCTCGCAGTTCAACCCATACAGTCGCGCTTTTTCTTCGTCTCCTTGGCGCGGCTTCACGTCAGACCTTAACCACCGGAAGACGCCGTGCCCCGAAATGCTGATGACCATGGCCGCGCACGTTGCGGTCGGGAGGTAGCCCAAGAGAATGAGATGAGCATGAGCTCGAACACCGAAACCGGCCGCGGCTGCTGCGCCGAGTAGGACGGCGTATACGACGAACTGAAAGGGGTCTTTGCTTTGCCTCCGGTGGGAGAAGGATGACACGCAGCAGCCGAATACCAAACAGGAGAGGAGCATGAGGCCAGGAGACGGGTGGAAACTAAAGCTGTCGGCGGTGTGCCTTTGAACCCCGTGTTGATCGACTGACTGGACGCCCATCGGTTAGCTGGACTCTTATTTCCCAGTTGTGTGGGACGCCTGGCACTGACCCCCCCATAGATGCGAGGCAATTCATTCTGGGTGGTGTATTCCCAGGTCACGCCGCTGCAGAGGCAACTGATGGCGATTTCGAGGATGTCGGAGGCCCAGCACCAGCGCTCATAGACTGAGTCTGTCTCCAGGGTATACAGATGCCCACAGCATGGCTGCGGATCCATTGGGTCGGCAGTTGATTGTCGATAAAGGGCCTCGGCGAGCTTCTTTTTGGTCCCGGCTCATGCCGAATGACCGATCATGGCTCTTGGAAGGGTGGCGATTCTCAAGAACGCACCCTCGATTATATACATCTTGACGACATCCGGTCAATGCCCCTCTATTCCTCCCTCAGTCCTCTGTCTCTCACTGCCTGCTGCTGTGACAAGCAAGTCGGGCAATCGCACCGAAAATGGTGCAGGATGCCATGCATGTGGTCGGGCTGGGACGAGACGGGCGGGGCAGAGCCTGGCAAGGCTGTGGCCATCTCACCCACCCATTCATGCATCAGTGCCCAAGGCGAACCAATAAGTTGTTGGGCAGCCGGACGGGTTCCCTGCTGGTGTTGAGGCTGACTGTTAGGCTGACGACGCTCACCGAGAATCCGACCAATCTCGCCATCGCATCGTGGTCAGGCCGCATCCCAGGCGAACCGAGGCGGACCAGAGCTGCCCAAGGCGGTCCAATGCGAACTACCCCAAGAAGCGCCACATCTCGGTGACCCCTCCACCATGGCAGGCCTTGATACGTTTTGTTGCCGAATGACCCCGCGGGCCATTGCTTCGGATCGAAAACGAAACCTGCAGAATCGCGAGCGACTCTGGCTGGGGCAGCTCATCGGCTTGCTCCCAACAACCCCGCAGCCAAGCTCGAGGCACTCCCGCTGCATACCTACCTCTTGCCTTCTAAACGTGGCAGTGTCACTCGTCAGAGAACGCTGCAGAACCCAATCGGCCGCCATCCATGAGCCCGCCATATTAGAGCCCCCCCGACCCAACCCGATCAGGTTTCCGTTCTCCTGGTATCTGTCGACCTTGGATGCTGGGCGAGAATCACGACTTCGCGAATGTCCAGTCCTTTTTCCGAACAATATCACCGCACCCGGTCGTCCTCGGGCTTGACGACGACGTGATATAACACGATACTTGGCCACGCAAATCGTGCTTTTACCCCGTCGCACAAACTCCGAGTCATGGATCGCCGACACCTTGCACGGAGACATGCACGCGGCCGGGAGGTCCGTGATGTCGTGAAGGTCATTGCCTGCGGTGCCATGATTGGAACTGCCATTCTTTTCCCCTTAGCCAACGTCGAGGGGCTTTGGTTCCGAGCCGTGTAAGGTCAAGAGCTGCCCCGGGCCCCTTCGGACGGGTGCTGATGAGTCAACATAGCACCCTCTCGATATTCGTGCTGAGCGCGCTGGGCTTTCACGCCCTGCACTCGGAGCCTTTCATCAGGTACACTACCGGACACCCAGAGGCTCGCTGGTTCGCCATCGGCCCAGGCTGACTGCGTCTAGGTTTGGGCCGTACACCGCTGCCGCCGCCCTCATATTCCTTCTTGTGGCCGTCCTGTCGGCCGGATCCTCCAGGGCGGAGCTCATACCATGGCTGCCGGTATTTATTGCCTCGTTGAGCCTCTTCACAATTGCCGTGAACGAGGTTGCACAGCGTGTCCAGCCATTCCCGTTACCGTCTGCTGCCAACGAGTTTGCGGGCGTGTCGATTGGCGCCTGGAGTGTGGAGTCTGCCAGAAGTCTGTCCACCCAGCCGGGGCGGCCGCCCCCAGGGGATTCTAACCGTCTCAACTCCCTCTATTTTGCCCGCCACGGGCCGCCGTCGCGGTCCTCACACCGAACTGTCACGGACACCACTGAGATTTCGCTGTCCAGTGTCGTGGGGCAGCGCCGTCCGCACTGGGACTCCCCAACACAGAGTTACTTCTCAGATCCCAAGGGAACTCGGCCCGAGGAGGATATTCCGGATGTGCCAGATGTCATGGATGCCCAGGATGGACCATGTGCCGGGACTGCCAGCCATGGAGAGGAACTCGAACCAGACGGGGAATCAGATCTGGATAGCGTGGAACCGAGCCGTCCGTTGCTCGGTCGCCATTAATTGTCATGTTGTATGTGCTTGGCTTGGCGAGACGCCAACTCATCGGCAAGTGGATTGTCCTTCACCCAAGGGTTGTATAGTCCGACCTACTGCGACATTGTCACTCACCTGCGTCATGCCAGCCCGACAGTTTGGTGGCAGCTCAAGCGTCAAACTCGGAGCACATCAATGCGCAGTCTCACCAGCGCTCAGCCTGGCCGTTGTTTGGGCAACTCACTACCACTACCCTCATCTTTCTTATTATCCGAAGCGGTCCTCACTGGTACATTCATGTACAGGGCTCACCACAGAGATGTTCATGGGCATACACATACCCTCCGGTGTCCATGGCGCTTCTTCATAACGTACAGGGGACCAGGAGGCAGTCGTGTTATGCCTTTGGATTGAGTTCCCGTCGGCCGGCAATGAAACATCAGCACCACCGGCCGAGAGTGTGAACACTGGACGTCATCTGTTCATGTGCATGTGCATGGGCATGGATATGGAATGGTACAGCGAAGCTGAGGAGAGAAGGAAATGAGGGACAGTCGATGAGTAGTGAGTGCGACATTCAAGACCTAATGTATTCTGTTTTTGGACAGCGCAGACCCGGGACAGGTTGATGAACGCGGGAGCATTTCAGGATTCGACGTTTGGTGGCGTGGGCCAGAACTATATACACTTGTAGATTACACATTGTCAGATCCATGAAGCACGCGAGTGCCGTCTCTGAACTCGCGCACGCACGCTGGCCTGTTGCAAGCCCGCTGAGGCGGGGATTGATGTTGGGAGCCAGTCGCCTCTTGGTCATGGAACTCGGTAGCCACAACAACTGATTTCAGACTGTTCATCTGTTAGCTCTCCGTTCATCTCATTACGTACACGCTGAATGGCGGTGTCATGGGCGCGGTCACAAGGACACAGTCCGTGTCCAAGACTGGCGGTTTAGCGGGCTACCCACGGCTACCTTCGGGCGGGGCTTCCCCCAATTGGCCCCGTATCTATCACGCCCTTGCAGCGATTGTGCAGCAGCAGCACTTTCCAACGTTGACTCACTGGGACGTCTCAATGGCCCTTTGTTATCGTCGACTCACTAGCACACTCATTTACCTCAGTACTTCAACCATTGTCTGAAGCGAGTAGCAACTTCAGATTCACCACTCCCCAATTTCAACTTTCCACACCTGCACTCAATCGGAACCTTTTGGGAGCACGTCCCCGCATCCGAACTCCGCACCGACCCACAACCGCCGATCGCCGGATCCGAGCTCGGCGCCACGATGCGGAGTGCCACGCGGACGGGCGCGCTCCGGGGCCTCCGGGTCGCAACGCCGACTCGGGCTCGCTCCAACATCAACGGCCTCCGGACTCGGAGCACGCGACGGCTCCCCCTTCCGGCTTCGTCCCCTTTTCACTCCAATCCCCCGGACCGTTCTGAAGCGCTGGGCACGCCGGCCAAGCTGCCCGACGCCGAGCCCGTGCCACCCGTCGCACCTCGGGAGCGCATCAACATCGCCGACATCAGGGAGAGACGAGCCAAGGCGGGACGTCTGATTGCTGGGACGGCGGCCTACAGCGACGCTGACATGTTCAAGGCTCCGGTGCGTGGACCCTAACCCTCTACCCAAACAAACCCCTTACTTCTCCCCCCCTATTTCCCACGCAAACCAGTGCAACCCGAGACGATGAGACGAGGGATTTGCTGATAAGACAACAGACAATCGGCAAGCCCAAAGCCAAGCGCTGGGACCGTAAGCCACACTCTACTCTCTCCCACCCTCGTTTTCCACCACGGGAAGACTAACCCATCCGGCACCAGACCACCTCAGCAAGGAATCCACCCTCCGCGAGCCCTGCAAGCTCAAGCAAGCGGCCAAGCACCTCAAACAGCCCGGTCTCATCTCCCTCGGCGGCGGCCTGCCCTGCCCGGAGTACTTCCCCATCTCATCTCTAGCCCTGCGCATCCCCATCCCCCCGCACTTCTCCGAGTCCGCTGGCGTCGAAGAAGAAGTCCGCATCGGCAAGTACGACGCCTCGCGCCCTTCCCCCGCCACGGCCCCGGCCGAGTACGATCTCGCGATCGGGCTCAACTACGGCCAAGCCACCGGCTCGGCGCAGCTCACGCGCTTCGTGACCGAGCACACGGAGCTGCTCGGCGCGCCGCCCTACGCCGACTGGCGCGTGTGCCTGACGGTCGGCAGCACGGGCGCGCTGGAGCAGACCCTGCGCATGCTCTGCGACGGGATCGTAAGAAAGGACTCGATTCTGACGGAGGAGTTTTCCTTCTCGACGGCGCTGGAGACGGCCGCGCCGCTGGGGGTGAACGTGGTCGGGGTGGGCATGGACGCGCAGGGCTTGTTGCCGGAGAGCATGGAGGAGATCCTGGCGGGGTGGAAGCCCGAGGAGAGGGGCGGTGCGAGAAAGCCGCATGTGCTGTATACCGTGCCGTCGGGGCAGAATCCGACGGGCGCGACGCAGGGGGTGCAGCGGAGGAGGGAGATCTACGAGGTGGCGCGGCGGCATGACGTGTTCATCATTGAGGACGAGCCGTACTATTACCTGCAGATGCAACAGCCGGGCACGCGCGCGCCGGAGACGGTGGAAGAGTTTCTGGATGGGCTGATCCCGACGTATCTGAGCATGGATGTTGATGGTCGGGTTCTGCGGATGGACTCGTTCTCGAAGGTGGTTGTGCCTGGGTCCAGGCTGGGGTGGATCACCGCGTCGGAGCAGATCGTCGAGCGGTTTATTCGCCATGCCGAGGTGGCGAACCAGGGGCCGAGCGGGTTTTCGCAGGTGGTTCTGCACAAGCTGCTCGATGACCGGTGGGGCCACGAGGGCTACCTGCGCTGGCTGATGAACTTGCGCTTGGAGTACACCAAGCGAAGAGACATCATGGTCAAGGCGTGCGAGGAGTTTCTGCCGGCAGATGTGGTCAGCTGGCATACGCCGCAGGCAGGCATGTTTGTGAGTGCTACTTATGTTTGCTTTTCACCTTTCCCAATGTTAACCCTGCGCTGACAATCGGATAGCACTGGCTGAAGGTCAACCACAAAGTCCACCCGAATGCCTCGACCAAGAGCATACTGGACATTGAGGAGGAGATCTTCAACAGCTGCATAGCGAAGGGGGTGCTGGTGGCCCGCGGCTCATGGTTCCAAGCCGAGCACGACACGCCACCTTCGGGGCTGTACTTCCGGGCCACATTTGCTGCGGCCACGTCAAAGAACATGGCGGAGGCTATCAGGCGGTTTGGGGAGGCGATCCGGGAGAGCTACAAGATGTGATGGAGGGAGGAGGAATGAGGTTGGTTGGATCTGCATTGGAGGCTCGGGTGCGATATTGCATGGCACAGCGAGCTTGTTGCGTGGCTTATATTTGCCCACCTGCATGAAATAATAAGTTACCCATACAAGCAGTGCAAATCTTTAGTGATTGGCTTCGCAAGGGCATGCATTTCTAGAGGTGAAATCTTTGTCATCAATCAAGCTCTCTTCTTACATTTCATGCTCCAGTACAGATAGAGAACGAAGCACACAGAACATGATGGCAACCAAACTATACCGCCTTTCCTGCCCCATCTCAAGCTGCTCTCGCTCCTTTCGCCTCCCAAAAGGCCACTTTGACCCCATCCCCCGGCTGCAGCACAATGTCCGACCGCAGCGTCGGCTTCCCGCCGTCCACCTCGCCCATGTAGTTGTCGATGCGCTCGTAGCGCTGGAACAGGCGGGTCAGCACGTACGCCATCTCGGTCAGGGCGAACTGCTGGCCGATGCAGATGCGCGGCCCGCCGTTGAAGGGGATGTACTGCCACGGCCGCGGCTGCCAATGGTTCCACCGCTCCGGGCTGAACTCGTCCACGGGCGCGAAGGTGGCGCTCGGCGGCGGGTAGAGGTCCGGCCGGCGCTGCATCACCAGTGTTGAGTAGGCGACCGGCGTGTCCTTGAGGACCTTGACGGGCTGCGAACTGTCTGGGCCGCCGCCGCGCGGGAGGGTGGTGTCTTTCAGGGCGAGGCGGACGCTGGGTACGTGTGTTAGTGGGTATGGAGTGTGTGGGAAGGGTAAAAATGGGGGGAGGGGTGATAGAAAAGGGACAACGCACTTGAACGGGACAACAGGGTACAGACGCAACGTCTCATTCATGATGTTCTGCAGGTACTTCATGCCCTTGAGGTCGTCGTAAGTGGGCGCCCTAGTCGGGCCGACGACGGCGAGGATCTCGGCGCGCAGCTTGGCCAGCACCTCCGGGTGGCGGGCCAGCTCGTAGATGGTCCACGACAGGGTGCAGGCGGTGGTGTCACGCCCCGCCAGCAGCACGGCAATCAGCTGGTCGCGCAACACTTGTCTGTCACGCGTGTAGCCGGCCAGGGCGTGAAGGAAAGTGTAGCCGGCGTCGCTCTTGGTGTTGCCCGCGAGCGCGTCCGGGTTGAGGCGCAGCGTGCGCTCGATGTACTGGTTGATGAAGTTGTTGATCACCTTCATGCCCCGCCGAAAGGTGCCGCGCGGGACGAAGCTGTTGAGAGCACCCGAGCGCGAGATGAGGCTCTGGACCCGCTGCACTTCGGTGAAGGCGTCGGCAAACTCCTGACGGGGGTTGCTGGCTAGTGTCAGCATTCTCACGGTTCCCTGCCTAGCCTCAACAACACCAAGCACAGGACAACAAACCTGAGCGACTTGACGTCGTAGCCCAAGAGGAACTCAGTAGCCGCGTCCAGAGTGAAGCGAAAGAACAAATCAGAGATGTCCACTGGCTTTCCGTTGCCCGCTTCGATGTCCACACGCTGGTTCTCGCCGTTCAGAGCGCCGCCATTAGCAACTACAGGCAAATGTTAGCTCCAGTGGACATTCCTGCAACTAAACAGAAGCCAAGTCGCTGCTTACTCGCACGGAACAGCGTCTGGATGTGGGTCTCAAAAACGTGCAGGTCGCTGACACGGTCCTTGATGAACTGAGGGCGAAGTAGCTGGCGGCTGTTGTGCCACAGCGTGCCGTCGGTCGTGAAGATGCTGTCGCCGAGGAAGGCCTTCCACTCCTGGTGAAAGGGTTCTCCCTTGCCGTAGTCGCCAAACTGTGTCGCCAGAATGGCCTTGATGTTCTCCGGGTCGATCGTGAAGACGATACGACGGCCGGCGAGCCAGGCCTCCGCCGTCTCGCTCCGAGTTTCGCCGAACATCTGCCTCCAGAAAGCGAGATTCTGGTGGGTCAGTGCAGAGCGAATGGCCCGGTAGATGAAGTCGAAGCCTGCCCCGTCATATTGACATAAGCTGATGCCGTCCAAGGCAACGAACGATCTCGACGAAGGCATGCTCACCGAAGGGTGCCACCGTCCTGATCTTGGGTGCCCTGACGCCTGGCAACCTGGCCAGCTGCAGCTCCTTCCATGCCGGCCGCCCCACGGCGACATATAGCAGGTAGGTCACGAGTAGCCCTGGCACGAGGACCAGGACTGACCTGACCGACATGTGGTCGACCAGTGTCTCGATAATTGCCATGGCGAGCCCCGGTGTGTGATTGGATTGCTTTCAACAATCTGCTTGGAAAAGGGGCACTGGTTCGCTCTTGAGCACACACGCTCAAGTGTTGAAGCTGAGCAGTCCGAGCGAGGCTGTCGAAGAACCAGCCACAGACAACTTTGATTAGCCGCCGTCAACTGGCGGTTAGACGCAGTGCAGTACACTGCATATGCTGTTGGTTGTTGAATCGTTGGCGAGCGGCAACCAAACCGTCTTAGGTGTTGGCAGTGAGTGTCCTGCCCGTGTATCCTCCTGACTTTGTTGCACGCTTGGGATGGTGAGGACGCAACAGCAGCAGTACCAAAGCCTGAACAACGACACCGAAAACAAACTGCAACAAGCAGAACAGACCCAACAGCGAAGGTCCGGCTCGTTTACAAGTATGGGGTCTGCGGGGAGACCGGAGGCCGGGATCTACCCACACACTGAAAGGGGGGCGATCTTGCAACAGCGCTGCTCTCGGAGCCTAACCGCAACAGCGTTGCACACAATACGACATGCCGAGCCAGGGTCGGCAGGCCGCGGCATCGCGTTTTGCGTTTCGACTGTAGCCATGGTGGTGGATACAGGTTTTAAGTTTGAAGGTAGGGGTCGTTGGAGCGCATCAACAAGCTAGCCAGTTCACCTCACAACAAGGAGTCAGGAATGTTCCTGTATGCGAACAGTTCATGCAGAGATCACGACCAACGTTATCAACCCGCCGTCCTATACAAGTACACAGCACTGATACCGGGACGTTCCAGCACCCGTCTCGGCCCGCGTGTGCCGTCAACCCGGCCCAACAGCCCACCATGTCCACAGTACGCTGTTGTCTCTTCTTCAAGCAGTGGGCGTGGGCTCGGAACTTCCGCGGCGGACTTGTCCCGACGCCTGTTGTTGAGAAGTTGAGAAACGTACTTGACAGGCTCAAGCGGCCCTGTGAGCTGCCAGAATTGTACCCCTTATTGTTTGTTTGATTCAAACATCGACAGGTTGGTCCGTCACTTCTTTGTGTCATGGACTTGGTTCGCATGGGCTGCCAAGACGCACGATTCCACTCCGGAAGTGCTTCCCCCTCGTTGACAAGTGCACAGTAGTTGTCGTGTGCTATGTAATTGTAAGTGCAAACGGAAGGTAGCCGAGCGACGAGGGAAACACAACAGCGTCGGGGTTTCACTGCAGACAATGATTTCACATGCCACCCCCTTCCCCCCTACCTCACTGCGAATACCCCGCATGCAGTGCGTCATAAACGCAACAAACGTACGGGGACCATCGGATGGACTAAGACCCCCGGCAGCCGTCGCGTGCGATCCGGCAGAGGCTCGGCCGAGCATTGCTGCCTGCCATCGCCGGCCAACTGCCTCTCTTGGTCCCCTGTAACGTAGCACGACCAGTTTTTGACAGTACCGCCCGATTCTTGCCGGACAGCGGTGAGCAGAGGAAAGCGAATACCATTGTTGTCATGCCATGTCGGTCATTAGGAACTCCCTCAGACCATCACCAACAGCAGAGGTGTGGTGCTATGTACTTCGTATAATAAGTGAGGCAAAGGACATTAACAGTTATGGACTGCTCCTCCGTAATAAACACACCAAACCAAACCTAGCCAAGCCAAGCCAAGCCAAGCCATGGCACCGGCTGTGTTCCGACCAGCCTTCCGCCGCCAATGCGGAAAAGCTCCGAACCGCATTTCGGAAACCCTCCGCAACGGCATGTCCCAATACAAAAGCGCTCAAAACTGCGCCGACAAGAATCACAGAACGGACTTGATATGCTCAACGCCCCATCAAACCACCCCAAACCAGCCATTCATAAAACCGAAGACGTAGTCATTAAGAAGAAGAAGAAGAAAAAAAAAAAACCACCCCGCTCAAGCCTGCCACTGACATTCCTCCGCCTTCCCCTGCGTACAGAAGGTCATCTGGATCGGCGCCGCCCCCACCCCGCGCAGCACCAACCTCTCGCGGAACTCGTTCAGGCGCGGCGCCGCGTCCAAGACGCTACGGTTCTGGCCCGTGGCCGGGTCGATGCGGCCGGACCAGAGCACCTCCCCCGCGACGCTGGCTCGCGGCCACACCAGCGAGTCCAGGTTGGCCGGGTCGATGGTCTCGCTCCACACGGCCACCTCGCTGCCCAGCACCAGCTCGGCCTGCGCGGGGGGGAGGCCGCCCCGCGGGTCGTGCGAGTAGATGAGCTGCCAGCTCTTGGTCGGGTCGCACCAGTCGTTGAACGGGTAGCCGGTCTGGAAGGCGGCGGGTGGGAAATTGATCCATTGGCCCCGGCCGCAGTCGAGGTACTGTAAGGTGGCGACATGCGGTTAGCGGAAAAGGAGCTTGCCTGTCAGAGGATGCCAGGGGTATTTTTTTTTGTTGCTCACCAAGAAGTTGTAGTCGCTGTCAATCACCTTGAACCCCCGGGCCGTCAGGGTGTTGATCGAGTCGCCGCCGAGCCAGGTCTGGATGACCGTGTCCTTGCCGAGCGTGATGTTCCAGTCGAGCGGGATCTCCTCCCAGGTGATGGGCGTCAGGCCGGCCTTGCGCACGCGCGCGTGCTGCGCGTCGATGAACTTCTGCAGCAGCGGCTGCAGCACCTCGGTCGCGTTCGAGCGCACGCCGTCGTCCAGCATCGAGTCGTTCTTGTTGAGCTCGTCGCCGCCCGTGTGGAAGTAGGCCGAGTACGGCGCCACGCGGGGGAGCAGGTCGTCGAACAGCTTCTCCAGGAACTTGTCCACGGCCGGGCTGTTGAGCTTGAAGGCGCCGCACGGCGGCTCGTTGCACCACCAGTAGTACGGCTGCTCGTTGTACGCCACGATCAGCTCCGGGTGCGAGAGCGAGAGCACGCCGATGTGACCCGGCATATCGATCTCGAAGTAGACCTCGACGCCGCGCTCGGCGCCGTACCGCTGGATGCCCGCGATGTCCGCCGGAGAATACGTCTGGGACGGGTGGTAGGCGCCCTTCTCGGCCAGCTCGGGCATGGACGGGATGACGAGCGGCCACGACTGCGAGTCGGTGACGTGCACGTGCAGCCGGTTGAGCTTGCTCCAGGCCAGCGCGTCGATGGTGCGCTTGATGTCGGCCACGGGGAAGAAGTTGCGCGCCGTGTCCAGCATGACACCGCGGTGCACGTACTGCGGCGCGTCGCGGATGGCCACGGGCGCGTAGGGCGTGTACCAGAAGGGGCCGGCCGAGTGCTGGTAGAAGAGCTGGCTGAAGGACTCGAGCCCGCGCAGCACGCCGATCGACGACACGGCCGTGAGCTTGGCCTCGCCGGCCGCGCTGACCGTCAGGTTGTACGACTCGTCAACCTGGCCGTCGAGCGGCTTGAAGGTGCTCGGCTGGTCCCTACCCGTCTGTACGATCTGCAGCGAGTCCAGCCATTTCTGGCCCTTGCGCAGGTCGGGCTCGAAGTTGGACCGCGGCTTGTGCAGCTTCCACGGCACGAACTTGCTGCCGAAGATGCCCGAGAGCGTGCGGGACACACCGGCCAGCACCACGTCCTTGCTGCTCAGGCTGAAGGCGACGTCATGCCCGAAGATAAACGGAATCTGTTGGTGGTGCAGCAATGCGCGTTCAGTATCCAGTTCCGGGTTGGGGCACTCCTGGTGGTGGGGGGAGAAGGACGGGAAGGTGGGAGACAAGAAAGAGACAGAAGCAGAAGACTGCGAGGACAAGCATACAAATTCGCCGTTATACGTGACTTTGATGTTTTGGTGCAGGTACAGGACCGAGCTGCCCTTGGTGTAGCTCTGCGGCGCCGGCCAGATAGCCGCTACGGGGCCGAGCGCGAGGAGAAGGAGGGAAAGACATGAGAATGCCGATGATGAGAACATTTTGAGAGGGCTTGCTCATTCACGACCTGACGCCCCAACAAGCGTACTGGCGGAAGGGATACTGAGCAGCAGAAAAGGTAAAAAAAAAAAAAAAAAACGCGGGGTGGTGATACCCGGCCCGATGATGTATGCAGGCGGCAGGCCAAGATGAGGCACGGCACGGGAGAGGCTGGAATGTTTATAAGATTTTGCGGTTGCTTTGCGTGCCCATTCGGGAACGATATTAACGTTTATAATGACACGGCACAAGCACAACTGGTTGGTTGGCTGCTGGGATGGTTGGGAGAGCCCCAATCAGCACGACCATGCTCCCCCGGGGCACCGTTGCGCAGGTTGGTTGCAGCCCGAGGGCGGAGAACCAAAGGAAGGGGAACGGGGATGGTCGCTTGGGATGCTTGGGGTGCAGTGTTGCGGATGGGTTGGTGAAGCTCGACAAGGTCTCAAAGCTGCTTTTTTCGTCCTCCGGTTGGTGGACTGCAACCCAGGTCCTGCAGCGCCACGGGTTGGCACACGACCGATCCACGCAGTTGGGGACGCGTATGGGTCGCCTGCTGGCACCAAAGGCGTTTGTCTGGTCGTCACTGGTGAAGAGAGACGGCCCCGAAGATGGCTAACTGAAGGTACGGAGGTACGCAGTCAGCAAATGCGCTGATCCAAATCTTGAGCCTGCTGGTTCGTGGCGCAACGTTACGTCTGCCCCTGGGCTGGACTGGGCTGGGAATCGCGCCGGCGGGGACGGCTCCGTCGTCGAGCAGGCCGAATCTAAGGTAACTAAGGTAGGTAGGTACCTATGTCGGCTCGCAGTGGGACGGACAATTCCTTTATGCCTGAATGGCCTTCTCATATCCCGCGAAAGCTGTTAATGTGGGCGCCGAAGTCTGCCTGTGTGCCCGAGACCAAATCCATTCGAAAAAGTGCTCAGGACAGCTCAGTCTCTCGACACGCTGTTAATTTCGTCGGACAATGCTTCCGGATGGAGGGCGATCATCGGACGATCTCATGGGCGGTCCGAGACCCTCCCATTTGAGCATTGTGGCTGGTTTCCTGGCATGCGCCGCAGGGCAGGCGAGGCAGGCTCTAGGTCTCCAACAAACATTAATCGGGTGGCTACGAGGACACTAACTCAGACTAAGTACATATGTACAAGCTTCCAAGGCAGTGGCAATCTGGTGGTTTGTTCGAGCAGTCGAGCTTCCACCGAAAGGGCGAGACGCACGGCAGCGGCAACCCACGAAAGATGCAAAGCAACCCAAGGACCCAACGTCTGTGGTGTAATGGGCCCGAGATAACCAATCGCGCAGCGGCAGAGAACCCGCACAAGCTAGCCTACTGGACGGTTGAGTAGCATGCCGAAGGCGGGGTGAAATGCGCGTTGTTGAAGGTTGCAGCAGCTTTACCTCAGAGCTCAGGTAGCTTCCATGCCAGGCCTGGCGCTGCTGTGCTGTTGCTGTAGTGTACACACGTCAAGCAAGCGCGTGGGATCGAACGAGAGGGGAATGCATCGCGCCGTCGCATGGCTAGCATGGCCAGAAAGGAAGGTGAGGGAACCGCTGCAACCAACCATGAGCAATCATATCAGTCACCGACTCGTGCGCACTCGCAGTGGTGGTTCCTGCTGGGGTTCTGTGCGGATAACAATGTGCGATGCAATTCAGGGTCATGTCATGGTCATGATGTACTTTAATGTAAACCATTAAATCTATCTCCGCTGCATCGCCTTATCCTCTGCTGAGAGCAAGCATGTTGGTTCAAGTTGAGTTTGGCCGACGTCAGCATGCATGACCTGGATCTCTCATTGAATTTAACCACATGAATGAAGTGCCGTCCACCAACGAGGCGCTCTGAAGTGGTGTAACATACCGGTATGAAGAGGCACAGAACAATGTGGAAGCTGATGACCGTTACGCGTACAAACACTGCGTACTGGCCAGAACTGGTCAGGGTGTGCACACGGACGATGATGACTAAAGCACCGTGACTCAGCTTTCCAGAAGGGGCGGAACGGGCACGTGACACAGCGCCACTTGCGGCGCTCCAGCCACAGGGGTGGATGCGCCAGCCATGTGTTTCCTGGCTTCTTAGGTCGCTGGTCTCGGCGCGATGTTTCGGCTCCACGCCTCGAATCTTAAATTCTGCATCATCGAGTTCAGAGCTATCCCCAGCCCTGTTGCTTCGCGCGCATCCACCCTGGATACTGGTCTCCTTCCTCTACCACATCTCTTGTGCCAGATTCCAGCGCCCTTCATCTAGCACAGCCTCGCGCGCGCCCTCGCCCACGGGAACGCGGCACAGACCACGATCGCGTCTTGCGACACTGCGCCTGCCGTCGTTACTTCTTGGCCACATCGGGCCTCGACTTCTCCCGACGCCGATCTTTCCTGCCAGACGTCCACCCACCCGCCCGCTCGTGCGCTGTCGGCATCCGAGCTCTTTCCAAGCACATCCCATCGCGTATTCTCATTCAGCAACACTCACCAAAGTCGTTGTGCCATCCCCAGATTGCCCGTCACCATGTCGGTCGAGGTCACGCTCGGCACTCCCCTCGCGGACGCCCTGCACACGTCCATTCAGGGCAAGATAGCAGAGCTCGAATGGGCGGGTCCTGGCGCCGAAGGCTCAGCCATGTCAGAATATTTTCTGCTCATGCTCGCCAACGGCAAAACAGAAACCGAGATCGCCTCCGAAATTGCCGGTGACCTGCTCGGGCTCGGGTCTGATGACCCAACACCTCCAGCGTTCGCGAAGTGGTTATTTGAACAGATCCACTCCCTTGGTGCACAGCTAGGCTCCGGCGCCGCGCCGTCTGAGGATGCTGCTATGGAAGGTATCAAGGACGATTCGATGGATGGCGCCATCGACGCCGCTATGGACTCGATGTCAGATGCACCCGCTGCGAATCTCAACGCGTATGCCTTGCTTTCCTTTCCAGACGTTGCTCATCAAATTCCTCGGTATACTGACAGGCTACTAGACCCACCGGGCCCAAGGCCATGCGAAGCGGCAACCCCCGCGGCGGCCGAGAGAAGCGCATAATGGGCCAGATCAACCGAGCTCTGGATCGCACACAAGACTCTGTCCTTCATCGCGTTCGCACCCAGTCTGGCAACGAGAGGGTTGGGAGGGGACCGCCGGCCGGCCCAAGGGGAGGCGCAGCGAGGCAGCCGCGGACGAACAACGCACGCCCCGCCAACTTTGCCGCGAGAGTATCAGATTTTGTCGGCATGCCCGCGGCTCCTGGAGCAATGAACGGAATGAACGCGATGAATCCGATGAATGGCGCCGCGTACGGGCAAGGAGACATCTACGCCATGATGGAGCAACAGAACCTCATGCTGCAGCAGATGCAGCAACAGCTCATGATGCAGCAGCGGCAGGCACAAAACGGCATGGGCCACCGCGGCGGCCCCGGTCACGGCAAGCACCAGTTCAACTCCGGCAGGGGAGGTCAGTTCCGGCGCGGGGGCGCGCACCACCAGCACAACGGCCACGCGGAACAGCATCAACAACAACAGCAGCAGCCAGGCGCCGAAGCAGGCCAGCCGGATGCGGCTTCACAGGTCGACGTGGAGATGGGGGGCGCTAAGCGCGATCAAACCACCAACCCCGAAGAGACCATCTGCCGGTTCAACCTGCGCTGCCAGAACAAGGACTGCAAGTTCGCCCACCAGTCGCCGGCGGCGCCCCCGGGCACCACCATCGACGTCAACGACGTGTGCACCTTCGGCGCGGCCTGCAAGAACCGCAAGTGCGTCGGGCGGCACCCATCGCCCGCGACCAAGATGGCGCACCAGGGCGAGCAGGACTGCAAGTTCTTCCCCAACTGCGCGAACCCGCACTGCCCCTTCCGCCACCCGACCATGCCGGCCTGCCGCAACGGCGGCGAGTGCAAGGTGCCCAACTGCAAGTTCACGCACGTCAAGACCCCTTGCAAGTACCACCCCTGCACCAACCGCAGCTGCCCCTTCATGCACGAGGAGGGCCAGCGCGGCACCTTCCAGGACAAGGTGTGGACGGCCGGTGGCGGCGGCGAGGGTGACCACGTCAGCGAGAGGAAGTTTGTCGACGAGAGCGCGCCCGAGGACCTCGTGCTGCCTGGGTCGGGTGAGCATGTGTCCGACATGGGCACGGCGGAGGTTGCTATGTAAGAGTCAAGGGAGAGAGACAGTGTGCGTACGACAGCGGGCTGAGATGAGGGAGTGGCTGATTGTTTTTTGGAGTTTGTCATGGATAAGACGAAGTTTGCGAGGCAGTTCAGCAGAAGGAGCTGCCAGCGCTGCCGGAGAGACCTGGGCGCTGGGCACTGGGAGAGGATCTCCTGTGGCTAGCATGGGATATGTGGCACCTGGGACGAGTATGCTTACTGGCAATGGGGAGATGAAGAGGTGCAAGGTCTGGTCCCGTATCTTATTTTCACATTATATTGGCGCTCACGGAGGGGTCATTGCATTGGGAATACTGGTTGGAGGGGTTTGACTTTGTCTTAGAGCTGGGATGTCGTGTATTCTTGTTCAGCGTTCAGCACAAGAATGGGCAGTGGACCAACAGCGAAGGGCGACGGAAATACACACACGGAAGTCGCCCGCTCCAACGTTCCGAAGTTTAGATGACTTGCCTGCGTTTGAAGCTACCTCAGGTAGTTCCTGTTCTTGCTCCCTGTCCCGTTCTTCAAGCCCGCAGGGTTAGGGTCTGTGATGGTCATTGGCGGGTAGACAACACGGTCTGTGCTCCCGACTCTTGACGCATCAGCCGACTTCGACATTGCCTCTGCTCCGCCATTGACCGCGCGCTACGGCTCGTCGAAACGGGATGCGGGCCTCGGAGCGCTCCTCGACATGTATGTCACCACTTCGCGCAGCCTAGCGCACGCCGCAGGCCGCGCCGGCACCCAACGAAGCTTGCCATTGCGCGTCGCCGTGTCCAGCCTCAGCCTCGACCACAGAACCAGCTGCTCACAGGGCCCCTTCAGCTGCAGCCAAGGAGACCGACGACACTATGCCGCCATCGACGTCAAGCCGAACGGGTCGCATTCCATCGCCGTGCTGGGCGGCGGGCTGACGGGTCTGACCGCGGCCTGGTATCTGACCCGCGCCCTGCCCGACGCCCGCATCACCCTCTACGAGGCCAACAACAAACTGGGCGGATGGATTGGCTCGTCTGCCGCCAAGGTGAAGTCTCTCACTGGTGAAGAGGGCATAGTGCTCTTTCACCGTGCTGCCCGCATGGTTAGACCGCAGGTCTCGGGCCGGATACCCCGTTATGACGACCTGGTGTTCTTCGACATGGTGTGTCCTCCCCTCGCGGGTTGTGTGCCACATGCCAACCGTTTGCCCTGTTACTGACTCGTTCGCCGTCTAGGTTACCAATCTCTATATCAGAGATCAGCTCCTACACACTCAGGAGGCGACCTCCGGCTTTATCTACTACCCTGACCGTCTCGTTCAGCTACCCCAGCTGAAGATCAAGCCGACAGACCCGCTCGGCTCTCTCCAGTCGCTAGCACAGCTGGTTGGCAGCCTGGCCGAGCCCTTGTTCCGGGATGCCATCCCTTCCATTATCAGCTGGGTGCGCACTTCAAACAACACGATCGACGCGGAACTGGCTAGCGGGCGTAAGGATATCTCACTTGGCGACTACTACAGCTACCGCTTTGGGCGCCCCGGTTTGGTGGACAAAACCATGTCAGCTATGGTACATGGCATCACCGGTGGCGACGTCTACAAACAGAGCCTGGCCAGCAGCCCCTGGGCAGACTGGCTTGTGGATACCGACGAAATGCCGCTGAGCGACACGAAGGTTCGCAGCTCTGACTACGAGCTGATGATGTATACACTCAAGAACAAGGCTGTCTTTGACCTGGCGACTGAGCATCTTAAATCGAAATCCCTCTGGTTCCGCCACGGTTTCAGCACGTTGGCCAACGCGCTGGTAGAAGCCCTCAAGGAGAACCCAAACGTCACTATCAAGACGGGTGACCCCGTCACGTCTGTCCGTTATCAGGACAGCTCTGACAGAGTCTATGTGAGCACTGCTTGTTGGGACTTACGCGCTTCACACTCCGCTTGTGCTAACCATTCCCTTCCCCATCCCAGATCACCACTGAGAAAAACAAAAAGCCCGTCCCCTACGAAAAGGTGGTGTCCACCATCTACGCCAAACGCCTCGCCAGCGTCACCGACGACCACCTCCCCTCCCTCGCCTCCTCCACCGCCGTCTCCATCATGCTCGTTCACCTCTGGTACCCTGTCCCGCACGCCAACTTCCCCCACTCCGGCTTCGGCTACCTCCTCCCGCAGGCGCTCCCACACGAGGCAAACCCGGAGTGCATCCTCGGCGTGATCTTTGACTCGGACCGCGAGTTCCCCCTCCCGTCCGCCTCCAACCCGCACCCGGCCAACCTCGGTGCCGACACCGTCCACGGCACCAAGCTGACCGTCATGATGGGCGGCCACTACTGGGACGACCTGCCGCGCTCGTTCCTTCCTGACGAGGATACCGCCATCGACATGGCCAAGCGCGCCGTGCAGCGCCACCTGCGCCTGGACCCGGCCCTGGCCGAGAAGGCCGTCGCCCGCGCCGAGCTCTGCGCCGACTGCATCCCGCAGCACGTCGCGGGCCACGCGGGCCGCATGCGCGCCGCCCACGCCGAGCTCCAGTGGGCCTTCAAGGGCCGCCTCGCCGTCGCGGGCCAGTCGTACCAGAGCCCCGGCGTGCTGGCCTCGCTGCGCGCCGGGCGCGACATCGCCTTCCAGATCGGCTCGACCTTCCGAGGGCAGAGGATCGATTCGAGCAGGAAAGACGAGTGGCCGGTCGGCGACACGGGCCTGGAGCGGTTCACGCGCCAGCCGCTGTGGATATCGATCGAGAAGAGGAAGCTGCCGCTGCGCTTTGATAGCGGCGCGTCCATCGGTGAGGACGGGAAGTTGCAGCCTGCGGAGTCGCGTACGCAGAGGTGATGCCAGGGGTGAGGTGTTTGGTTGTGTATGTACAGTACAGTGAATCCAAAAGAAAAAAGGCGTGGTGTATGCTGTAGTGCTCTGTATGTACCTTGGCCTAAGGCCAGCAGGGAGCGACAGCAGAAAAATCTCCCTGGCCGAGCTGTTGCATGGATGTGGCTCGACGAAGGCACACGTGGAAGGCCATAGGAGCTCGTGGGATGTCTGTACCGACGTGGTCGCCCTGAAATGTCAAGCAGAATTGAGCGGCTTAACCGAGGCCAGGACACCACTTTCTTCAACCCTGCTTTCGTAGAATTTGTGACTTGATTGAGTCTGGTATCTTCAACTACGTGCTCGCAAAACCATCCATGCCAGCACATCTGCTGTGATGATGTGCGTTACCGTTTTGTCTTCCCATGCCCCCAGAAAACCACAACCCTCCCCACCTCTCCCAAATTCCGTTGATGACCTAAATAGGACCACAAGCCTCACAGAACGCCAGCAATGTCGGCTCTCTGTACCTGAGAAAATGCATATGCGATGAGACACCCCCTCCAAAACCCACTTACCACGTTCTCGAGTCCTTCAATACCCTATCTCGATGTGTTCCACCTTCGTCTCGAAGCCGGCCACAGCCACCCGGACACCTAGTCGATGACCACCACGGACGCATTGTTCTGCCCCAGGCCGGGGCGCTGGCCCTGCGGCTGACCCTGGTGCAGCGCCTGGCCATGCATTCCCGGCTGGGCGAGATGTTGCGGTAAGCGTTGCTGCTGCGGGTGTTGGTGATGCTGGGGATTCTGCGGGAGCTGCTGAGGAAATCGGCCAGCTGCGCCCTGCGGCGGAATCGGCTTCTGCTCCTGACCATGGCCACCCGGGGATGCGTGTTGTTGTTGCTGCTGTTGTAGTTGTTGTGATTGCTGCTGTTGCTGCTGGAGCTGGAGATATGGTGGTGGGGGTGTACCAACCAACGAGAGCAGCGTGTTACTGACCAAGGTCAGCAGATTCTCGATGCCACGGTCCCAGTTTGCCGCGGCACCAGTCCAGAGGCCCTTGAACCCGTCGCCGTTGGTCGACCAGACATTCTGCGCCAGAGCCTTCGTAAACTCGTCATTCTCATTACTGGCGTTTGGGTCGGCCGCTGAGCGTGTGATGAGCCACATGAGCTCGCCTTTCCTCTCGCGAGCTTTAATATCGAGCTGCGCGCGTCGCAACTTGGATCCGGGCAGCCCGAAGCGGAGCGTCACCCAATCCAGTTTCTTGTGAAAAATGTAACACTCCCCTTGCTTGCTGGCGCTGGGGATGTCCCACGCATCTTGCAATCTCTCTAAGCCGCGATAGAGCGGAAGTGTCAGGGAGAGATACGCCGGTAAACTCTTTGACTTGGGTGAATTTGCTGTTTCACGTAGGTAGTCGATGATGCGCAGATGCGGGTTGCCCTGCTCCAACCGGACATTTACTCCTTCTGGTGTAGCAAGTTCGAGCCGAACCTTCCAAGGCCGCTGTTCTGATTCGCTCGGTGAGCTAGGTAGTGAAGTCGCTTGTCTGTGCGCGCCATAGGTGAAGACGATCTCGCGGAGTGTGACACTCTCCAGCGCTACACGCTTGCCTGCCCTGCGGGTGGCCTCGACAAACTCGAAGAGACGGTCGAGGGCCTGAATACGACTTCGAACGACGGGAATGACGGGGTCGTCAACCTCGGGACGCAGCCGCAAAGTGAATTGGCCTATTCGGGGGTCGTAGAACACGTCGCGGTCGAGTCTGCGTTGGAGGAAGCCAAATCTGGCCCGGTCCTTCACGGCGACCTTCGCCTCGATCAAGATCCGGAGTGGCTCCCGTCTCTGAAGCGGCTCGCCCGTCGCGGTCACAGGTTGGGGCGCCGGTCCCTTGTACCATATCGGAATGAACTCTTGGGCCCAGACAGAGCGGTCGCCGCCTTGGGAGCCACTTCGCGGGGACAGCAGCATATCTGACGCCCGCGCCATGGCCATCGGCTTCTTGATCATATTCATGTCTGGGAAAATCGAATTACCGAAGCTCGCCGATAGTGGATCGGGCAAGGGCGCGCCAGCCAGTGTGTTACGAGCGCTCTGGACTCTAGCCATGATATCTGGTGCGTGCGTGGCGATCCTCTGGAGAAGAATGTCGGGATGGTCTAAATCGCTCGGCACGGTTGGAAGCGGCTTGAACGTGATTATGCGACGGCCGGGCGCGCCTTGCATCTCGGGAGAGCTTCGTACGAGTTAGCGCAAACAGGTAGAGCGAGGAAAACCACGGCGCAGCACTCACATCTCGGCCATCCAACAATGGTCACCCCCGGGGCTGAGGCTCAGTACGGCAAACCATTGCGGCTTCCACTTCGTGTTTCTCATCCACAATGTGTGGAACGCTTCTCTCGGAGACGGGGTATGCGAGACCATCTTCTTAACCTCATCGAACGGCACAGGAGCCGCCCGGAGAAACAGCCAATCGGCAAGAGTCCGCAACGACTTGAGGTGATGCACGGTGTATAACCACCTCAACTGTTCTAGGACGCTGGCACCTTCCTCTGCCGGATTTGGCAACGCCCTGAACTTTTTCAACGCCTCAAACATGTAGAGGGACCTTGGAGTAAGCAAGAAATCGCCGGTCCATGGTGAGACGGATACCGTGGCGTCCACCTCTCCCACCAGCTGCAAGCTCAGCTGGAGATCTTCGGGGGCTCTCTCGAGGCTCATGCCCAATCTGCCTTCCCTGTGGGCATACCTCGGCTTGGCCAACAAAGTCTTGCACATCGGCGATAACAGGTGCTCGATGTGCTTCGCAATGACGGACATCAACAAACTCTCGATCGAGATTACATCGGCATTGAATGAGATGTCAATGTCCTTGACCTGCTTGCCGTCTCGAAACCAGCTCAGCATCAGAGAGCCCGGAGCAAGGGGGTCTTGTGCTTCGCCAGACACTGTGCCGCTGCGCACGCCCAGCAGTATCCAGCTCTGCGAGCCTCGAGAATGCAGACGGTTGGTCCAATACTGGATCCCGAGGGCACGGTTGAGTCGTTCGATGCTGAGGGTGCCAATCCAATTACCCGATTTGCTGAGCTCCACCGCCTGGCGCGTGAATTCGGCAATCTTGGCGGTGAGCGTGAACTCATGAAGATAGCGGTAGCAGCCGGTCAAACCGTCAGTCGCTAGAACGCTGTTGGTTCTGTTCTCAATGACCTGGCGAAGTTGTTGCGACAGCTCCAGAGGTGCAGGGCTGTACCTGGGCCGGTAGTCCAAGAACCAGAGCTGCGATGAGAAGTCCTCGTCCCCAATAGTAAGGTCAACTTCGAACTCCCCAGGAACTGTGAAGATGACCCTGCCTTTGTCGATCTTATAGCTCTTGAATGGCTCTGGCATTGTGTCATACTCTTGCAGTTGGAGCCTTGCTTGTAGGTTCATTTCGATGTCATGGATCCAGCGCACCTTTTCCTCCTCGGACAGAGCGGGAGGTTCAAGATAACCAAACTGAGAAGCGGTCAGCACATTCACAGACACGTACCAAGCCACCAGGGGCGCTAAAACCCACGTCTGGCATCCAATGCACCGCCCCATTGCTGAGAACCTCAAGAGCAGTCGTAAGATCGGGGCTAGGGACCCTGGCGAAGAGCATGTCGCGTTTAACTTGAACCATGTCCCAGAACGTCTTGTTGTAGAGCTCCAGCTTCTCGGCAATATGGGTCCGAATGTCGATTAGCTTGCCAACCTCGTCCGCATTCCTACTCCACTCAGTGATAACCAGCGCCTTGACCCATCTCGAGTGCAAGTCCTTGGTGAAGTTGAGAAGCATCGTTTTCTTGTCCAGGCTTTCGGGCGACGTATCCTCAACCGCGGCAATATGAACAACGCCATTGCCGTTGGTGGTCCCGTTTGCATTGCCATTGACAAGGTTTGAGGGAAGAGGTTTGGCTGCAAGCTCCGTGATAACTTCCTGGAGCTTGGCGTGGGAGTACTCAGCAAGCCGGGTTACGAGGATACTCAGCGGCATAATATCGGTCGTGATATGCCGGAGCTCGTCGGGGGATTCCTCCATTTTTGAGGCGGCTTCGCCCTGCGGGCCGCTGCCGGCCATCGCCGTCAATCAGCCCGAAGGCGGGCCAGCAGTGCACGACCGACAAAACTCGAGAAATAGTATGACTGGCGCCAAAATGATGAACCACTTTGCACAGGACCCACGCAGCGTAGGAAGAATGTGCTAGACGGCGGATCCAGAGTATCGTGGGTCGGCGAGTGGTCGGTCGTTCGTGGAGGAGTGGCTACCGACAACTCGGGCCAGGGAAGAATGAGCGCTGAAAACAGTGCAGAAGCGACAAGTGACTGGCGGTGTCCAGGCGGGTCGGTCGCCTGTTCCTCAGAATTCGAAAAGGCGTTCGTAGTGCGCGCGCAGTTCCTGGACGGGCTCAGGAGGGAAAGCGGCAATGGCACGTGGGAAGCGATCGCGCTGCACTCCCGGGCCCGACTCTGTCTTGCGCCTGTCGCGTGGAAGTTCCTCGATTGCTCAGACGGCTTGCGCGTCGGTTAAAAATGATAGAGGGGTGATAAGAGATGTCCTTGGACCCTCGGAGCCGGTTTGCGAGTCTGGACAAGTCTCTCTTCCTCCACTGCTTCGTCTCTCGGGTTGACTTCGTTGTCTCGTAGCGGGCAAAGAAGGTCGCGACGCGTAGCGCCAGTAACGGAAAGCGCAAATGTCGCAGTTCTCGTCGGAGATATGTGTGGTGGAGTGATGCGCCGGAATAATCCGTTGACGAAATGGCGGCTTTGCCGCACTGTTGCGGTCGCGGTCGCGGTGGTTGATGCTGGGCGCGAAGGTGATGGCTGATTTCTCAAAGAGCGGGATGCATGCCGCACGTTCGATAGCGGTTAACGAGGGACAGGGGTGGACAACCTTGAAAGGTGAACAGGGATGTAGTAGTTCTGTTGCCTGGAATGCAAGGCAACAATTCGTATTGAGATCTAGATTGATCGCCCGACGCACGTAAAATAAAAGATTATTTCTGTAAGCAAAGGTGACATACGCAGTACATACTGATTGCGTCTATGTTTTCCACTCACCCTCGGTGTGCTTTCACCCTCGCCATCTCTAGCACATCATCCGGCATGTGTCTTCATCCTCTCACGCTTCAACCTTAGACGTTGGTAGCCTTTGCGACGATGCAGCGCAGTTTGGTGATTTCTAATTCAGGTACCAACATAACATATTCTGTACTTGACCTACTTTCACCACCCGTACAGGGTACGATGTCCAGCCAATCGCAGTTATATCGTAACGTTTGGCTCTCCGTCCGACATCCATCTAGGTGCCCAATAATGTATTCCGTGCAGCGAAAGTTCTCAATGTCAATCACTGCCTCTGTTGTACTGTGTAACCACGGCGCATCTACCATTACGTCATTTGGCTTTGCCGATTGCGGCAGCACAAGAACCTCTCAGATGACCTGGGACAGCTGTAGGTTTAACATGTATATAGCCTTGGTCGTCACCATGAGCACAGGCCAGTGACAGCAAGATAGATCTCCAATTGCACGTCTCGCGTGATGAACAGGAATATCACAGGTGACTGAGCAGGGTGAATTGTTTGTGAGCCACGCGATCGCCTGGTTCGTAGAATGACATGCGTGGAACGAGTGAACAATCCATGAAAACCTCCCATAATTGCCAGGTGCAAGCCAAGTAGATTCGTTTGCCGTTCGCCCTTTTCCCACACTGCCCAGGCTTAGCTCTCCCGTGTCCCAAGTCTAGCCTGTGCTGCCCGTTGCCCAGTGCCTACAAACCGTCTCGTCGGCCACTGTCGCCCAGATCATCAAACGCGCAATACCAGAATCCCATGAAGCACAGCGCAAAACCAGCGCTTTGCTGTTGCGAATTTCACCCGGCAACCATTCAGACCTGCCGGTAAACCTCAAAGCTTGTTACCCGGCCCCAGAGCTGATGTGGTCGGCCACTGGTATCCGGCGGCGTCGCTGAATTTGTAGCCATAGGACGAGGTGAAGTCATCGAGAACGGCAGGGCCGCGAGAGCCTACCAAAACTAGGTCAGTTCCTGTCCTCATACACAGTCATGGTTATTGATGAACGTTATGGGCTCTCTTACCATAAGGATACTCCATAGGGATGATCTCCTTGTTATCGTCCAGGTAGTGCAGGAGAGGCGTGAAGATCCTCCAGCTGGCATCAAGCTCGTCGTCTCTGACAAAGTTCGAGTGGTCGCCCTTGAGGCAATCAAGGATGAGCGACTCGTACGCCTCCGGGATCTTGAGATCGGAGAACCGCCTCCGGTAGGTGAGGTCGAGCTCCGTGACCACCGTCTGCATCGTCAGGCCGGGCAGCTTCGAGTTCATCTTGATGTAGACGCTCTCGTTCGGCTGGATGCGCATCACAAGTTCGTTCCGCGGGATGTCCTTAAAGATCCCAGACGTGACGTCCTTGAACTGGACACGGATCTCCGTCTTTTGCTCGTTGAGGGCCTTGCCCGCCTTCATGATGAAGGGGACACCATCCCACCGCTCGTTCTTAATGTAGGCGACAAGCGCGCAGAAGGTCGGGCAGCGCGAGTCCTTCGGGACGGTGTCATCCTCCTTGTACGACGGCTTGCTCCCGTCAAGCGACTTCCCGTACTGGCCAATGATGACGTTCTTGGGCTCGATGGCGGGGATCGCACGAAGAACCCGCACCTTCTCGTCGCGGATGTCCTCGGCCGAGAAGGAAATGGGCCGCTCCATGGCGAGCAGGGTAAGGACCTGCAACAGGTGATTCTGCATGACATCGCGGATGATGCCGAACTCGTCAAAGTAACCGCCGCGTCCTTCGGTGCCGAACGGCTCCTTGAACGTGATCTGCACGTTGTCGATGTGATGCCTGTTCCAGGTAGCGCCAAGAAATGAGTTGCCGAACCGCAGGATGAGGATATTCTTCACCATTTCCTTGCCGAGGTAGTGGTCGATCCGAAAAAGCTCGTCCTCCTTCCAGTCGGGCTCAAGCGACTTTTGCAGTTCGCGCGAGCTTGCCAAGTCCTTGCCGAACGGCTTCTCAACCTATCGAGATATCCCATGTCAGCTGGAGCAGAAGGCCAAAGGGGGGAAACGCCTTGCAACGTACAATGACGCGGGCGAGGCCCTTGCTCGGGTAGCAGCACTTCTTTAAGTGCTGGGAAACGATGGTGAAGACGCTGGGCGGGAGCGCCATGTAGAACAGCCGGTTCGTCTCCGGCTTGCCCTTCTCGAGATCCTCGAGATGCTTGTTCAGCTGGAGGAAGGACTCGTCGCGGTCATACTGGCCAGAAACGTATGTGCATAGGCCACAGAACTCCTCCAACTGCTGCTCAATGTCCTTCGTTGGCGTCTTGATGTAGGATCTGATGCGACGAATGTATTCGTCGTGGTCCATTTTTGTCCGCGCATAGCCAACGATCTTGATATCCTTGGGCAGAAACTGGTTCCGGTACTGCCATGAAGTTTAGTGATCCCTTCCACCGGACAGCCGTGGGTACCGGTCCAGTGACTTACCAGCCCGAAGAGGGCGGGAAACTGCGAAAACAAAGTTAGACAAACGAAGCTCGCTACGAGGACTAGGTAAGCTGTTCGCAAAGATCACATACCGTCTTCTTCTTGGCAAGATCGCCCGATGCGCCGAGGACAACAATGACTGTGTTGTCCTTGAGCTCGATGCTGGGAAACCATCAGCGCGTGCGGTTCAGTCCTATATTCTCCCGTAATGGGTAATGGGCCGCCCCGTCGCAGCTTGTTCGCACGCCTGGCCAGAAATAGGCAAAACGGCGCACCACGAGCGCACTTGGGCTGTGCTATCCCGGTCGCGCAACACAGCTCCAGCTGTCCATGGCGGGGTAGGGATTGAGGGGCACTCACGCTCCAGCAGAATGCGCGTCAGACATATCGTCCGGGCGTCCTTCGGCGGCTCTGTCGAATGTCGAGCGAGATCGGTGCAGGATGCAAGTGCCCAGATGGACCTGGCTCGAATTCAGGAAAGGCGAGAGGGAAAGATTTTGTCGACTGGGGATGTTAGGAAAACGTTATCGGAGTCCGATCGAGATTCGGGGTTAATGAACTATTTCTACCGGGTAAGGGCGACGAGCGATGGTTGAGAACTGGAGCTCTCTAGCCTCTATAAATGTCAACGAGGGGGAGCTTACTCAGGGACCCCGCCCGCCTTTACGTACTTGCCTGCCCTGGCACGGGCGTGGGCCGGGTATTGTTCAGTCTTGTGTCCCGTCACTCCGACTTCTCCGGATGGCACACGGCCCCTCTCTCGCTCTATCTGAGATCAGTCGCTACTAAGAGCGTTCGAAGAATGGTGTGTCCGGCGAGAGGGAGGACGTCACGACATGAAGCTGAGCAAGGTGTCGAATGTTCATTCTACGCACATAAAAGTTTACGGTATGGCTGGTAAAAAAGCCCGTGCTGGTGTAAGCTTGGGCATTAGCTTCAGATGAGGGTCAAGAGTACCTAGGTAGGTAATGTAGTGATCATTTGATGTCACATTGGATTGATGGGTTGAGACGTCGACAAATCCAATGCACGCAGCGACATGCGCCCCGTGGCACAACTTAAACCATGCGGCAAGCTCTACCTATCGTCTTAGATAACTGAAGCAGTCCAGCTTCGGGGGCCTGAGAGCGGTACCTAGCCTGGAACCTGCGGATCTTCTTTGTGCTGGCGGTAATGACGCATCATTTGTAGCATCGGCGTCTGGAACCACTCGCCTCAGCACGTAGAGTTTCCGGGAGGTACTGTACTGTACTGTACTGTACTGTAGCTCAGTTCCAACCTTGAGGAAGCTCGGCGGGGCAATCGTTGTCGCGTTGGGGATGGCGGGGTAACAGTTAAGCGCCTCGGCCTGCTCGCTCGAGCTCCCAAAAATGCCTGGACCAACTTTGGCTGCCCTCGTGGGCTACACAACGCGACACGACACGGCAGAGGCCCCCCGCCTCTGGGACAGCGGCTGACTGGCGATTGCTCACAACCTGACGTCCCACGGAGAAATACCGCAAGGACAGCAGACGGCGGTTTTGACACTAACCAGCCACCATTACAGGCAAAATGGCACATTGCGGAGGCGCAGACCCACCGGCAGATTCCCCACGCAGCTGGGCGATTGCATGACTTCTCCGGGCGTGCGAGTTCTGGTTCTCCGAAGAGTTGGCCTGCCTGCGTCCCCTCAGTGTCGCAAAAGACCAATGTTGGCGTGCCTTGCCGGCGATGATTGGGCCTGGAGGATGCAGAAGAGAGAAAACAGCGCGACAGCCACTGCTCACATCTCCGCGGGCAGAATTCGAAGCGACCCGACATAATGACTCGGTGCACCGGTGTCCGTTGTTGAGAGCGCATATGCGTTATCAGTACTCCGTAGGTAGGTGCCTAGATAATCGGACAAAGAAAGCCGAGCGAGGTGGTTCTAGCCTCTCCGACATCCGGGCCGGCTTCGCAAGTATCCTGTGTCGCATGGCGGTGGAGCGAATCTGAAGAGCCCACTCGCGCGCTTCATTGCACGCCGGATCATCCGCGCTCCACCTGTTACACGTACCCGTTGCGTGTATACCGAGTGTGAACGTACAAGATTGATATATTCCGTGCCATGGAAAAGTCGTAGGATGTGGTGGTTAGCTTAGGTCTATCACGGTCGGTCAAGTCTGCATGATGCGGTTTGTGGTCAGTTCCAGTCAGCTGATATGGGCTCCCGATTGCACGAGACGGAAGGTCAGTTGATGTAGGTAAGTAAAAGGGAGGCAGGTTGACATACCACAGCGTTTGAGCATGGACGACAGTGCGTTCAAAGGACGTGGGGATTACTGCAAAATTACCGGCTGGTGAATGATGAGAATTGCTGTCGTTCTGTACTGCTGTACTCGGTACACGACATGAATGGAAATGTTGAATCGTCGAGATCCTCTCAGCGCTGAGCTTATCAAAACCGAGGCTCCCAAAAAGACTGTCCCTTCTCCCAAAAAGACGGTGTTTATACCCCATTCGGATAGGCCCACTCCGTGCACTGCACACCAAAATCTTGCAGCGCCATTCACCACCCAGCCTCAACCTACAGTGATGCAGCCATCTCCATCAGCAGTGCCTACCTTACTTTTCCTACCCGCCCTGCCTGGCGGATGTAGTGGGTGGTCTGGATCATCATGCGGATCGCTGAGCGGCTCGGTGGACGGCGCGGACGGCGGCGTGGGCAATTCCGTATCGCCAGCCTCACAAGCTATACGGGCAATTGCTTCAAATGGCTCTGGTGACATCGTTGTCGAATTGTAGCTGCATCACTGTGGTTCAGGCTGCGTGGTGAAGGGGCGCTGCAAGATGTTGGTGTGCAGTGCACAGAGAGGGCCCATCCGAATGGGGTATAAACACCGTCTTTTTGGGAGAAGGGACAGTCTTTTTTGAGACCTTCGATCAAAACGGCGCGGGCCGTCCAGATTGCATCATTTCGTGGCTTCGCTTGATATTCAGCTGAGCTACCCAAACTCATCAGCCACAACCGAGAGGTCAGCCGTGTGAGGTTGGACCCGCCAGCTATTTGTCCCCTGGCAGTGCCTGCCGGACCCAGTGGCGGCCCGCCAGAGAGCAGGCGCCAAGCAAAATCCGGTGCCACAGTTATTCCGCCCCGCAACAAGCAGCCAACGCCGAAGCCCTACCAGCCGCACCACGCGAATTTTTGAAATCCGCTTGGGGGATCTTGAAGTGCAGAGCCACAATCACGTCGACCAACGCCGGACCTCGAAATCAGCACGACATTGCTGATCGCCTTGACCGTGGCCGGGAGAGATTGATTGATCGGGACACAACAAACCGACAAGATGCCTACCGAAGCTGGTCATAGATGTGAGCGAATCCCGGATTCCTTGCGTGAACAGCGCTGGCGCGGACCGACGATGAGGATGCTCGCGAGCATCAGGCTGGTTTCGGCTGCATCTGCTTTCCACTGCTCGGACTTTGCTAACCATTTCTTATAGTATACGTCAAGTGAGTACCACTGCTGCGATGTTCCGAATGCTCCCGGTTGCGATTCGAACGAGATGGACCCACGCGACGCGCGATGATCCGCGCCTCCTCCAAAACCAACTACCACTATATGATTCACGATGGTGCCGAGAGACTGACCGCCTTGCCTTGCCAGGGGTCGCCATCTGAGCTATCAGCGTGGCCGCCACAACACCCACCCAAAGACCAGCCTGATCAAGATCGAGGGCGTCGATGACACATCTGCTGCCAAGTACGTTTCCGGGACTCGCAGGGACACGCCGAGGGATAGGAACTGACATGGGATACAGCTTCTACCTTGGCAAGAGGGTTGCGTATGTCTACCGGGGACAGAAGGAGGTGCGCGGTACCAAGATCCGCGTTATCTGGGGCAAAGTGACGAGACCACACGGTAGGATTCGACAGTTATATCATGGCTCGGGGGAAGCATACTGACGGTCATTCTGCAGGCAACTCTGGCGTTGTCCGGGCGAAGTTCACAAACCCCCTTCCCGCGAGATCTTTCGGCGCCTCGGTTCGGATCATGCTCTACCCCTCCTCGATTTAAGGAGATGGGTTAGGCCGGAGTTGGTTGGTACAGGTGGTTCATGATTTCGGTGCATCCGGGTTAGGCGAGGCCTCGACAGACATGGCCTTGCTGCTAGCATTCAAAATCAAGGGCAATACCAAAACAAAATGACGATGCCGTTGAGGATCCGCAACATCAGGCGCGAGATGGTGCTATACTGATGAGGGACCCCGCGAGGCAGCTCAGTGGGAGAATGTCTTCTCTCACGTCACAATAACAACAATAGTGGCCGAGCCTGGGCTACACAAATCTACAAGTGTATCAACGCCCTCCTTGATTGCTTCTTTGCTGGATGTGGCCGAGATCGGAGACGGGATGCACTGGGTAGCGATTGGGGGTTCAGCATTCAACACTAGTCCGGCAGCGAACTCAGATTTTGTTCTGCGCATGTGTCTTCCAAAAGTGATTCGCTAACCGCCAATGACCACTGTCTAGGCTCATGTTTGTTGCGGTCTTGCGCGGGGATGAAAGCGTACGGTTTGGCCAACGGCTTGACTATACATATGTACCTAGCCTTGCAACCGATCGGCCTGCTCTTGGTTCGAGTACACACCCTATTTTTTTTCACGAATGGAGTCAGCACGAGATGGCCCAAGTCTCCCGCTGCGGAGGACCGTGTGGAGGTGGTGAAGCTTGTTGGCTCCGCAGGTACCCATCCGGTCCCAAAGCCCCCAGCCGACGGCGGAGGGTTTCACGGCGGGAGAAGAACGTGAGTGAGCCGGGCGTCTGGCCGGCCGACCACCAATCCCTATGTCAGTCGGCCTTGCTTAGGCATTTATCGTTTTCTGGTGTCCCCAAAGTCCTTGAGTGCTCCTGCAACGGACAACTCATCAGAGCAATATCCGCGGCATCACATACGCGCGGCATTGCTCATTTGAACACACATGTCCGGCGCCGCATGTGCTCCGGTGTCTTTGCTCGGGAAGTCCGGATGGCAAGTGACATGCGAGGTCTGAGCCGGAATTGGCGCCTTTGTCAACGACCCCTCCCTCTTCTGCAGGCAGCCTTATGAGACTTTGCTGTATCCACCCGGCTGTTCGACCGAACACCCAGGCTCTGTTCAAAGCTCTGACAGGGAGGTGAACTATCCGTACAAGAAAAGTACATTTGCCGGGCAATCCGCCAATGTGCACCAATGCAAGAATATGCTGTATGTTTGGTCTTGGCTGTATCTTGGACAGGGGTTGGAGTGAAGCTGTTGAAAGCCTGGTTCTGAGAGCTGGGAAACCTGCTCTGAGCGGATCCTGCAGATAGAGGACCGTGGAATTGTGAGATTATCAGACCGTTATGCAGGTTTCCGACCAGTTGCCCCTGAGCTACGTGCACTAACACAGTAAGGTACTGTGTTCGAGCTGAGATGCCCACGAATGGCAGGTAGGGTTGCAATCTTGGCGGATAAAACGGTGCGTTGTGGTGAGACAAGCGGCGAACGTCTGGCCATGGCTACGGTCCTCGGGGAGTTTCGAAACTGCCATTGCGGCCGATCCTCAAAAGACTCGACCATGCGGACTCTCCCTCGCCTTGCTTCTGGTCGGAAGATAGTGCCTCGATTGTGCCCGCGACTGCCATAGCTGCCATGGAAAAGGATTGGGCTGCAGGCCTGTCAAATGATGAAAAGTAGGATGCCAATAGGGGAGTCGGTTCTTCAGATCAAGTGCCACGCAAGTACTGCGGTATATCGTGGACCGTCTGACAGTGCTGCTCAGAAGCCATATGAGAAAGCCATCCTCTCGACTACCCTCTCATTAACAGGCCCCTTGATTCCAGTGCTACCAGTCCAGTTGTGGCAAGTAATTGCACCCGACGGGGGCACCCAGCAACCCGTAGCGAGTGTGGGAAGTGCTTAATATCTATGAATAGGAATGCTACTAACCTTGCACAGTACCCACGAAGTACAACAACCGCTAGATCCGTGCTGGCCATAAGAAATGCTGCCCAAATCCACTAGGGTAGCGCACAATTGACAAGTTGAACCTAATAGTTTCGGGTCAACGGAGCCCAAACATAAACTACTAGGGCCGGTGTTCGTTCGCCTGCCTGTCTGTCAACTTGCCTGCGGCGGGATTAACCGCTGCTCTTTGCTTGTGTACAGTAGGTCAATACTAGATCAACGCATGGCTGAGTCAAAGGGCAGCATCGAATCAATAATGAATGTGTAACAGACCACGAAATTGGTGTCGTTCTGCAGTGTGGCTTTGCGCCCTCCTTCTGGCCGCGAGAGTCGTGGCGTTGCGAATGCTGTCTGCTCGGGCCTGGCCGTCAGGTACAAATTGAGGGCGAGTTGCACCATTGTGGGAATGAAACGCCTATCGGGTGATGCAGCGGCAACTAACATGCCGCAAAGCAGTATCCCGCTTCCTGTTTTTGCGCCGGGAGAACCAGGTTTTATCATGCAGAGGCCATGTGCCCGGGCGGGCCGGGTGAAGTGCACACCAACTGCAGAGCTGCAATGCATTTATGATGGAAGTTGCTGGGTAACGCGACGTGTTTTGGCCCCTTCAGTGCTCCCGCATGCGCATGCGCGGGCAAACTGAGGCGCAGCCATACTACCACTCCGTATTGGGCCGCGGCCGATTGAGCAACCACACCAGGGAGACCTGCTGTGACAGTTCTGTTCTGCTGAAGAGATCGGCCAGCAGAACGTGGATCCAGTCGCCACGGCCAACACGCCTGCACGACTCCAAGCCTGCTAAAGCTGGTTGTGAACAACTGAAGGCAATGGGGTTCTCCCTACGACCTTGACGCAGCAAGGCGGATCGGCTGCGTATCACCCAGCAGTGTTCGTGTCGGCAGTCCTATCAACTTGTCGCAGGCTGACGACGCCGAGAGACGAGCAGAAGCTGCACCGCAACCGGCAAATGAGAGAGATCGGGTGGTCGTCTGAAATCCTCCCGGCTGCCCTGTCTGGTTCGCTGGTGCACATCTGCCCAGCTGCATCCGGACGTCGACTTCGCGCACTCTTTTAAGAATACGGGCTGCCCGCCACACACTTTGGTCCAATTTCTCCCACTTGAAACCTTCTCGGCCACCTGGGGCGCTTCGCTGTGGGGTCCCATATCTTTACCTGTCACGATCCGAAACCTTCGTTTTTGGTGCCTGGGGAACAGTGAATAACGACGCGCCGTCTCACTCTCGTTCCTCATCGCGCTCATTTCTCGTCTTGGTCAATCCAATCCGCATACACAGAACATTGTTTTCCAACGTCGAAGACAACAGCGATCATCGCCAGGATTGAGCGAGCCAGCCACGACGTGGACAAAGTTCGTTGGACTGATCTAGTGGCCGCTGCATCAGCTAGCGCCGATTTTTTACGGTGCCCGTTGCTGCGACGTCCTTGACCACCGACACCAAGGCTCGTATTCAGCACTCGCGCCGAACTAGCCAACGGGCAACCTGCTGCCGCGGGTATACGTGCTGTGCGCCACGACCGTCCTCAAAACAGCTGCACTGGTAGTCGACCAGGTTTGCGCGCGATCCCCCGACTCCTTTCAACAAAGGAGCAACCGTGCAGGATTCCTGTCGACGACGAGCTGGCAGTGGTGGTGTTTTTTCGGTCTCGCCCGTATCGGTGGGGGTACCAGCAGCTGACGTCAGTGAGCTACCGCCCCTTGTCGAAGCCTGTCATTGGCGACCCGACGGTAGTGCCCTCCCCAGAAGCCGCCATCCTGAAGATCCCGTCGTGTCGTTGTGGAGCTCCTGCTGCTTGCGACTTCACCCCTGCAGCAGGCTGAATTCGAGCAGCTGCCTGCCTGGCTGCTTGCGCGCTCGAGGGCAACAGTCGAGCTTCCATCTTGGGTCGGCTGCGGAGTTTGGAAACAAACGCTCCCTGGCGACGTTACAAAAAGCCACGGTGCCAGGGAACCGTTTCCTGCAAGGTGCATGCAGCTCCGCAACTCCTAGCTGTTCCCCTTCACAATTCACTTCACATATTCTGTCGGCCACCTCATTCATCGTCGCTCGCTGCGTTGCCGGATAGTCAATCAGGTAGTTAGTGTGTGGACCGACCAACCACCTCTTTGCCCGATCCCCCCTGCTCCGCCGGCCGCACCTCGCTGGGCTTGCTTGGACCAAGACCGGCCACGACTTTGCGCCCATCGCACTTTGTTCTCGATTCTCGATCAACAACCTGCGACATACGCTCTGTGGGTCCTGCTGGGATCTAAAAGCAAGCAGGGCAATCTCTCCACGTCCGGAATCCCGGCCGCACTCCACTTCTGATCCTCAGGGCAGACCAGCCAAGCATCAATTGCCTGCTTATTCTTCGACTGACGAGCCGCGCTCACGGCTCGGGCGGCAAGGATACGCCCACGTTTGGTCCGTCGTGGCCGTTCACCCCTGGCGACGAGCTTTGGGAATTGCAGATTAATAAAGTTGTCGCGCCGCCCCGACCAACAAGATGGCGATCGCAAGCGACCACCCACTACCCACTCCCCCCTACCACCTCGAGCAGGGCCCACCGCAACAGGCGCCCCAGCTCTACTCCGCGCAGCAGAGGCCGAGCCAAAGACCGAGGAAGTCCAGAACCTTTAGCTTTCGGTCGGACAAGTCCCAAGGCTCCGGCAATCACAAGATCGACTTACACGAGACGTCCGCCGAGAAGGAAGCTAAGAGACTGCACAGCAAGGCGGATCCAACACTTGCCATGAACGAGGCGGAACCTTGTGTGTAGCTCTTCCCTGGAAAGGTCCGTCCTGTGACGCTGCTGACACTGCGACAGCTGAGGTTGCCGCGACGGGGAAGTCATCGCTTGCGCCGTTGAGGAACATGCAGCATAAGGACTCCCTCGGAAACCCAATCGGTACGTCCGGCCCAGAGGCATCGCCATGTTTTGGGCTCCAGGCTAACATGGGCTCCACACAGCCGATCCCGACCGTTCCAACCCGACCCGCAGCAGATGGGAGCGCCCATTAGACACCATCCGGAGCTTTGAGGCAGCGATTGACGGCGGGTATAGCAACCGAAGGTCCATTGTCCGCACAGGTACGACCATCGCCGCGCGTTGATGTTCACCTGCGGAGCAGTTACTGACTGGGCATACCGCTGCAGAAACGGAAGGTCCGCCATGGGGACCTGGTCGCCGTGCCAGTCATTATGGTAACAGTGCGTCCTCGCAACTTTCTTTGAACCCCGGGGCCATGCTTACAATCGGTATACAGATGGATCTGGCGGCCGATTCACGCACGACAGCTACTACGGAAGCCGCCCGGCTTCCATGATGTACGCCAACCGGGCCGACGGGAGCCAGCCAGACCTTAGGTCAGGGTTCGGAGGCCAACGAGATTCGTATTACGAACAGCAACCAGGGTACGGCGGCGGCTATGGGACCTCGGCCCCGAACGGCCGACGCGCCTGGCCGAGGATGTCCTCAGAACCGCAGTACGGCTCCAGCGCCCGCCAGCAGAACCCCCACGACTACCCGATCCCTAGCAACCACCGGTCCTACGAAACCGTCACGACTGCCTCCGGGAGCGGCTCCCTGGGGGAGCCGGCGGGCTATCAGACCGACCCCACCAGCAGCGACAACAGCTCCATCGACCGCGTGCCTAGGCGGCAGCCGGAGCCGGTCATAAACGACTACGGCATTGGCTTTGGCCAGAGCCCCTCGTACCAGCCGCCGTCGTTCGCCGCCGGCCTCCCGGGCGCCTCCTCCCCCGCCATGAACGGTGGCGGCGTTAACGGGTACCACCAGGCCGGTCCGCCGGTTCCGCCGCATAAAGGGTCAGCACCCGTGTTGAGAAAGCCGATCACGGCCGGCGTGATGCACCAGCAAGCGCCGCAGCGACCGGCGCAGCCTGAGAAGCGGAAGAGCTGGTTTGCGCGGCGGTTTAGCAAACAGGGTTGAGAGGGTGCGGTGTGTTGCTGGGTTCCTGCATTCTACGATGCCGGGCCAGCCGATATGTCTCGGGTTTTCTTTTCTTTTTGTTGTTCGGTTGTTGCTTTGATACCCCCCTTGTGCTCCACAACTTGCAGCCCGTGGAGAGGTTACCGAATGGGCTCTGCCTCGAGAAAACATGTTTATGGTGTGGAGGTTGTGATTGTGGCCAGCCGGAAGAATGCGGTGGCCTACTGATGAACGTTTGGGATTTGGTGGTCTGGGTTGGGCGTTGGAGAGCAGAGACAAAACAAGGGGGGGACGGGACGGACGCGGAGGGTAGGAATATTTGGACACTCATTAGCGGGATTCCTCTGACTCTGGTATTCGTGGAATTGGGTCGGGTGATGCGGAAGGAGAAGAGTGGGAAAGGGAGAAGGACGTTTATTGTCTCCCTAAACGTACATGCGGGTATCAATGAGGTTACGGACGTATGATGGGGTGGCCCTAGTTACGCGGAATCAGGTGAAGGGAATAATGCGGCGTGGGGTTGGGAGGCTATCGCCAGTTGTTGGGCGTTCTATGCTCCGTGTCTTTCCCCTTGTCATTTCCCTTGTCAGTCACATTTCCTTGGGTTCGAGAAAGACGATATGCCAACGCAAAAGGAGCGGACGCGGGGGTAGCTTATACGGAACATATTCTAATTCGTGTATCCTAACCGCTAATGACCAGAGAACGAGGCGAGGCTGCGCCCGAAGAGGATGCCAATACGTGGACCGGGATCCGAACGTCCCGCAGTGTGCTAGACAGACAGGTTGGCTCAATTGATACAGCGGGTGAACCGTCTCATGGATGACGTTCATTGCCCAACGCGAGTCGTCCGTCGGGTGTTGGCATGAGACGGGTCATTCATTTCCGTACAGGCTGTGGTGAAGTTGAGCTTGTGGTATCCGCGAACGAAGCCATGGTTGGATTAGATACAGCCGTGAACTACAGGGACATCCCATGAACAAGCACCCGTTATTTCACCGATCCTTCTTCCCTTCCTTTGGTTTTGTTCCGCCTCCTGGTTGCTGTTGCTCCGACTGGTCTTCGGCCATGGCCACGAAGATGTAGCCGATCAGAACGACATTGGCCATGATGGCTGCGAGTGCGCCCGCGTATGTCGAGTTGCCTAGGTCATGGTTGTCGGTCAGATGTCTTTACGTGCGGTTGATTCAGGGGTTTCATAGCATGGGTGGAGAAGCGAGAAGGGAAGGGAGAGGAAAAGGGAGCATTGGGAATGATAGATAAGTGTGCAAGAAGATGAGGCGGGAGAACTGGATGAGATGGCAGAGGGCAGCAAAGCATACCCCTGAAGATGGTATCGACGGTGATGAAGTAGGACCCGATGGGGATCACGATCATGCCCAGCGTGAAGGCGAGAAGTTTCATAATGACAGAACTGCAGTGTGAAAGTGCATTAGTGCGATATCAATGCCAGCATGTAGGAACATTTGTCGTACGTAGGCACGGCCGGAGCGATGTTGGACTTCTCGCTTGCTGCTGGGCTGGAGCCAATGCTGTCGTCTTTCTCGAGGAGCGTCTTCTCCTGCGAGATGATACGGCGGGTGGCCATGTTGACTGGATTTCGGCTTGGCTACACAAGAAGCTTTGAGAGTAGGCGCCGCTGAGATCTCAGTCCAATTGCACCGTGTCTGGCACCCTGCTGAACGTGATGTGATGCGAGGTGAGATGGGTGGGCCAGGGCCCCAGCCGGCTGCCCGCCCTGGTTCGGTTAGTATGTACTGTGTATCCTTCATTGAGTGGGCACGTGTCAACGTGCCATGGCCGCGCGCCGACACTCCTCTGCTTTCGTCGCGTTGCCCCACTCAAATTTTACACAGCACGAGTAAAACGCGTGTGGGGTCGCAAGGGCACACCAGGTTGGCGCGTGTCCCGGCGAAAACGCATTCAGGTGGCTCAACCTCCGCTTTTCTTCCTCCAGGAACTGATTACGAGAGAAGCAGGCTTCACCAACCGGCCCGTGCCGGTCTCTCTCGGTCTTGACTTTTCCAATTGTTTTCCAATCCACCAAGCTCGTCCTTTCGAGTTTCAACGATCTGCTTTGTGCCGCGGCGGCGAAGCGCCCTCCCTACCCTACATATCTACGCGCTTTGCAGCGCCCACCCTCAAACCATGGAGTTTTCCTCACCGCCCGTTGGCCATCGGCTTCTCAAACTTGACGACGACGATGATGAGCTGAGTGTGGTAGCGCAGTCACCGTATTTCACTCAGCCAACACAAGTTGTCGAACGGCCGACTTCGAAACCATCGGCCGCCGCGACATCTTCGCCGAGATCCGTTGTCGAGGTCCCGGCCTCGTCGCCGTTCAGGTCGCAGGCCTTTCAGCAAAGGACGGGCCGAATAGCAAACTTGATGGCTCCCGCCGGAACCGCGTTTAGGGCACCTGCTCGGCGGCCCGTGCCCGTAGCAAAGGCCGCTCCGAAGCGAGACTTTATCATGATTTCGGATGATGAACTCAATGCGCCGATTTACGCCGGAAGCGATTCATCGGACGATGACAAGCGACCGTCTAGGGGTGATATTCGCCCTTCCTCGTTTCAGCCGAAGGAGTCGACGGGATTGGCCCGCACAGCACGGGTCGAAAGGAAGAATTTGCTGGCCTACCTCGACACCGCGGCTGCACATCCCTCGCATACATTGACCCGGACTCCGAAGTCTGCATCTGCGAGTTCCGTGTCGAGTCCAGAGAAGTCCTATGTTTTGCAAAAAGACTGGGTCTCCCAATCCCCGTCATCCTCCGAGGAAAGCTTTGAGTCGTTGCGTCGACTCCCGGTGCCCAACGTTAACCGCCGGCGGCTCGTGCGAGGCCGGCGACCCCGCGCAGCTAGCCCTGCCAGCTCTCCACCGAAGGCTAGCCGAAATGAAGAATCGCAGCAGCAGTTGATCGATCTCGTTAGCGACGATGGCGATGACGGATATGACAAGTACGAGCAGCCCAACGCACCTTCGCGCCGCGCCTCTTCACCAACGGAGGCAGAAGCTGAAGAAGAGGACCCGTTCGATGAGCGGGTTTTGAACTACCTGAATACATGCGATGTCATGCAGCTTGTCGCGATTGCGAATGTCAAGGAAGACAGCGCTAAGGCCATGGTCTCGCGTCAGCCATTCGGCAGCTTGGAGGAGGCTCGGAAGGTTACTACACAGAGAAAACGAGGGAAGAAGTCAGCCAAGCTTTCGGTTGGGGACGAGATCGTTTCGGCCGTCAGGTCCTACGCCCGTGCGCTCGACGACATTGACCACATCATCGGTATATGCGAGAGTCAGGCCGAGACGCTCAAGAGGACGACATCCACATGGAATCTCGACCAGACCGGCCAGCTGCGCACCGACTCTCGATCCGACGACGAGAAGCCGATGACACCAATGAGCATGGAGGATTCCTCAAAAGTGGTCGACGCGCCTCTTCGTCAGCCAAAACTCATGGAGGGCTGCGTCATGAAATCTTTCCAGATATACGGGCTCAACTGGCTACACCTGCTGTACAACAACCAGTATGGCGCGATTCTAGCCGATGACATGGGTCTCGGCAAGACATGTCAGGTCATCGCTCTCATGTGTGCCATTGTGGAAGATTGGGAGAGGAATCGAAATGGGGCTGGGAACGGTAATCGCCCATGGCCCAACCTCATTGTCGTCCCACCGTCCACATTAGCGAACTGGGAGGCCGAGTTTAAGAGGTTCGCTCCGAAGATCAAGGTCACGCTATACCAGGGCAGTCAGTCAGTGCGGGATCAGATTGCCGACGACATCCAGCAGGATCCCGCTGAGCACCAAGTCGTTCTCACATCCTATTCTCAGCTATCAAGGCGGGATGACATCTCGAACATCCGCAGATTCCGGCCCGTTGTGGCTGTGTTCGACGAGGGACACAAGATGAAGAATCCGAAAACGAAACTATATAAGGATCTGCTCCGGGTCACCGCGTCTTGGCGCCTGGTTTTGTCGGGGACTCCTGTTCAGAACAACTTGATGGAGATGATTGCTCTCCTCACATTTGTCGACCCCGATCTCTTCGGGAGGTACTTTGAGAACCTGGAAGCGCTGTTCAGCCAAAGATTCTCACTCACGGCCGTTTCCAAGGGCGCCCTGTTACACAGCGAACGTGTCGCACGCGCCCGGACAATCTTGGAGCCGTTTATCCTCCAGCGGAGGAAAGAGCAAGTACTCAAGGACTTGCCGGCTAAGACGACGAGAGTTGTCCGTTGCAAGATGGATGCGGTCCAGGAGACTATCTACCGGGATTACGAGAAGCGATTCAGGAAGTCGGACTCTCAGACCCCCATCGCTACTGCCAAGGAAGGACGAGACAACGACACAAACAATGTGTGGGTTCAGCTCCGCAAATCCGCCATCCACCCGCAACTCTTCCGTCGGTTTTACAAGGATCACGATGTCGAGAAGATGGCCGCAACGTTGATGAAGAAGGTCCCGCAATCGGAGCTCAGGCAACCCGACCTTGGCCACTTGAGGAACGAGCTGAAGGCACTCTCCGATTTTGAGCTGCATCTGTGGTGCCGGGACTACAAGTGTATCCGCAGTTATGACCTCCCGGACGGCTCGTGGATGGACTGCGCCAAGGTCACGGCGCTTCTTGAGCTGATTCGACAGTACCGGGCCAACGGAGACCGTGCGCTCGTCTTCACCAGATTCGCCAAAGTGATCGAGATTCTAGGCGAGTGCCTCGCGTCGGAAAAGATTGAGTACCTGTCGCTGCAGGGGAGCACCGACGTCAGCGCTCGACAGGAGCTGATCAACGAGTTCAACGTCAACGAATCCATTCCCGTCTTTCTTCTCACGACTGGCTCCGGCGGCACGGGCATCAACCTGACGGCGGCCAACAAGGTCATCATCTTCGACCAATCCGACAACCCGCAGGACGACATCCAGGCCGAGAACCGGGCGCACCGCCTCGGGCAGACACGGCCGGTCGAGATCATCCGGCTGATCAGCGAGGGCACGGTCGAGGAACTGGTGTACAAGGCGTGCGAGAAGAAGCTCGAACTTGCTAACAAGGTGACGGGCTGGAGCACGGCGGAGATGACGTCCAGCGAGATGGAGTCGGCTGTCAAGAGCGAGCTGCTGCGGCAGGCAGCTGCGACTCCTGAAAATGAGGATTGAGATGTGTTCTGGGTATCGGTTTTCGGCCTCATGTACCATCACGGAGGCATGTCGTCTACTGTCAGAGGGAGCAGAGATGACACCGTCACGCGCTACAGAAGCAGCCTGGCCTGGCGGGCGCGGCAGGTTTCGCTTGGAAGTTCACCAAAGGCTGGCTTGCTAGGCGGTACCAGCTCTGCTTTCACAAGCCCCTGCAGTACTGTGGCTTGGTTTTTTTTTTTTTTTTTTTTTTTTCGTTTTTCCAGCCCACCGCGCATCCTTCGAGCGAGCGTGGACTTGCGCGGCGTGCATTTGTGATTTTGCGTGGTTGGTTAGAATATACCCCCGGGCCGCGACAGATGGTCCGGGTTAGGTGGTTGGTTGCGCTGTCATGGCTCCAGGTCTACGTCTGAGCGGCCAGACGGAAAGAATCCTTTTCTAGCGTGGTGTCCCGGTCGGCTGTGTTCGAATTTACTCCCGGCACAGCCCCTCTGGCGCAGACGGTATACAGGGCGACTCTCGGCAAGAGGAGTATCAGGGGTTATTTGGAGATATTTTAGATCTAGAGTTTAGAGTCCGGGAGTTAACTCAACGAATTGGTTTCATGCCTGCTCTGTGTGACATGGTATCGAGGATGGATATATGTCCTGGTAGGCATGTCTGTTGCCCTGTGTACAAGTACATCGGTGTGCCACATCTGCTTTCGAGGCACACGTCCCTAGCTGCATTTGAGTCTGCTGTTACCGGTATGGCCAGAATGATGCCACCCTTTTAATGACAGTGGGATAGACGACCAGGGTTTGCACGTCGCCCGTCGCACCCCTGCAACCAACCCGCTTCCCGCGAACGCAGCAGCCCGCTTTGTGTGGGGACGGAAGCTGGGAGCCACTGCACATTCACATGCCGAGCGCCCCACATGCCGTGCTTCCAAGCTGCCAAGTCCCACCTGGCCTGGTGATCTCCTTCCCAGTCCACGCAATGTTGTCCCAGAAGCCGCCGATGGGAGGCTTTATATGGTGCGGCAGACCGGCTTCAAACGATCTTGGGCCCTGCCACGGCTATCGGCTATCAGCGACTGACAGGTCCCAACTCCGCCGGCTACCCTCCTCGATCCTCGGTTGTGGGATCGCCCTCCACCACTCCCTTCCCTCCGCATGTTGACATGCGCAGCTTCGGCTTTGCAAGCGGGTGATCCTTGAAGAGAACGGTGTTTGTTTGGAGTTCTGTTTGATGACTGGGCACTTCGTTGCCGTGGTCACAGATGAGGATCACTAGGCAGCGGGTCTAGATTACTCGCTTGCCCTCGTCGCTGCTCAGGATGCTGTCGATACTCGTTGCCATCTGGCACTTGGTCTGCGACGTGGTGCTGTTCTGGGGCCGCGTATGTCACCTTCATTCCGCCCCCATTTCCAACACCTTTGCTGAGTCTTGCCATCGCTCGCAGAAATCGCGGACCTACCTGTGCAGTCCCTCGGCCGTCGAAGCCTGGACGCGCGCCCTGCACGACGCGACCACCTACGAAGAATGGAAAGAAGCCGCCGTGCATCTTGACAGCCTGTTGGGCCTCGACATCTGGCGCCGGGATCCCACGAGCAGGGACTACGACTACCGCCTCATCGAGGAGCGCCTGCGGCTCATCGCCGACGCGCGCGAGAGCGGCGACGTGCACGCCCTCGTCAACGCGCTGCGCACCGGGCTCGTCCGCAACCTCGGTAACATAACCAGCCCCAAGCTGTTCAACTGCAGCTTCTCCGGTACCAAGCTGCTCATCGACGAGTATGTCGAGCGCTACGTGGACGCCATCGAGGAGGTGGCAGGCCTGCCGCCGCCGGCCTGGGACGGGGAACTGTTGAACGCGAGGATGGTTTCTCCTCCGGAGTACGAGGACGGCGAAATCAGCGGAGGCGACGTCCTCGGCGTGACGAGCGTCGCCCGCGACAGCCCCCAACCCCGCAGGCCGCGTGAGGGAGGAATGGCGGCGGCGGTCATGTCGGCGCAGAACAAGCTCGACTTCATCCACGACACTAGGCAGGGGTTTGGAAGAAGCGCGCTTGTGCTGCAGGGCGGAGCAATTTTCGGACTTTGCCACTTGGGCGTCGTGAAGGCGCTCCTGTTGAGAGGGGTGCTGCCACGCATCATCGTCGGGACGGCCACCGGAGCCATGATGGCCGCTTTGGTTGGCGTTCATGCCGAACAGGACCTCCTCCGCATCTTAAACGACGACGGAATTGACGTTTCTGCGTTCGCCAATAAGGGAGACGATCCAGAAAAGCACAACGAACAAGTCAGACAGTCGATGTGGACCAGGTGGGCGACTCTGCTCAGGAGGGTACGGAGGTTCAAGAGAGAGGGCTATTTCCTGGAGGTCAAGGTGCTGGAAGAGTGCGTCAGAACGAACATCGGTGATTTAACATTCGAAGAGGCATACAACCGCAGCAAGAGGATTCTCAACATAACGGTTGTCACGGCCGGCCAGAAGGGGATCCCAACATTGCTGAACTACGTGACCGCGCCTAACGTGGTATGTCTCTGGCCCAGTAGGGGGCTCATACCATAAGAGCCCTGGGAATGAGGGGCAAAGGGATCGTGGTGCTAACTTCTCTCACAGCTGGTATGGACAGCTGCCGTGGCCTCCAACGCGTCGTCGTCCACTTTCTACGGGCACCGACAGACCAAGATCCTCTGCAAGGACGCACACGGCAACATCACCCCCTGGGCGCCGACCGACACGGACGAGCTGCGCCACTGGACGTCGGCCTCGTACACGGGCCGCAACGCGCCGCTGCAGCGCGTGGCCGGCCTGTTCAACGTCAACCACTACATCGTCAGCCAGGCGCGGCCGTACCTAATCCCCTTCCTGCAGAGCGACATGCACGGGCCCTCGGCCATAGGGAGGCGCAACCGGCTGACGGCGGTCAAGGCCTTCACGATGCGCATGGTCGGGCTCGAGGTGCGCCACCGCCTGCGCCAGCTCGACCGCCTGCGCCTGCTGCCGCTGTCGATCCGCCGCTTCCTCGTCGACGAGCACCTCCCCGGCCCCAGCATGACGCTGGTGCCGCAGGTCTCGCTGCGCGACTTTGCGCGCCTCGTCGAGACGCCGACCCGCGAGACGCTCGCGCACTGGATCCGCCGCGGCGAGCGCTCCGTCTGGCCGGCCGTCGCAGCGCTGCGCGTCCGCTGCGCCATCGAGATGGAGCTGGACCGCGCCTACCAGGTCGTCCGCCGCCTCAAGGCCTCGGACTTGCGCCGCCGCGCCAGCGAGATGTCGGCCCTGCGCGAGCAGCTCGATGCCGAGGCCCGCCTGACCGCCGCGAGGGAGTTGCGCGTCCAGCAGCCACGCCTCTCGCCGCTTCACCAGCAGCAGCAGCAGCAGCAGCGGGAGGCGGTGGAGAGCCAGGATTACCGGCCGCGGGCGAGGAGCATTAGCGCGAGGCGTCTGGACTGATCGAGGCGAGGGGGGCAAGTTGCGGTGACAGCGGTGAGGGTGGGCAAGAGGACGCAGTTGGTTGGGGTGTTTGGCAGGCTAGGGTTGAAGCCAGAATCTCCGAGGAGCTACACTGTAGTCGTGGCGAGCGTTGATTTAGAATGGGCGGAGGCAAAGCCTGATGCCGGTGTCATCCTTACGTGGGATCTTGGGCCCCTGGCCTAGCTCGCCTGGCTTTGTGTACATACATACAGCACCCCTCCACCTGTCGGAGTTGGCTGCCCTACTACGGGCCGGAATGGGAGAGAGTGTGTGTTGCATGCCTGCGGGCCTGACCTCGCTCCTCTTTTCGGCTTAGCTAACAGTTAACGTTTACGTGCTCAGCTGCAATAGTGTTATGCAAGGGGCGGCTGTGTGAGGCAGGCTAGTTGCCCGCCCTCGCCGCCTGCCTACCCGCCCAGGCGGTGGTGATCCAACAGCTGCTGCCCGCTGCTGCCCGAACCGTCGGCAGGTTGGCGTTAGTCAACAACCATGCATCAACAGCCGGACCGGTCAACACGGGCACCTTGTCGAACTCGCCCCCTGTCCCCGCCCAGCGGCGGCGACGGCGGCGGCGACGGCGCCACTCGATGATGGTGAGACACACCCGTCCCCGGGCAAGGCCATGCCCAAAGCAGATCACACATCCGCCGGGCTGAGACACAACGCGGGGTTGACGGAAACCTTGTTTGAAGTCAGACAGAAGCGGAGGCGGCCGGACGACGCGGGCCAGTCGGTCCTGGGAGATTTGTCGGGCGGGCGCGTGCCGTTTGAGCAAGGAACGGCCAGTCCAAACAGGCTGTGCCAGTCTGTGTGCGTGCGTGGGGGTGTGTGTGTGTGTGTGTATGTGTGTGCGCGCGTGATGTGTGAGGGGGCCTGGCTTCGCCGCGTCACGGCAGGTACGCAGTACACTGTAATAGTACCCTCGGGAAGCCGAGTACGTGAACTGCCTAGAACCAGCCGTCACCCCCGCGATGCGGCAAGGGAGGCTGGGCAGAAACAGCCCGGCCAAATCTGATCTTGGTCTTAGTCTACTGTAATTTCGCTCATTGCTTTGTAAGGAGTTGACGGTGAGGCAGGGCTGGCGGTGAGTTCGTTGGTAGGCACACGCGCCGAGACAAGACCGGCCGCGGGATGGGAACGCGCTGGGCTGTGCAAGGGACATATGCCACGGCCGTCTCCGGGGGCCCTGCGGTGGGGGGGAGCAGCGATGCTCCATTAGTGTACTGTAGTGTTGCCGTCGACACGGCAGTTCAGGGGGGCCCTGCTTCGCTCATGACCGTTTTACGTGATATCCGGCCGAGAGCCCCGGGGTGGTGACGGATCAGGCTTGAGTTGGACGACGGGGAGCGCCGGGAGGGGTGGAGGGGTGATGGTTGACAGCACGGCCTGGCACGCCTGGGCTTGGAGGCGCTGATGATGGGACGGGAGATGAGGATCCACGATGGAACCTAATGTCGTGCATGAGGGGCGGTGTGGGAGCGGTTGATCTGGTGTTGCGCGTTCCTGGGGTGCTGAAGCTTCGAATGGGGATTAGCTTCGTGTTCTGCCCCTGCAGGGTTGAATGGCCACAGCTTAAGCCGGTATGGTTGGTTGGGGCAAGGTGGCGAGTGACTCAAGTGCCTGATGATTTCAAAGAGAGAACTCCGTAGCAGGATGTTGGAAAGCGAGATGGCGGTTGCGTTGGCACTCGCGGCTGCAGGCATGCTGCTGTACTGCGTACGGAGCTAGAGCGTGTGAGATGCGGGGTGTGCGGCTCCTGTATTCGACACAAGGACGAGGGTTACTGTCGTCGACTTCGATGCAAGGCCGAGACTCTGAAGCACTGGCACAGGAAAGCGAGTCCAGCCAGGAGAATTGTGGGCTGGGTGTCTAAGGCACTTGGTACCTCAAGGACACGACACGTGTATCGTGTTTTTGGACGGCAACTGTCGTTTTCTGACGAGAGAAACACCGCGATCAGCACTGGCCATAGCCGCCGCTTGCATGTCTCGCAAACAGCCCGAGGTTCGAAACCGGTGTCGATCAGTGCTGCTCGAAGAGCGGCGTGCAGCTGTGGGAGCGTGGGGAGAGAGCTTCCAGAAGCTTGGCAGCAGGGGCCATCCCCGCCCAGCGCTTGCTGCGGCCCTGACCCTGTCCTTTCAGCGCCTCATCGACCGGACAGTGAACCCGAGAGATGCTCCCCAGCCCTGCTGAGGTGGTTTGCTTATGTCAAAGCCTTGAGAAGCGTCTGCGAGCAGCGAGGGAGCGCAATGCCTGGGCCTGAGCTAGAAATCTTGCGCGCAATTGAGTGAGCTGACTGGCCTAGCGGCAGTATGAAAGAAAGAAAAAAACAATTTTTCCAGCCGTGTCCTAGTCGAGTCGATGTCGTTGCCTGCTAGGTGCCATCCATCCAAAGTCGTCGATCTCCATGTGCAGCCTGTGCAGCCGGCCCCGGGGTTGCTGCAACAGCAACACCCACTCACGGCCAAAATAGGCCAGCGGTGCGACGCGGATTCTGGGGCACCAGGCACGCAGCGTTGCAGCTCAATCCGGAGATACTACACTATAGCACATAGATCAATTCCGTGCCGTGGCCGCCCGGTCGATTAAGGCTACTACTCTGTGCTTGTATTGTAGTGTATCCAGGCTCGCTGGGTTGCGCTGGTGAGCGGCTGTTGCGGAGAACTGGAGCAGGCACCAAGGCTAAGGGGGCTTGTTGGGCCGGCATCGGAATGACAGACGATGACAACCGGTTCCAGGTTGAGGTTCATCTGGTCCTGAAGCTGCTAGCACGCCTCGTCTGATGTCGTGAACTTAAATCCCAATGAAGGAGAGGCTCCATGCCGACATTTGCTCACCGAAATTGCTTTCGCCAGAAATGTGGCGGAAGCAGCGGCTCGCGATTCATCTCCAAGAAGGCACGCACGGATTGAAGTCTTGCTGGAGCGAGATGCACGGCATTCATGTCTGAGGTTGCGGCGCAGCAAGTGGCAGAGGCTCAGAGGTGATTGATGATGGACGGGGGAGAGGTCGGGGGGGTGGGTGAGGGGGTGTCGTTGAAAAGCCCCACCATGCTCTCAAGTGGGACCAACCACTTCCTCTGTTCACTGCACCCCAGTCTCGCCCAAATGCTCCCAGAGATTCAACGATGCCAGTGCTTTGCTCATGCTTTTCGGCACCCGCTCGTCCGCACCTATGGCGGGTCTGCATCAATGAATGCTGCGCAGCATGGGCAAAGATCATGTGGACCTCCCTCGGTCTGGGCCAAGGTGAAGCGACGCGGGGTGCTTGGGCTGCCGGCGCGAAGTGAGGCGAGCATGTCAAGCAACCGAGCGCCGAACACGCTGAGACCAGCACTGCTCGAGCAATATTTCCCCCCGGTGTCGGCATCTCGCTGGCGATGAGGGGTAGCAACGGCGACGACGTGATGGCTGAAGTTGACGACGCCGTAAATTTGGACCGCGTCTACCCGGGGGATGGGAGCCTCGAGCTACGGAAAGACACCGCTCGGCTTTACCTCACGCTGGTTGCAGTCTCGCAGAGTGTTTGGGTCGGCGTGGCGTGGGCCTGATTACTGGTACTGATGCACCCCACGCGCTGACTACCAGTATGCGCGCCCGCTACACCACCACACGACCGGGACGGGCCAGGTCCCAACCTACTATGTACATACCACCTAACTTCAAGACTCCGCATCCTGGCCAGTCGACGCTTGCGCTGCCCAAGAAGAAAACCCCACCCTGCAGCGCCGTCTGGGCACAATGGATGTACATCTTCCCCTCTTGGCCGTGGCATGGCATGGAGGCACGCACCCTGGACGTTCGTACAGACCAGGGTTCGCTGGTCGGCACTCCCTCCCCCGCTGACGTTGCCGGCACCTTTGCATCTCCCTCCACCCCCTGGTGTCCGCACTGCAAAGCGCCCGATCTGTGGTAGGAGTCAGTGAGTGTGCTGGCAGTTTTATAAAAGCTTCCCTTCGCCGCCTGCGGCATTTGCTTCCATTCTCCTACCCTCTTCATCCTCGTTTCGACCTTGTTCGTCGACTCTCCGTTTCTTGCAAAGCAAGAGACAACATCGCAGGTGGGCTGCCAGCACTCCCTCTGACCCACCGTCGACACTCACCGCGGTCGGTATCCCAAGCTTCGCCCGGCTCAACTGCCAGCCACCCGACGCTGTTCGACCTTCTCACCTCTTTCGCCTTCATCTGAACCAGTGAGACCCTTATTTTCCGCGCCGTCCATCCCGCAGCACCATGCTGAGTTGTCTCCTGTCAGGAGCCCGTTCGTGGCCCACCACCGCCGTCCCTGCCAACATGCGTTCTCCCAAGACCTCTCCTTCCCGCCGCTCCACCATGGACAGCGACTGGTCCATCATCGACCCCATCTCGACCAGCCCCTACAGTAAGGCGAGATCGCCCCAGCTCAACGACGACAACATGTCGTCCCGCCAGGTCGCCAACGCCTCCGCCAACGGCAGTTCATCCTCCTCGGCCTCCGTCATCTCCTTCTCCGACGACGACATCGTCCACGCCGTCTACTACGACGAGCCCTCCCTCTGCTCGGCCATCGCTCCCGTCGAGAAGCCGCACGTGCCGCCGTCCAACACCGACACGGCCAACTCCGACGAGACCGTCATCGACCCCGCCCACAAGCAGCCCCAGCAGCAGCAGGAGGACCGCCCCACCCCGGCGAATCCTCAGGGCTGCGCCGAGCTGACCCGCGTCAACATGGACTTCCACCAGCGCGAGCTGGCCCAGCGTTTCCAGGGCAGCATCCCGGGCTGGGTGGACGGGGCCGGCATCGGCGCCCGCTTCCTGGTCCGCTCGCCGCCGGCCAGCGTGCTGTCGCTGCACAGCGTGCTCACCACCGGCGGCGGCAGCAGCATCGCGGGCGGCGGTGCCGCCGCCGCCGATCGCTGCCGCCTCGTGGCCGACTACGGCACGTCGTCTGCCGACGTGTCCGCGGCCGCCGGCGCGTGGTGCTCGGCTATGCTGGACGCTATGAAGAAGCGGTCGATCAGGCGGGGGGAGGGGGAGGGTGGGGAGGAGAGTGATGTTGATGTGGTTTGAGACGTGACGTGTGAGGTCTTGAGGAGGAGGCGACGGCGATGTGCGGAGTTGAGGTGGTGACGGTTGGGGGTGTGTTTGGATATGAGCTCGGGCTGAGGTGGGATTGAGTGCTGACGGCGGGTTGCGGCGCCGGGGTGGTGGTGATGGTGGGCATTCCATCTAATGCCCGCCAGCGGCGCAGTCGGGGGTGATGTGTGACCTTGTCTTGACCACACCATGTTGAGCGGTCGCTGGGATGGTTGTTGTCTGTTGGGTGGCTGGTATGTTGGGCGTTTCGCTTTCTGTTTTGTTCATACCCCCTTTTCGCTTCTTCTGTTCCATTCTCTGCCGTGTCGTTGATATCTGTTGAATTGAGTTATCCCCATACCTCCTTATCTGCACATCCATTGGCGGTGCTGTGCCGATCTTTCTTTCCCTGTTAGTATCTTCTCCTTGTTGGATTATACCTGTCCTTCGTCACTCATATCGTACCATGGATGGTGTGTTGCTAGAGCACTCCACTCTTGTCTCCTTTCGGTATACTGTGTACGAACGGAAAGGGGGCAACCAAAACAAACTGGAGGTGAACAATGGGTGACTCGGTTATACCATTCGGCGTTGAGATCTCGGCTGGGTAGGTTAGGGAACGGGGATCACGAGAAGTTTGGTCCCCTCATTTTGGGTCCCTGGGCGAGCTGGGTCTTTCCTCATGGCTTTCGCTGTCTGTTGTCAAGTAGTGTACGGAGGTACTCCGTACCCCAATTCCCAATTCGATGATGTTACCATGGCATTTCCACCCGCCCGGCTCCGCTCGCCAGGCTGATCTGCATGCTGGTTGAAATAATTTTCCCCCAATCTCCACCCTCGTCCCCAGAAGCCGGATGCGGGGTTTCTGGGGTCGCAACGTGGACGAGGTAGCATCGAGGGCAGCTAGACGATCGGCTTCCCCATCAGCTAGCACCGCTTGGAGACGCCAGCGCCGTGTTCCGAGCTTCCCTGCCCGCGACCGCCTTGTTGATTGCTCAAGCGATGGAACCGCACGGCAGGCCATTTAGCCTGATTGACACGGCGAGCCTCTTCGTCCGGGTTAACGGGTTCGCGAGTGACGGCATCGCAACGGCGAGATGCAACCGTCGCAACGGGCTCCCGCATCTTGGGCTGGGTATAAATAGCCCCATCGTCCGGGCAGATGGGTGAGTTCATGATGGGGACTTGGCGCTGGATTCCAAAGATATCGCTTCGATCGCCGCCATGTCCACCAAATCCGGCCTTCGACGGCTCCTCGGCCTCGCGCTGAGTGCGGCCTGCGTCTCCGTCGCAACATGCCGTGAGCACTGGGTCGACATATGGGCGTCCATGCCACAACAGGTTGAGTCGTACAACCTGCCGAATGCCCCCTATGTTAGTAGTCTCCGGTAGCCCCTGGCCCCCCCATTCCCGACACCTAGACCACAGAGGATCGGATAAAAGAGCACACAGGCGCGGTCAAACCGTAGACTGATCCGTCCTCGCAGAACGGCACCAGCGGCGTCTTCCAGAACGCAACCATCCGTCAGACCGTCTACATCACCCAAGATGCGTCCACTATTCGGCTGCAGTTTAGCAATGCCCTAGGTGCCTCGGACTTGCCTATCACAGCCGCGACGATTGCCCTCCCCGTCAACGACACCGCCGGCTCGAGCGCGATCCGGCCCGAGACGCTGCAGCACCTCACATTCTCCGGCTCAAAGTCGTTCCAGGTCCCCAACGGCGCGCTCGTCGTCTCCGACCCCATCCGCTTCCCGGTCAAGGCGCAGTCCATCCTCACGATCACCCTGTACCTCGCTTCGGGGCAATCCGGCTTCGGCATCACCGGTCACCCAGGCAGCCGCACGACGAGCTGGCTGTCGCAGGGCAACCTCGTCGCAGCGGCCAACATCAACTCCACGGCAGCCACCAACCTGCAGACCATCGACAAGTGGTTCTTCATCTCGGCCATCCAGGCGTGGCTCCCCGCCGAGTACGCTTCTGTCGCGCTCGTCGGCGACAGCATCACGGACGGACGCGGCAGCACGACCAACCACAACGACCGATGGCCGGACCAGCTCCTCGCGCGGGTGCGCGCCAACCCGCTGCTGCGCCCGCTCTCGCTCGCCAACATGGCCGCCGGCGGCAACCGCATCCTGGCCGACGGGCTGGGCCCCAACGCGCTGGGCCGCATCGAGCGTGACGTGCTGGCGCACCCCAGCGTGCGGTACGCGATCGTCTACGAGGGCGTCAACGACATCGGCACGGCGCCGTCGGACACGGCCGCGCAGAACGCCGTCGTCGAGCGGCTGATCCAGGCGTACAACCAGCTCATCACGCGGCTGCACGGCGCGGGGATTCCCGTCTTCGGCGCGACCATCACGCCGATGAGCGGGCCGGGCCAGGTGTATGGCACCCCCGAGCGGGAGGCGGCACGGCAGCGGGTCAACGCGTGGATCCGGAGCAGCGGGCGGTTCGATGCGGTGGTGGACTTCGACGCGGCGGTGCGGGACAAGAAGAACGCGACGATGCTGCGCGACGAGTATAACAGTGGCGATTATTTGCACCTGAACCCGGCCGGGTACAAGGCGATGGCCGAGACGGTCGATCTGAAACTGTTTCTGTGGTATGCCGGCGGGTCGAGCGAGATGGTGTGAGAAAGGGGGAGGTTGGGGAAGGGGGGCCAGAGAAGAGAGCGGGAAGCGAGAAAGACGAGAACCATGACCAGTACTTCTAATGAATACAGTAATATCTGACCGAAGCCTTGAAATCGAAAGGGGGTTTCATTGGGTGCGGAGCAACGATCCTTGCATGTTGTGTGCAAGCACTTGAGCGGTGAGGCCAGCGTTAGGGCTGAAGATCCCGTTGGACACGGGAAGATTGCAGAAAAGGAGGGATGAGGAGAATGTCTGAAAAGCCAATTCTCTAGGCCCAACATATTCTCTGCATCTTTTCGTGCGTCTACACCTCTTCCGGACACCTAAGGCACCATCTGGGGATCGTGACGCCGAGGCACAAAGCAGGCAGCAGACAAGCACTGGGACAACGACAAAGCTGCACTTTTGCTGCCTGACTGGGCAGTCATGCGTACGGCATCGAGCCCAGACAAGGCCGATCTCAAAATATATCCGACTCCTCTAGGTAAAGTGCTGACATATGTACACCGGCGAACTCGGAAGGGTCACGAGTCGAATCCGAGCACCCAATCCGCATCCGCCCCCCATCTCCTCTAATCACATTCACTATACACCCTACATCCATAATCTCGCCGTGCCGTCAGCTCCAGCACTAACACACCACGGCTCCTGCGGGTGCCAGTCAATGTCCAAGACACCCAGCTTGTTGACCACCTTGTGGCCCTTCAGCATCTTGACCGGCACGATGGTGGGGTGCTCCAGGTGGTCGTTGGGCACCTTGCCATGGAAGATCTGCAGCGACCCGTCGTCGCTGGCGTCGGCGAATAGCGGTAGGCCGCCCCTGTGAAACCGCACCTGCCGGATGGCCGCCTCGTGGAACCGCATCGTCTTGTGCGGCCGGATGGACATGTCGAGGTCGTGCCAGAGGAGACGCTTGTCGTAGCTGCCTACGATCAAATTGTCGCCGCCCGGGTGTACGTCGAATGACGAAATCCTGCGGACTGTTAGTATCACGGAATGGGCGGGAAGATAAAGTGTGTAATACGTACCACTTGGCGCCAGGCTGGAGCACCTTGACCAGCTCCAGCTTCTGGAGGTCGTAGCAGCGGATCGTCCTCTGAGTAGCCACAAAGAACAGCGGCTTTAGGGGGTGGAAAGCGGCAGTCTGCGCAATACCCGAGAGTTTGCGGAAGGGTATTTGCGTCACATGCTTAGAGAGGGTGTGAATGGCGGCAGCGCTTCGCTGTCCAGTTGGCGAGACGGTAGCAAAGTGGTCACCTCTCCTGTGCCAGTTGATGACCTTGACCGTTGACCTCACAGTAATCCGGATCAACACGCCCTCGTCCTCGAGCTTTGTGCCTGGACGCGCCCATTTTGCTGGCGGCTCCTTGCCAGCCGGAACTGCGGGCTGCTGCCCGTTGGTCGCGTACCCAAACCCTGCCGCTAGAATGTCCCTGCTGGCCTTGTCAAGAGCCGGAGTGACGCTGGGATGTGTTGGGACCATCAGGAAGATGTCGTCACCTGCAGCTGCGGAGAGAATGAAGGCATCCTTCATAGGCCTCCACCGAACCGTTTCCACGAACTCATCGCTGCTTAGCCTGACAGACCAGACCTCGCGGCCCGTCAGCAACTCCCAGACGCGCACAGTGCCATCGTCACCGCCGGTGGCTAACGCAACGCCAGTCTGTTGTTCCATTAGCGGCAGGATAAACCGGAAGAATCTAAACGCAGCACTTACGGGGTCGATTGCGACGCTCCTGACTCTGCCCTCGTGACCGCGGAAGATGGTTTGTACGACGGTGGGGAACGGCTTGAGCTCGGATGGCGACGGCAGCTTCGGGAGGAGCGAGTTGGGGTCAATGTTGAGCCTGTTCTTGCGTACACGTGGCGCCAGATAGAGGTCCTGTTCGTACCACTGTCAGCACTGCGCAACAATCAATAAGGCCACGCTGGCCACCTACCATGCACCGCTCAAACCGCTCCTTGACCAAATCACCCCAAGCAGGCACCTTTCTCAGAGCATTGTACTTCTGCGGAAGGTACTCCTGCTTCCGATCCTCTGGGTCGGCATTTTCCCATTCTTCACGCTCCTCCTTGGACCTGAGATGGGCGTCAGTAATTCTACCGGCACTGGGCGGAAGCTGGGGGTGCACATACGGGAGGTACTCTTCTGGTGGGTTATAGCTCAAGTCGTACCCAGGAGGTGGAAGTTTGGGAGCGGGGATGTGCATTGGGTTCGGCGCTTGAGGCTCCTCGTCCTGCCATATATCAAAGTGCACCTCCTCCTTCTCGTCCTCTTCCCTCTCGCGCTCCTCGGGCGGCTTGTACGGCAAGATCCTCCCTTCGCGAATCGCGCGAACCAGTTTCATGACTTGCTTGGCCTCATTCTTGGATGGGAGGAAGCGTCGTTTAGGCTCAGGAGCGCTGCTGAGGGCTGTTTCCGGTCAGAAGTGGGCGGATGGGTGATATGGAAGGGGTCATCGTGCTTACGCATCTTCTCCTCAATGGACGTGAAATACTCGACGGTGTCGGGATATGGGTCTTGAAGCTCATCCGGCAACAACCCCATTTGAACGCGGCGAACAAGCTCAAGCTCCTCCTGGCTGAAGACCTGTCAGTACGTTTTCAATGCGGCAGCTGTTTTGCATTTGAGGGGCCGACGCACGTGAGATTGAGCGGATTGCCGGTGTTGACGTCGGTCAAGCCTGTCCATCCCTTGGGCACCTCGATACTGTCGAGAAGGCTTTGCAGCGCGTCGCCAGTGGCCGGGCGCATGATCTTCTTGCCGTTGATGTCGTAACCGATATGTGGATAGCTGCCCGAACAAAATTTTAGCCAGATTGCTCAAGAGGAGACTTGAGCTACAGGTACGCACCTGTCGTAGAAGCTCAGGGGAATGTTGCCGATCGTGTTGACAGGGCCCTGCGCATCGGTGTCGTCGGAGTCGTAAACGGGATCGATTTCGCTGCCAAGGTCGGGTTAATATACGGCTGAGATAGAAGCCAGATTTTGCAACGCACTCGTAGACATATCGAATGCCCCCGTTGGCGTCTGTCTCAACCCGAAAGTTGTCTCCTTCGCCAGCCTCCTCGTTGCGCTTTGGATCGACGCCAGGTTCTGTGATCTCAAGCCCACCCTGCTGCGCAACGAGCTTCTCCATCTCAGCCTCGCCGTCCGCGTCCGAGGGAATGTCGTCGCTGAGAATGTCATCTTCGTCATCGCCGTCATCTTCACTGGCGTCGGTGGCTTCATCGTCCTCGTCTACTTCATCGGACGATGCGTAGTCTGCGTCGTCCTCGTCGTCGTCGCTCATCGACAGAACACCGTCAAACAAGCCATTTGCGAGCTCGTCGTCCGACTCGGAATCCGAGTCCCTCGACTTGCGTTTCTTATCGGCAAGTTTTGGTCCCATAGCGCCGGCTGGTTTGTTGCGCTTGTCGCCTCCGTGTATCAGCCCGGCACGCCTCCAAAAAGTACTGCGGTAGGTCCCCGCTGCGAAGCGAAGCGTGGGACTTTTTTTTCTGCCGTATCAATGAACTTTTTGGCAGGGAGCTGGCCTTCACCGCTTGGCGCTAGCATGTGGGGACTTGATTGATGGCGGGGCCGCCAACTTAATCTCGAAGGTTACTTGTACAGTAGGTATCTGTAACCTTGTAACACTGTTCAGCAAAGTCAGGGCACTTTGGCTGACGTTGTCCATTCTGCCTGGCGGATTTACCACGCCGGTGTTTTCACCCCCGAAGTGACAGCCAACTGTCAACACCGGAGCTACCACCATGGCGCTATGAAGGGTTCAATGCCGTGGTCGTCGAAGGGCCCTTGGTACTGTGGTAGGTCGCATGAACAGCGCAGCGCAGAGTCGTTTGAACTGTGCACCTTGATGGCCAGGGACCAACTCGTATGAGTTGGAACCGCATCGGAGGAACGGCTGCAATACCCACCTGCCATACCTGCAGCAGGTGAGTAGGCAGAAGACCAAGCGGCAAAGCAGCAAGCATTCAGATGACAGATATGGCGCACGGTATGGCGCAGGGTTTTCGTGTGTAATGCCCCTCGGATGAGCACTTGGGTACGTATAAAGAGGTCGAACGTTACCGTACGTTACGAGTCTTTGAGAGTCCCCAATTCACGAACGGCACTTCCCCGCTGCCTATAGGAGGTGACTAATGATTGGTAGAAGTGCCGGAACCAGCGCCGCCCGCGTCAGCTTCCCCAGACAGTGGCTCAGTGGACAGCACAGCGCAAACCTACATACAAGGCTCCTGTTACCGACCGGACAGGAACCAACTTTATCCTGTCATCAATCCCACCGCCTCCCGCCACTGACACGACCAATCGCAACTTGAACACAGCCACGACGCGCGCTGCGACACCAAGGCCCCCGCGCACACGTCGATCGTTGGTGAGGAACAATGGACGCAAAAACGACGGCGGATCAGCCCAAGCGTCGGGCGTGCGATGAATGCCGTAGGCAACCCCTCGTCCTACCCTGCCGTTCCCCTGACTGACGGACTTCGCAGGAGGCAGGAAGCTCGCGTGCTCCAAGGAGGTTCACGGGTGCGCTCGCTGCAAGCGCGAAGGCATCAAATGCGTCTATTCGCCCCAGAAGCGCATGGGAAGACCGAGAAAGCACCGGCCTGTCGAGATGGCTGAACCACAATCTGCAACCTGCGCACAGGAAGAGGCTCCGAAGGAGGAGTCCGCGTCCATCGTGATCCCTGACTTTGAGTTCGACAGCACTATCGGCATGGACCTGGATTTTTCTTTCCTTGATGTGAGCAATACGGACGTCAATTTCTTGGAGCTGGTCGACCCGAATTCGACTGTGCTCCCAGCTCCAGATCGTACAGACGCAGCGCAAGGAGGTGCCCGCTATGAACCAGCACCACCGCCATCGCAAGTCATTGCCGCCGGCTCCTTCTGGCCCATAGGGAACAGCCTCGACATCATCAACTTCGACGAGCCCGTGGGCGCCTGCGCGCCGGCACCAGCCCCCGAGTTCACAGCCGAAGATGTCGCCCAGATGTTTGCAGGCGATCTCCCAGAGACCCTGCCCAGTCTGTCTCCACCCTCCTCATGCTCACCCAGCACGCACGCCTCCCCGCCCGAATCCGACACTGCCCGGACCTGCGGCTGCCTGCCGGCGCTCTATCTCGCTCTGGACTCGCTTCAGACGCTTCCGAAGGAAGTCGGCGACGCCATGGGGGTTGCCCGCACGGCGACCAAGACGGCGCACAACTCCATCACCTGCCCGGTCTGCAGCGACATCCCGGTGGACCTCGACTGCAAACCGCCGCTGCTGCCCTTCCAGAATCTGATGATGCTCGGCGCGCTACTGCCGTCGCTCTCGCACGCTTACATGCGCATCCTCACCATGGTCGACGCCGAGGCGGCGGCCGCCGACGCGGAGCGGCGCAAGATCCGCTTTACGCTGAGCCGCTACGGCGGCCTGTGGGGCTGCATGGCCGAGGTGGACCGCATCAAGTGCGGCGCGGCCGAGCGGCTCGAGGGCGCCGTGCTCGAGCCGATCCTCTGGCGCCTGACGGTGCGCGCGCTGCTCAAGACCGACGTGTACGGCATCAATGCCTTGGACACGGAATATTGCACCAACGGCGACGGCTTGCACCAACCGGGCCTGAAGAACATCATCCAGATGATGGAGGAGCGTTCGCGACGGCGGCACGAGCATATGGATGCGCTTGTCGCGTCGGGGGCCGTGGACAAGATCCCGCGCGACTACATACCTCTTTCTCAGACGGGTGACAAGCCCACCTGCATGAGGATCATTGACATTGCGAAGCGGTCCATGGATGATTTGATTATACCATGAGAGCCGACCATGTCACTGTGAAAACACTGTGTACTCAGCACTGAATACCTCGGGCGGGCCACCCCGCGCGGGCGAGCAGCATGGCCGTCGAGTGGCAGGCCTGCGGTGCCCTACCCGTACTTGCCGCCGATAGTGGCGCCGACAAGTGCACTCAAACGCCGCGCCGCGTCAATGAGAAAGTCCACGAGAAGCGCATTGCGATGCATGAGCTTGTTCAGGGCGGGAATTGAATGGCCGCGATGGCAACGAGGAAGCCACAGCAGGTGCAGCATAATCTGAGTGGCCGCGTGATCACGAAGACAGAAGGGAGAAAATCCACGTCTCTCCCCTCTCTCTATGCGGAGTTGAATCTGTAGGATAGCACATCTTGGGTTCGGCGAAGGGTGACGGTCTGTACTTATGTCTTGATACCAAATGGGAAACGAAACACACAAGACACGTTTCTTGAGTATGACATTTTACAACCAGAAAACACCGTACAACCAAAACACACTCGTACTCCGTCCATGACATAGGCTTCCTGCTCGTTGCGCTGCCGACTTTTCTACGGCACGGTTGAACCTACGCCGGTTGATATAATAGATAGCCCCCCGCCCAGTTTCCGTCCATCTTGACTTCCACACAGCACCTCCGAACCCTTGGCTTCGGCAGAACCTGATCCCGTCTTAGAGGTGGGCTGCCGGCTTTGATTTGTTTCGCATCGCCTGTTTCCTCGCTCTCATCCCAAGTCACCGCCACCGATTTGCACAAGACGGGCGTTTTCTAGTAGACCTTCTTCTTCTCGTCGATGCTAAACTGGCCTGGGCCGCTGTTGACAAGCAGGAGCAGGCCGCCGACGATGGAGAGGATCTGGAAGAAGTCGTACTTGGCGAAGTCCTTGTGGGGGTGGTGTTCGTGAAGCTGTGCACGGGGATTACGATTAGCAAAGACGCCCTTTGGTGCCTAGAAATCAAGGAGAGGTGACTCACAGTCCAGAAGTTGTTGACCAGCACGTTGAAGACGCTCAGGATGACGACCAACAGGGTCGCGCTGAACTTGGCCTTGAAGCCGACCACGACCATGACGCAGGCAACCAGCCCCAGCAGCGAGACGAGCACGCGCCAGACCGACCACTGGCCGGAGAAGACAAAGCCGACAAACAGGAAGATGAGCAGCACGCGGCCGGCCAGCTGGAAGTACATCTTGCGGTCCTTCTCCTCGAGCTGGGGCAGGCCGGCAAAGGCCTTGGTCTTGCGGACCCACGAGTCCGAGAGCACCATGAGCAGGCCGCCCATGACGGACAGGTTGCGCAGGAAGAAGTTGAGGTCGAAGATGAGGCCGTAGCCGAGCGCCTGCGTCACCACTACGCCGATCAGGCCGCCCACCGCGTACTCTGAGTGCTTGCGCACAATCACCAGCGTCGAGCACGCCGCCATGGCGATCACGTTGACGATCAGGAAGAGGTGCGTCAGGCCCGAGGGAACTAGCGCAAAGGAGCTCAGGTCAGCATGTGTAGCTCATGACTGGATTGGCAGTTGGAGAGCAGCGGAGGAGACATACTGTGGCGGTAGTCGTGCAGGTAGAGGAGCTGGTCGTTCCATTGTGTTATTATTCTGAGGGCGTCCTCAATGAAGGTCACGACGATGAGGAAACGGCCAATGGCGGGCAGGTAACTGTCGGGATGGAAGCTCGTAAGTTAGCAAACAGCTCGGGAAGGAGCGCGGAAGTGAGCAGGATACGGTGGCGGGCGGTCGCACGCACGGCTTGATCGGCTCGCTCACGCTGTCCAGCAGGTCCTCGATCTTGCTGGTCTGCTGGCGGATGGCGTCCAGCGGGCTCTGCTCTGTCTTGTCCTCGGCCGGGCCTCCGAAGGGATTCGGCGCCCCGATGCCGTAGCTACCCGTTCCTCGCATTTGCGCCATCGCTGCGGTCGGGTGTGGCGGGAATCGGGGGAGATCAACGGCGTGAGAATGCGATAATGGTCGAAAGACGGCAGTCCGGCTGGCGAATTGGCTGATATAACGGTGATGCAAAAAGGAGGAAGGAGAAGGCGGAAAGCGGAACCCGAGAGGGAGGGTCGTCGAAGGGGAGCGGCCGGGAGCTACCTAGGGATTGGCGAAGGCCCGCGAAGGGAGAGAGAGAGGGAGCTGTCAGACAGAAAGGAAGCTCAAGGAAGGACTGCGCAAAGCACGGAGCGGCGCCCCAGGCAAGCTCAGCAGGCTGGTCGAGGGTTGGACGTTCAATCGCCTGCGAGGGAAGTTGTTCGATCTGGTGCAGGGAAGACGAGAAGCTGGCGCACGGGATTTTGAGGTACTGAGCTCAGACGGCAGCGTGTGGTGTGTGCTATCTACAACTGTGTCCTTAACCAACAGCAAACCCACCAGCGCACTGCCGCAGCCCGTGGGCCCCAGAGGATCGTCGCAGCCATTGTGGGGCCTGGGTACCTGCGCTGGCCGGTACTCGGAATTGGCTGGCTCCATTGGCTGAGGGCGGGGTCGCTGCTAACGAAAGTACAGGCAAGTACATCCCAGCGAGGGGAATGTTCGAGGTCGAGGACCGGGAAGGCGAGTCAAAAAACATCAAAGAGCCGAGACTCTGCAACCCCGATCCATGTCAACTCTAAATGGCTTGCCGCGGGCTCTGCTTCCGCTCCGTTTCCATTGTAGCCAGACGACGCCATTTGGCTTGTTGACACGAATACCATTTCCACAGCGTTGTACACAGCACAGCCAGCACCACGTACGTACCAGTGTTCGAGTTCACCTGAAGGTTGGTGTCGCTGCCACAGACCGACCTGAGTTGGCGCCTCTCCTTGGGCCATAGTTGCGGTTACTCATTTTTGGCTTCAGATGAGAGAATGGGGCAGTCATCATTCGCTTACCTGTCCGCTGCTTTTTTGAATACCAAACAATTCTACCCGCCTGATCTCCGTTGGCCGCTCTCCCGTTTCGGACAACCGGTGGCCGAAACCTGGTCGGCCATCCCGCGCTTCCTTTCTGGGTATTCTTAGTCCGAATGTGTCTGGTTGGGGGGAGAGCAATACTAGTATTCCAGCTCACTGATGAGCCCTTGGTTCAAGACAAAGGCAAAGTCGGCAGAGCACATGGCTTGCATCCCTTGGGCCAGGGGCGCCGCAGTACTTGTACCAAGTCCACCAGATGCTAATTTGTCGCAACCGATGCTGCACCTTGTACCTATTTTCACGGTAAAGATACGCCGGAAGTTGTTTTGGGACAAGTGGCCTGCGCCAACGACGGCCCGATGCATCAGATGAGGCAGGTCCACGAACACTTACACCACGAGCCACACCACCACGCAACTTTCCTGGGTGGAAGCAACCAATCCAGTTCACGACATCAATATCATGCAGCCATTCAATTATATCAGCCAAACAGAACTTGGCCCAAAAACCTACGCCTCCCTGCTGCATGCTGTACATAAAGGACACACCGTCGACGTGACCCCGCAGCCGAGCCACAACTGGAACTCACCCTGGAAAAGGACCGGCCCCTCCACGGCGCATGCCCGCTGCCCAGGTGCTCGCGGTCCAGTGTCGCCTGGTGGGCCGATTTGGTCGGCAATAACCCAGCCAAACCCACCACATCACAGGCCAGATTCAATGGATGCCGGTCGCATGCAGTGTTCTCAGTTGTTCATTTGGCAGGGCGAGAATACAGATTAGAGGGCGTAAGATCCCCTCCTGCTCCAACAATCGCAGCAGCGCAGGTCCGTTTTAAGAAAACCCCTTCATGTGCCCTCAATGGGAGGATGAACATTAGAGTGATATACAAGCAACGAGACATCAAGGTACTCGAAACTCAAGGAACCAAAATCCAGACCCAGATCTCACAACGCCAGCCAACACATCATCACTCTGAACCGGAAAATGAGCGTGGTCCTTCGTCTCATCCCCCTGCCCGTAAAGTCCCCAACTATTCGCTGCCAACCGCATACCGCACCTCCACTCCGGGTGTATCTTATCCAAGAAAATCGAAGCCAAACAGACCATGAACCCAGCTTCACCGGGCCATTCATGGCTTCGCACCCGGCCGATACTGTCCCTCCTGCCCTCCCACCCATGAGTCCCTGCCCCGGTACCCGGGAGGCGGCGACTGCGTCTGCGCAGGCGTTTCCCCAGTGGGCAACTCCACCGGCTGCGGGATGAAAGGCGTATACTGGTCCCCAGGTGGCGGCGATGGTGCGTGCGGTGATCTAGACAGCGACACAGAATCGGCCTGTTAGCAATCGCACTCTCCCACCTTGCCTCGCTTGGCTGTGCCACAGATGAGCCAAGTATAACTCACGGGTAGATCCCCTCCCCGCCATAAACCGCATGCCCGTGTCCATGCCCGTGTCCATGCGCATGACCATGCCCAACCGCATACCCATACCCCCCCCCAACACCAGGCGACGGCGTCGACGTCAAATGCGGCGACGGCGCGCCGCCCTGCCCATACGGCCCGTACCCGCCCCCACCAGCAGCCGAGTTCCGCAGTGTCGACACGTCTCCAAAAGACGCAAGCGTCGTCTGCCCGGGGCTCTTGAGGGCCGGGTGGAGCGGGTCGTGGAGGCCCGAGGCGGCATTGGCGTACTTGGCCTCGACCAGGGGCGGCGAGGCCGAGGGCCCGGCCGGCGGCGCCTGGGCGGACTTGCGGTACGCCTTGTCGAAGCCGCCGCGGCGGCCGCACAGGTAGATGAGCGCGGCGGCGATGATGACCACGGCGGCGGCGCCGATGGCAATGCCCGCGATCGCGCCGGGACTGAGGTTGGAGGAGCTGCCGGAAGAGGAGGAGGAGGAGGATGTTGAAGAGGTTCCTGCCGTCGGGCGCGGGGTGTCTGTTTCTGTCGGGAACGGGTCGCCCGGCCCGAGCTGGTACGTCACGTTCTGGGCGTAGGCCAGCTGTGCGTCGAGAGTCTCGGTCTCGTTCGGGTTGATGACGCCAATCATGTGGTGCGTGACGCAGGACGTGGGCGCGTAGCAGTAGAAGAAAATTGGGTCGGTGTCGTTGACGCGCACGTCGAAATGGGGAGGCTGTAGACGGTGGTTAGATGAGGCCGTGGATGGTTCGTCCCAAGGACGGGGCGGCTATGATCCAGAGAGACACGGTCGGTGAGAAGCTTACATCGTTCAACACCACTTGCGGCGAACGATCGCCCGAGGAGAAGCCTGGCTTATTGGGATTGGAATATTCGTAGGGGATACATGGCCATTTGAACTCGGCTCGGGCAACCCGGTGGCCACCAGGGTAAAAGGCGAACCCTGTAGCGAGTGAGGTTAATCGACCATTGCAAATAACAGAACGATTAGAACCAGAACCTGAGACCCACGGATGATGTCGCCAACCTGGGCATGAATCTCATTAGGCGAGAAGACAAACCCTTGCTGCGGTTGTATCGTGTCAGTCGCCGATATATACCAAGGGGTGCTGTCGAACTTACCGCGCCAACTAATACGACAGACGTCGCAGGCCCCGAAGCGCTGGAGGTGGTGGTTGATGAGGACGCGGACGTGGACGTTGATGTCAAATCAAACGGGGCAACCGTGATGCCTGAACCCCCATGACCCCCTTGGGACGTAGCTATACCTGCCAGAGCAAGCACGGCAAGTACTTGTGAGGCGAACATGGTTGCGCCGCGATGCCAACGTCCCGGGACAGTTATTGTTCTCGCCTGAAAGCTGAACATAGCAGCCAACAGGAACAGGAATAGGAAAGGGACGCAGGTGGTGGCGCGCAGCCGTGCTCTACTAATAAGCGGATGTGTTGCCCGCAGACGCCACGAGTCGAGCCGTTGACGTTCTCGACAGGGGGTTTGGATGGCTTGTTGGCTGTGATGTGTGCAAGCCGGGCGGGGAAGCGCCGCTTGACTGGCCTCTGCATGCAGCGGACACACACCAACCCGCTTGGTACTCCGGTATTGTGTGGGAGGTCCTCGGGAGCGGTTACACCCAGGTGAGTGGGAGGGGATAAGCCGGACACCAGGGAGGCGACGTTACCCTGCGGGAGGTCGCCTTGTCGAGTGTCGAGGACCCCTCGCCGAACCAAGCCACCATTTGCAGCAGCCATCTACATGTAGCATTTGAAATGGCGACGTTGATAAAGACGGACAAAGAAGGCGAGGACCATACACAGTACACGGCGGCGCTGTTTCGTCTGCGAGACATGAGGTGGAGTTCAGGGAGTGAAGTTTGACGGCAAGCAGCCGGGTCTGCTTTCACGTCCTGTGGCCGGCACTGTGGCGGGACGGTATTGCCCACGACCCAACGTCGCAATCGGCCCGCTATTCAAGCAAACAAGTCTCCAGGGGCAGTGGCTCCCGCTTCCATCCGGGCGGGAGCTGCGTCGCTGCCATGTGGGTTGTAGCATTCCGCCAGGACGCGAGACCCGACGTCGTCGGAGTTCAGCCTGCGAGTGTTTTCCGGAAGTCTTTCGCAAGCCCCCAGAGCTGAGACATTAAGTCCGTGGGGACATGCGCACAATCATCGGCAGAATCGAGCTGACTGCGCCTTGGGATGTTCCACGACTGACGGTGGCTGCCGGCTCAAAGGGCTGAGATTGTGCCAAGGCCGTCGCTGTATCGCGCGATTGGTTGTTGGGGCGTTGACAGCGGACAACGACGATCTTGCTACTTTTCAAGCTTTCCAGCTCCGCGCAGGCGTCGTCGTGGCATCGATGGGTGGTTCACTTTGCAGTGTCTTCGACGAATTGTGGCAATGCGTCGTTGTGTTGTGTAGGTAAGGCTTCCCAGCTGTTCGTGGGGTCTCTGATCCGACCGAAACGGCAATGATTGTGTGATTTCGTTCCCTCGCAAGGCTCGGCAACGGTGCAGTGGTTGTGCCCGTGGTCCCGTTCCGTTGCATGGTTGCAGCTGGCCGGTCCGAGCTGTGACGCCACGACCGTCCATCCGAAACTGCAAACACAACCCAAGTCAGTGGGTTGTAAGACGACGAAACCGGATCCTTATGAGCCTTTTCCTCGATACTGAGACTTCGATATCGGTAAACGCCACAACAGCGATCTTTCTTTAGTCGATTATGTCTCCTTCTGTAGAGTAACGACGTGAGAGCACCTGCTCGTTGGAGGTGAAGCGCATCGAACGGGTACTGAACATGCCGCACGAAACTCGGTTTGAAATCTTCGTTTGATTCAGGGTATATAACTGTGCTGTTAAGCTCAAATGATGCTGAAGTTGTCGGTCGAGCCATCATTGAGTCTTGGCCTTTTCCTTCTTTCCGAACCAAGACTTGGGCAGGAGCTCACTCTCCATCAACAGTGTCCCCAAACACCACAGATAACACAGGGAGAAACCTGCAGCGCCGACGCCGACGTTGGCCACTACCCACAAGTCAGGTTTGTCGGGAGGCGGGGATAGGAACATGGCCAGAACGTGCCACAGCGCCATTGCCAGATAGAACGGGGCGTGAATGAAGACCGTGGCCCAGTGACTCCAGGTGCTGCCGCCTTCTTGCACGTAGACGCTCAGCGACGTCGGCGGCAGTCCCAGGAGGTATGCCCAGAGGAGCGTCAGCACCGTGTACGGCATGGCCAGATCCACTCGTTGTAGCAGAGGGAACACAGTCCAACAGCCGAGGATGTTGGCAAAGCCAACCCATGCACGGATGTTCTTGCTGAGTCCGTGACTTCCTGCCAGTAACAAAGTCATCGGCATCAAGGGAAGCAGAACGCTCTTCTCGTGGACCTGGTAGCTGAACAGGAAGAAGCCCCATGCGGTCGAGGCGAAGGCCAGAGGCAACAGGTCCCTTCTCGGTCGCAAGAATAGGACGAAATTTGGTGGAATAATGGATCCTAATGTAGCCAACAATGCACCGCGTTGCAGCAACTCGGCCGGGTATTCCTTGAGCTTGAATATCACATTCGAAGCGCACCAGAAATTGGCAACCTTATCCTCAAACAAACCGCGCGCGAAGGGGAAGATGCGGTGCACCATCTGGACCAATTGCTCGACTATTGGGTAGTAAGAGGCCTCCGTGTCCAGGTAGCCGGCGAGACCTTGAAACAGTGGCAAAGGCGGGCGAGGCCCGTCAATGTCCTGACGCGAATCGATCCCGCGTTTAGTGTCGTACAGCGCACCCAAGACCAGTGGTAACAGAAGGATGGCGAACGACGCGGCAGTGACGGCGGCAATGGCCACAAAGCGAGGGAAGTTGATGCGTGGAAACACGCAGCTGCCCAGGAGGTAGGCGAACACCGAGAAAGCGTAGTACAAAGCCATCTGCTTGAACCCCAAGGCGGCGACGAAGAAGACGGCGGCCCAGAGATTGCGCCCGGCGAGCATGCTGGACATGCTCGCCACAACAAGCCCCAACATGACCGTGTTGTATTGAAAGTGAACATGGTCGATGAGAATTGTGCCGGGCTGCATCAGGATGGCGACAAGGGCGACCGCGGCGGACCAGTTTGCGACGCCGTTCAGCCTGCTGTAGCGGCGCACGAAGATAACGACAGCCGGGATGTAGGTCAAGTACTCGGACACGATCACGGTCGCTCTCATGAAGACTTTGAGCGTCGGGTCGTGCGAGCCGCGTGACGAAAAGAGGGCGAACCAGGACGGGTCGATGAGCGAGCCGACCTTGCCGCAAAGCCAGCTGTGGTAGGCCGTCAAGGGAGGGTAGTCGAGGCCCCACCACTGGAGGTCGTGGAAGTACCACTGCGAAATGGGAAGCTGTGTCGTGACCTCCATCCAATGTCTCTGTGCCTCGTAATCTCCAAACATGGGCGGTCTCTCGAAGCCTGCTCCGGATCAAGGAAGTCAGCGAGTGTCGACGCAGCTAAGCACCGCCTGTCGCAGCTGGGGAACCATACCAGAGTAACCCCACAGCCCAGCAGCCCATCTGAAGAGGCCGACAGCCATCAGTATCAGCGGGAGTAGCTCCCATTGCGACACCGTGCCCCTCGCGGGCCAGAGCAAGGCAGCGAGGGGGAATGCAGGCGCGCGGGCGAGGGTCTCGACGGAGCCGGCGGAGCTGGCATTGCTGCTGAGCTTGCTGCTGCTGCTGGTCGGGACGGCAGCCCGCTTGGCCTTGCGCCTGGGTTTGTGCGGAGAAGGCGACGCCCCGGCCATGGTCACCAAGAATGCAGCAGAAGTCGGGATGGTGACTGCATCGAAGGCGGAGGAGGAGCGGCACACTCGCAAGCGTGAAATTGGAGATCTTTTTGGCGGACGCAATCTGGCCCAACAGGGATCTTGAATTCCAGATGGGACTGCCGATGTGGGGAGCTGCAGCTGCTCAAGCTCAGGGCGACAGGGGCAGGTGGGCAGGTGAGGCAGGCATTCACCCGCCCTTAGCGCAGCAGGGTTAGTGCGGTGCGCGGGTACCGCAAGCCCGCACCCAGCTGCCATTGGGCGTGATGTCACCCCTCAGTTGCTGCCCCTCGCAACACATCCATTCATCAGTCGTCTCAGTCAACATCAACATCAAAGATACCAGAAACCAGCCCGGAAAAGCCAGACGTTACCACTGTTCTGCAGAAACTGTGGCGTCTTTGAATTGAGAGGATGCCCTATCCATTTGTGCTCCCGACGACCTCGTCCTTCGCCTTCTCGACCAGCTTCACCTGTGGATCGCACCCGTCGCTGCCCCTCCAAGCGAGCACTCACCGCGGCGTCGTCCGAGACACTCTCAAGAAGCACAAGAGACTCTCCCCAGCCTCTCAGACACCCGCTCTACCCACCGTCGCTTCCGCCCTCCAATCCTACCTTCCCTACCTCTTCGCCATCGACGCAGGCCTCTCCAACAAAACCGTCCACGCAGAAGAGGTTCTGGTGATCTTGAAGAGGGCGCCGCTAATAGAATGGCGCCCGACCATCTCCAGTAGCCCGTTTCCCGGCCGTGAACCGCCGCGCGTCAAGATCAACTCAATTGAGTACGAGCTCTTGCTCGCCCTCTCTGCCCTCGCAACCACCCACACGCTCCAAGCCCGCGCCGCGCTGCAGCCCCTTTACCAAACCACCACGGCACCCGTCGGCACCGCCCAGCGCCAAACTGCCATCACCGCCGCCACCCGCCACCTGCTCGACGCCGCCTCCATCTACACCTACCTCACCGCGCGCGCCGACGCCCTCGTCGCCCCACCCACCCCGCCCTGCGCAGACCTGCACCCGTCCGCCCTGCGCGCCCAGCGCGCCCTGGCCCTCGCCGAGGCGACCCTGCTCGCCGTGCTAAAGGACGACCCCTACCCGGCGGCCGTCGCGCAGGCGCGCAACCCGCACGACACCGAGTGGATGTACAAGGCGCCCGACCTGCCGCGCGTGCGCGCCCACCTGTTCGCGCGCCTGTGCCTCGCCGCCGCGGAGCACGCCGCCCAGGCCGTCGGCGCGCTAGTGGCCGTCAGCTCCGCGGGCGTCAGCGACGCGTTCGTCAGGTACCTGGAGGATCTGCGGCGGGCGAGCCGCGCGAGGGCGTGTCGGTTCTTTGGGATCGATGCGGAGTTGGGCGGGCAGACGGGCACGGCGATTGCGTGGTTGCGGGCGGGGTTGGCGGAGCTGGGGGTTGAGAGGAACGGGGAGGGGAGTAGTAGTAAGGGCGGTGGCGGAGGGTTGAGGGGTTTGCGGAAGGAGTGGAGCGAGAGGAGGGAAGATAAGAAGGTGGAAAGGGGGCTGGATTGGGGCGCGGACGCGGGCAAGTTAGAGGAGACGAGGGTGATTGAGATGCTGGAAGCGAAGTGGACGAAGCAAAATGATACCGTGAGTGACTCTGCTTGATGTCAAACTTCGGTCTCTAACGACATGTAGATGCTCACGCAGCCAATACCTCCCTCCGGACCACTGCTCGCGCAGATGCCGTCAGGGCGCGAGATTCACACCGTCCAGCCCTTCCAGCCACCGCAGTTGAGACCCGAGGTGCTGGAAGCGATGAGAGCACCACCCGACAGGTCAGACGAGTATGAGAACTGCGCGAGCTCGGACGAGGAGACGGCTGTAGGATCCACGCCGGGTGGAGGGTTCGCGGGAGGATCAACAGAGTCTATGACGGGTACGCCCGGGTACTTTTGATCTTGATGGATATCATGTGTCAAGCCCATACTTGAGTCGACTGGGTAACGCCAGTGCCAAGCACGTGCTTGTCCAACAAATCTCGATCTGGACGGCTGGAACTGTCGGGCCTTCCTGGAAGCGTAGACTGATGAATCCATGGACGCCTCAGAACCGAGAATTTCAAGTGTTGTAAGCCATTGAATGCCAGCTGGTCCATCTGAGTCTCCTAGACGCCTTGTTCCCCTTGACCGTGTGCTAACCACTAAAATGAAGAGTGGTGGTACAACCTCTTCACGATCAACTGCATATTACTCCTCGTCCTCGTCTTCGTCATCGGCGATGACACGCCGCCTTCTGCTCCTCGACGTGTCGGTGTGCACCGGCGCATCCTCATCACCCTCTGCGTCCGCGTCCGGTTCAGCAGTCCGCTGCCGCTTCGGCCGCGGCGCCTCGTCCTCTTCGTCCTCGTCATCCAGGAGCTCCTCCTCGTCCTCGTCCTCCTCCACCGCCTCGCTCTCCTCGTCACTGTCGACAACAAAGCCGTCTTCCATGTCATAGTTGTCGGCGCGGCGGCTGCCCTGTGGAAGGTCGTCATCCGAGTCGTACTCTGGGCGACGGTGCTTCTTCTTGGCGCCGCCCGGGGCGCCCCGCTTCCTCCCTGCTGCGCCGGGCGCGCCGCGCCGTCCCTCGAGATCGCCAACGGAAAGAGCGCCGCCCTTGTACCGAGCGGCAGCGCCGTCCGCACGGGCAGAGGCTGTTTCGCGCCGCCGTTGCAGCTTGGCGCGCTCCTTTTCCGCCAGCTCGGCCTGCTTCTTCAGGAGCTCCGGGTCCTCATTGGTGACGATGATCATATCGGCGGCACGATCCTTCTTGGCACCCGCAAGGTCGGCCTTCAGTCGTTCCAGGGCATAATCTGCCAGCTCCTTGTTGGGCCGCACGGTGTACTGCTCCGTCAGGTGGCCGACGATCAGAAGGGAATTGGTTGTGAGATGGGCGGCCGCAGCATAATAGTGCGCGTCCTGCACCTCTCGGTATGGTTTGTCGCTTGGCGGGGCCAGGAATTTGGACTGGATCTCGTAGTGCTCGTCGCCGATGGCCAGGGTAACGGAGCCGTCGCTCCAGCGGTAAACGTTGGCGTTGCTCTGCACGCGACCCGTCTTGGGGTCGCGGCGGCACATGATGGACGGGACAGGATTCTCGGTGCTGGCGTTTTCGATGTCCCATTTGCTCGGCTGCCACTCGTCGGCCTTGTATTCCACGGGGTTGAACTTGATGAAGTCGGGCACCCGCAGGGAGTGTAGCTGGAAGGGAACGTCAACACGGGCCGTGCTTGAGCGCAGTCAACAATTGCAACTCACGCTGCCATCTTTGGAGCGGGGGATGCGATGCCGATAGAGAGGAACCTCTGTGACCAGCCTGTCGCGGAATACGCGACCCCCGTTTTCGTCGTCGCGACGCCGCGCGTTTGCTTCATCGTCTTCCCGATCTGACCCAAGCTCCCGATCGCTCGCAATATCGCCAATCTCAGAAATCATGTCATCTCCCTCGTCGCCAAACAAGTCGTCCCCTCCCTCATCGGGGATATCGATGGGTTCTTCGGAATCGGACATCTTCTAGAGCGGATCTCGTTGGCGAGGCGCAGAGCTATGTTGTCGACCTCAATGGGCAACTGCAGACAAGCTGCGAAGACGGAAACTCAATGCACCTCGAGGACAGGGTTGCTGCGTCGACCGTAAATGGGGAAGCTTATTTGAAATGTTAATGAGAAGCCGAACAATGGGACTCAATGATTGTCAGGCAAAGTGCTACGGAGCACCCTGCTCGGCACTGTTCGTTCAGCAGGTCGATCAGATAAAGCTGAGCAGAGAGAGTTGCGCTTGCTGAGTCATCAGTCTACCCCCTGCTGCCTGCGATAGCGATAAGGTGGTGGCGGCGTTGAAACGGCGGGGAATGGATTGCATCCGCCCAAGGAATCAGGAGGTCTGGAACCAAGACCAAACTCACCAGTAAACAATCTCACGACAACCTAGTCGGTTCAACGCTCCATCGATTATTTTCGGAAAACGGCACGCTTTGTGCCATTTTGTGCCTTTTTAAGAATCGGCTTGATTTGGGTTGTCCTTTCTTTACCCTCGACTCGCGGCAGCCATGTCGAACCTGTTCTCTGGAATGTGAGTTCGGCAGCCTCCATCAGTTCCCCGCAGCCCACCAACACCTGCCACCGTTCACGTTTGGCCCGTCACGCCGCCGCCTCCAAAATCTGGGCAATCAAGAGTGAGACAGCAGCTTCTCACAATCTCCCAACCCCGCATCATTGACCCTGTCGTCCATTGCTTCAAGTGCTCAGCCTCCCCCCCAAGAGTTCCTCGGAGTCGGTTGCTGTCAGCTTTGACCCCGCGGTGGAAGACAGCCCTCGTGGGCGTAGACCCCCTTGTCTCATGTCCCATCCTCTCGGAAACAGATCCGATCCCGTGTGTTCCTCTTGAGTGGCAGAGCTTCGCAAGTGCGTCTCTGCACCCGGCGCCATGGGCATTTCTGAGCGGAAGCGGCATGAGGTGCTTGACCGATCATGGGTGGTCGCTGAGACAAGACTGAGCTGTGTTGCTTTGACGCTATTCATTGGACGCCGGGCGATTGCTACTACTAGCCGCCCTATCTTCCTGGTCAATAGCACTGCCAGCTAACCCTCACCTCCAGCAACGCCCGCTTCCGCGGCCAGAGAGGCCCGAACTCACCGGGCACATCCTCGCCAAGCCCGGAGCAGCAAGCACAAGCACAGACACAAGCCGCAGCTGCGCCTACGGCCAGCCCATCCCAGGGAAGCCAGCCATCCCTTTCAACCACAAATCTTGCGGTGAAGCTCCCGCCGCTCCCCACCTCGCCATCACTTGCTGAGACCATCGGCATGGACCAGGCCAGTGGCATCATGCCGTCAGCGGACGAGATCCTCGCCTCGTACCATCTCCCGCCTGTCAAGCCGCTCTGGCTCAACGCCAACTATGCGAAGCACATTGTTAAGGGCAACTTCCTGACGCTGAGCGCAAAGCCCAAGACGGTGGAGATGGGAGAATGGATTGCTCATCAAGGTCGGCGGCATCTATGGTACGGGCACCGAGACTGGGGACTAACTTCTCCGCAGTTGTCGATCACTGGAGGATGATGATCACTTTCATCCGCTTGGTTCACGACAAGGAGGAGGACGGCTCTTCGATCTGTAACTCCAGGAGGTGTCCTAAGATGTCAGCGGGAGCGTGAGTCTACCCTTTACGTGCAGCCTATCCATTAAGCCCAATTCTGACTAGCTTACTAGTAACCACTCCTTCACGTGGCTGAACTCTCGGCTCCAGCCGGTCGAGATTCCAGCGTACGAGTACTTGACGCTTGTCCAGCGGTACATCTCCGGCAAGATTGACGACGGCACCATCTTCCCCACGGACCCCGCCGGCGTCTCATACGCTGATAACTCGGCCTTCTGCACCCCGTTGCCCGAGTCGGGCCAGGATTGGGTCGGCAAGCGGAGCGGATTCCCCCAGAACTTCATGGAGACGTGCCAGACCATCTTCCGGCAGATGTTCCGCGTCTATGCGCACCTCTACTGGTCGCACTTCGACGACTTGTTCAGCCTAAACCTCGAGAAGTCGATGAACAGCTGCTTCAGCCACTTCATCCTGACAGCCACCACGCTCAACTTGCTCAAAAGAACCGATCTTGAGCCTATGCAGCCGCTCATCGATCTCTGGGCGGCGCTGGGGACGTTCCCTCAAGGCTCCAAGGCCTTTGAGATTGCCAACCTTCAGGTTGGCCAACTGCTGGTTCAGAAGGCTGGTGGGCCACCAGCGAACTGAAAAGGGGTGAAGGAAGTACAAGCTCGCCGCCATCACCAGGCCAGTGAGCGCGCCGGGAGATGTTCTGGCAAAGATTATGCCTAGCCAGCAGGCAGTTCAGAGAGCATATACCCCGTGGTCCGTCATTGTAGATCAGATTTTGTTCGTTTGTTCTTGTCGGCCATCTAGGATACAGCATAGCAGGAGGGAATGCGAATTGGTTCTCGCGGGGCTTGACGCAAGTGATGAACTCGGTTTCCAACCCACGCTTCGAAACAGCGTCCTGCCTCACCCGCCTCACGCAGATACCTCGCTGACCTTGTACTCGACGATGGCGGGCTTGCCAGGCTCCAGGATGAACCGCCCGGACCCGACGTAGACCTTGTCGTGCAGCGCCGACAGCGCCTCATTGCCCGTCTCAAACTCCACAACCGAGACTGGCCCCGGCCGAGTGACGCACATTTGGTTAGCCACAATCTGATCAAAGGATGATGGTCAAGGAAAGCAACCAAAAAAGGAAGAAAACTCACAAGCCTCCCCAAACCCCGTCGTCGCCGCATCCGCATCGCCCCGCACCGCCTTGGCCATGGCGCCCAGCGTCGACACCTTGCCCGTGTAGCGGAAGCGCACCAGCGCGCCCGTCGCCGCGTCCCGCGCCGTGCTGTCCACGTCCAGTCGCACGTGCCGGCCCTGCGGGTGCGCCGTCACGTAGTCGGCGCCGAGCTCGATGTTCGCGTTCAGCGCGATTGGGTAGCCCGGCTCCGACACGATCGAGCCGCCCGTCGCGAGGAAGGGGATGACGGTGAGGGTCGGGGAGATGGGGCTTGCCGGGGCCACGGCGACCTGGATTGTGTTGGTGGTGTTAGTGGTTCTGGGGTTGGAAAGGGGCATGGTGCAGTAAGCGGGGCGACGATGGGAACCAGGAGGGGGCAGGTGGAGATGAGGGGTTGGTTTTGAGGGGTTGAGGGGGATGGTTGGTGAAGGGCAGCTTGTTAAAGCAAGGTAGGTTATGTATGTACCTGGACCGTGAAGGCCGGGATGAGTTTCGGGAAATCAGTCATTCTGGACGGTGTTGCAGACGGAGGATGATGAATGCGTTTATTGTGCCAACGGACGATGAGGCTACGATGTGAGAGCTTTATAGAGTACGAGTTGTTGAAGTCCGAGAGGGCATCGCATAATCGACAATGTAAGTGCGAGTGAGCGAGCGGGCGCTGCAGGCAGATGTCCACCCCCCCACCGTCACATCTGCACCTCAGTCATCCTGCACCATCGGGAGATGGTTGAGCCGCCATCCTCTGGCCGAGTGCAGCCCCAGGCCATTATCAACGTAAACGTGAACAAATTCACTACTCCTGCTACTCTTCTGAAGTTTCTATCTTTGCTTAACAATCATCCAGTTGTTAGCAAGCATGGGGGAACTTGGTCCCAGCCCTACCTCCGTATACCCGGGGCTCGGTGAGGGGGGGGTTGTTCTCCCTCTCTCCCTGAGCACCTTCTCGTCGTCAGTCCTCAACTTTTAACGCACCTACCCTTGGTACTTCCGGCGAGACACAATGAGACCATGGATCTGATAATACCGAACACGTCCTGCGTGGCAATTGATGTGATCTTGTCCGAGTTATATCCATGTTGGACATCAAACGTTTACCTGGGCACCTGCTGCGGCCTCCCAATGATTGACCAGATAGAGAGTTGACGGATCAGGCTGTAATAAGGGATGTCGGTTGAGCCTTCAACAACGGTAATCACGACTTCGCACAAAAAGCCGTGCATTGAGATTGTAGAGTTTTGCTGTGCACGCTGTGACCTACCTACTAGTACACATGAGGTCTGAGTCGTGGACACGGCCCAGCCGTGCATGCGTTTGAGAGCTTGAGGGCTTGCATCGGCTCGACCTGGTTTCGGTGCGAGGCGTCCCCACTGATACTCATGCAAACCAATCAGCAGCCATGATCTGCCATGTAGCTTCCTTGTTTGGCTGACATCACCGTCGAGTAACTGGGCTTTGGATCCCGCATCAAAAGAGGCTCCTTCCCCCCACGCCTGCTCCTTCGACCGATTGATACCTGCCTCACCAGAACAATGCGACGGCTCTTTGTCTTGTGCGAACACAACCCTGAGCTTCGATGCCGGTACAGAGCTCGGTAGCTGGAGCTTCAAAATCACGCCTAACGACCCGGAATCACCTCTTCAGCTTGCACCTTCGATCTCGACGCCTGCTTCCGTCACCAGCCTGCTCCTTGTGGACGTGGCGCCAATCACCTTCGCGTTCCCCTTACTGTGCAGCGCACAGCTTCCCTGACCCCCCTCCCCACGCCATTTGACTGCGAGATCCACCCTCGACATTTCCAGTCTTCAACGCTGCGACTACGCGTGCACGGGCTCAAGCAGGGCTCGCTGTTTGGTTGGGCGCGCGCCAGGCATCCGTCGAGCCTGATTCGCGACTCTCCGCCCTCGGACTCGGCAGTTCGACCTGCTTGCTACAATGACTTCGCCAATGGGACAGCAAGCACTGCGAGCGGCCAGCTTGCAGTCCTCACAGCGACCCCCAAACCCACCGCCTACAACCGGTCACGCCACAAGCAGTGCGGTCTCGCCACAACCCCCGAAACCTGCGTGTTCGTCTGGCCAGGCTGGCCGCAGACGCAGAAACCATCGTGCCGGAAAGAAATCCAAGTCAAGGAGAAAGTCGTTCCTGATTCCCCCGGACGAGATCGCCCAGGACGGTGCCAATTCCGAGGGCCTGGATGATGAGCACCGGGGCTTCTACTCAAGGCCGGGCCGAAACCTCAGCAACACGAGCATCGACAGCGCTGCCTTGTTGGACCACAGGTGATAGAGCACGAGTTTGCCATAATATCCTACAGCTATGCTAACCGTTCATATGGCAGGGAGCAGCAGCATTTCCTACGCCCACGCCGCCCCTCAATGACAGCTACCAGCAACTCGTACCCCGCACCACAGCCGGGCACACGACTGAGAGCGACAGTCACGACGGACAGCGACGACGACGGTGAGGGGGTCCCTCTCCTTGGCAGCCCCGCGTTCCAGAGGAGCGAAACAGTCCCAGGCTATGGGTCTAATGATGCGGCGTGGAACAATGGTCCCGCCATCCGTCGTGAGTCGAGCGGGGCGAGCAGCAGACACCGGACGATCGTGCCAGACACCTTCAATGTGAACTACCCTCCTTCGATCCCGGGGACGCCCGCCTTCCGCCCAGCCGACCGCATGACGATGAGCTTTGGAGACGTCATGCTGCGCGATGAGCTCGAGAACGGCCCGCGGTCGCCCAGAGAAAGCGAAGACGAAGGTGGCAACCGAGGGGCATTCAAACCGTCGCCGCTGGACAGGAGGAAAACCATCGCGTTACAAGCTCAAGAGGACGTGTGCTTCCCGCAAGAAGGCATGTCCGACATTGGCGACGATGAGCTTCCTCCGCGTGATCCGGCGTACCGCATGAGGCCACGCCGGCGCCGCGGCAAGTGGCCGGACCTGTCTATCCTGGATCAATGGAACCGATTTGAGAAGGAAGGGCGGAGCGAAGAGCGCCGTGCGAAGAGCATCACGGAGCCGCAGCTGATTAACGGAAGGTTGCGACCCATCAATGGGCGCTGGTTGCGATCCACGGCCGAGCAGGAGGCGCCCTACCGGTTTACCTACTTCAACGAGGAGTTTCAAAGCACCATCCACAGCCAGACTATCTCGGAGCTTCTTCAGCCTGGCGGCTCTTTCAAAGAGCTTTTCATTCCCGATCCGCCGTTGCTGTCTGACGACTCCGACGATGATGAAGAGGAGCGGGAGGAGGACTCAGATTTGCATCAAGTATTGGGAGGGCAGGTTGGAGACCCTCGCATCCCATCAACGCAGCCATCGTTGGCAACGATGACACGAGATTTTGCGCGCAAGCCCTCGGCCAACAGCGAGGGCACCGAAGTGGGGTCCGACGACCACAGCCCTTCTCGACTGAGGTCGCCAGACCCCTCTAAGTCGTCTCAGCGCGAGAAGCCCACCAAGCCGCCCAGGTACGGAGATCGTCCGGTGTGGTGGTTGGACGTCAATAGCCCCACTGAGGCCGAAATGAAGGTTCTCTCCAAAGCCTTCGGCATTCACCCCCTGACCGCCGAGGATATCATGATGCAGGAGCAACGGGAGAAGGTGGAGCTCTTCCGCCACTACTACTTTGTCAATTACCGGAGTTTTGACCAGGACCAAACCAGCGAGAACTTCCTCGAGCCGGTCAACATGTACGTTGTGGTCTTCCGCGAGGGCGTTTTGAGCTTCCACTTCTCCGTCACGCCGCACCCAGCCAACGTGCGGCGACGGATCCGCCAGCTCCGGGACTACCTGATCCTCTCGTCCGACTGGATCTCGTACGCCATCATCGACGACATCACCGACGCCTTTGGTCCGCTCATCCAGAACATCGAAGACGAGGTCGACGACATCGACTACGCCATCCTGCAGATGCACTCGGACGACGACCAGATCGCCAAGGACAACAAGAAGCTCACGGAGAAGTCGGACTCGGCCGAAGTCAACTCGGCCGAGGCGGGCCGCGACATGCTCCGGCGGGTCGGGGACTGCCGCAAGAAGGTCATGTCGCTGTACCGGCTGCTGAGCAACAAGGCAGACGTGATCAAGGGGTTCGCCAAGCGCTGCAACGAGCGCTGGGAGGTGGCTCCGCGGTCTGAGATTGGGCTGTACTTGGGCGACATCCAGGATCACATCGTCACCATGACCGGGAATTTGAGCCACTACGAGAAGTGAGTCGCCCCTCGTTTCTCGAGGACTTTTCAAGTTGGAGAAGTACACTGACGGATTTTTTTTTTTTCAGGATCCTGGCTCGTTCGCACAATAACTACCTCGCCCAGATCAACATCCGCATGAACGAGCGGCAGGAGCAGACGGCCGACGTGCTGGGCAAGTTGACCGTGCTGGGCACCATCGTGCTACCCATGAATATCATCACCGGCCTCTGGGGCATGAACGTCTGGGTCCCCGGCCAGGGCTACGAGGGCGACTTGAAGTGGTTTCTCGCGATCACGGGGGGCTTGCTCATATTTGGGCTCGCTTGCTATTTGATTGCGAAGAGGGTGTATAACATTGTTTGAAGTTGCCAGGGGTGTTCTCTTTTGATTTAATGTGGACAAGTGTTGTCCTGGTCTCTTGGAGACGGAGCGTATGTTTTCATTTTTTTTCGGGGTCAGGGGCATACACCAAGCGGAGTTCTAGTTGGCTGTCGGCTGGGAAATGGGGCAGCGGTGCCCACTGCGCACTGATACGGTCCGGTATACCAGGCTGAGCATCGGTGTTGGGGCGGTCTGAGTTTGCATACGCATCGAAATCGGCGTTCTTCTTGGGAAGTGCGAGTCAGTTTGGTTCTAGGGTCTCGCCCGGGAGGGGACTGTGTCTATAGGGGCAAACTCTGTATTCACATAGGACATGCCTCTTTGCAATGGGCGGTCAGAAAATCCAGTTGATACACTATATGCCTTTGAAGGGCTAGTTCAGCTGAGTGACTGCGCCCTGCGACGACACCCAACTCAACGGCTCCTTGTGGCTGCTAGGCTGATCTGGAAACGATGGGATGCGAAAGCGCGGCAAGGCTGTGAAGAGAAGCATTCAGATTCAGTACATCCCGGACGATGTATCGCGAGGCAGACAGCGCGGGCGTTGTGAAGGTGACAGACCTCTGGTTCAAACAATGGGATCCTTGACCCAGTTCCAGCAACCCACCAGTGGCCTAGTGGTCTGCGACGGCATCGCAGTGCCACAGGCATGCTACGAAAGTTGCAGTAAGACTATGTCTTCAAGAGAAGAAGCTTTACGCAGTTTTTGATTCGGTCTAAACCTAGACAATGCGTGGCTGATCACACAACAAGCCGACAAGGCCCCGGTGCTCTGCTCAGCCAACACCGAGTTTCTTGTTTTCTACCACGCAAGTCTCGACTGCTTGCCTACGCAGTCTGACAATTCAAAACCTATCGATCGGCAGCTTCAACCCCTGTTTAAACTGTGGTTGGCCTACTGTAACCCTTTGTCGACCTCAACCGCGACAACAACTGGGGACCCAGCAACGGCCCCGTCCACCTTGGTGACCACCATCATCACCGCCCTGGGACTCAACAACGCTACAGCCGTGGAGAAGTTGACTGTTCTGGTACCCGTGGCTATTACACACGTCGCCGAGGCCGGCTCAGACCTGTCACCGTTGAGTACGGCTGGTAGGACCACTGCCGACTCTGGTACGTACGGGGTAACACCACCACCAATTCTCCGGCTCACCCTCCACCCCCTGAGATTAGCTCGTATGGATGTGTTACTCAATTCTACATTAGAGCAAACCCCGACTTCCTTCACCTCCTCCTCTTCGTCGTCGTCCCCCTCGTCCTCTACCTCGAGCACCTCCCAAGCGTGGATAGCCGGTCCAGTCCTTGGCTCACTTGCCACGCTCGCCATCGTACTTGGCGTCGCTTATTTCATTCTCGTCCGCCGCCGCCAACGGAAACTTCTGACTGATAAACAACTCGAATGGCCTGGCAAGCCCGAACTGCACTCTGACGGCCCGGCCAATCTTCCGCCGGATGGGAACCAGCTACAGGAGGCTGACGCCCAGGCGCTGCCGCCACGAGAGCTGGAGTGGAATGCGCAGCAGCGGTAACAACAGCAGCAGCAGTCAGTTGATGGAGGGAAGAGCGGGAATGTACCGGCTGTGCCAATGTCAGAGATGGCGGTGCGAGAGGTGGCGGCGCATGAGCTGGATGGAAGGGAACAGGGCCGGGGCCATGGAAACGGAGGGTAAGAGTCGAGCATGAAATGATGTTGAGTGGTGCGGCCACCGTTCTCAAGGTGTCGCACTTCCAAAACGGAGATGGGCGTGTCCCGGGTTGGCAAACATGACAGGTTTAGCTGCGGATTTAAGCTTCCTGGAATAGATGCAATCAGACCACAGCGTGTCACTAGTGCCGTAATGACACGGCTTCCTCAGCGGTGTATCCCCGTTTTGTTGCCTATCAAGCTTCTCTACCTATACCACCCCAAACGCCAGGTAAAATAGAAGTGGTTAGAATCGAGATCCGCAAACCGCCATGCAATTAACGCCACCTCTACCTCCTAGGATGGCCTCGCCAGATCCATTCCAGGTTCTGGGATCTGAACACCAATCCCACCAACCCAGCCTAACGACGGATCTGCGACGCATAGCTCAATCTCAAAGCCATAATCTGCTGTCTCTCCGCCTCCGGCAGCTGGTCAATCGTCTCCTGCGGCAGGTCCATGACGGCGCGCATGAGCGCCTCCGGGTCCTGTGCAGGGACAGCAGGCGCGGGGGCAGCAACAGGAGGAGGTGCATACACACCACCGGTAGCAGCCGCAGCCTGCGGCACGGGCGGCGTGCCGGTGCCGTACCCAAATCCACCCCCAGAAATAGCAGCAGCAGCAGGAGGAGGAGGAGCAACAGCGCCGCCGGGTTCGAGCACGGAGCCGATGGCGTCGGGCGAGACGAGACCCATGATGAGCAGAGCTTGAAAAACGGCGTAGCTGAGCTGGGGCGCCTGGGCGAGCAGCTCGGTGGCGCGGGCCGGGTCGGAGGTCGCCAGCGTTTTCATCTGTTGCAGGATGTCGAGCAGCTGGGCCGGGGGCAGCGTGTTGAGCGTGCGCGAGATGGCGTCGGTGCAGGTCACGCCCGGAGGAAGGTCCTTGCCCTGCGGCAGCGGCGGGAGGGTGGAAGAGCCTGCACCGGGGATCGGGAGGGCGTTGCTGCTGCCGCCGCCGTTGGTGGTGGAGAGGTTGGCGTAGGCGTTGGATGCGGCGCCAGACTGAAGTAGGTAGATATGTGAGTAATAGAAACTTATGGAATGGTAAGAGAACGTACTGCTCCGTCGCGGTCGCGGTTGTCCTCATCGCTGACCGTCTCGTTGCTAAAGTCGACACGCAGCTTGCGGCCCATGATTTCGTGATCGTTGAGATTTCGAACTGCCGAAGCGGCCGAGTCTAGTGGAAGAGTGAGAGACGAACTTATACAACCGGCGGTTTGGTCAGTCGGTTGGTGCAAAATACGAACCGTAGTCTGGAAACTCTGCGAAGCCAAAGCCCTTTGGTCGGCCAGTCTCTCGATCATAGACAAGGCGGAAGTTGAGCACCCTGCCGGCACCGCTGAAGATTTCTGTTATCTGCTCTTCGGTCAAGCCTGGCGTGGGCCGTCAGCAGAAGATCGGATCGCAAGCAGGAACATAGCGAATGACGCTCACCATACGGGATATTGCCCACGAACACGACCCGCGACGGTTGTCGGGTCGACATGACGAGCAACCGAATAACCACCGTGCGTTGCACGCAACCAGTTGAGCCGCTAGAGATATGCTACTAAGTTGTATCTGGAAGAGCAATCAGGAATATTGATACGTGAGCTCGCGGCACGAACAGCGCAGGTATTTGGTGAGGTTCACGTCTGGGACTTGAGAAGCGATGAGGAAGCAATTGGTTGAGTGGGCCGCCAGTCCAAACAAAGGCAACGAAGTCGCGGAGAAGATAGAAAATTCACCAGAGGATGTCGGGCTACCAAGAATCCCGATTGGCTTTGCTCCCAATATCTCTGTTTCTCTTCCCACCTCACGCGAGTCCCTCGCGCATCGACTTGAAAGCAGTGCAAGTTATTAGGAAGCAATGAAATTTGTCTGGATCTTTGCAAGTGGTTTGGTTTGTTCACTGTGAAAGTGGGCATGCACCTTCGTAGTCACTTTCGAGACAGGGATTAAGGCAACAGTGCATCACACAGTACTAGTACGAGATAGAGAGTGGGACTCAGCCAGGCTGCAGCGGGTGACACGTGAGGGCAGTTCAACGCTGAGCGCACAGGCCGGTTTGCCAAGCGTAGAATGTGAGCTGGCGAGCTCTTTCTCCACCACGCAAACCGAGCTGCCCGACTTGCCGTGAGAGCGCCTCAGCATCGTGGCATTGCATGCTATCACTCAGCCAACATGTCGAACCGCAGCCCATTTGACGACTACGTCAACAAGATCCGGGCACAAGCCGTCAGTCGCACGGGCTTTGGCCGAGGCGGAGGCGGCTTTCCCGGTGGCTCTCCGCGAAACATCAGCGGCTTGGCCGGCCTCCTCCTGCTCGGCGGCGGCGCCTATCTCTTTCAGAGCGCCTTGTTCAACGTCGACGGTGGCCACAGAGCGATCAAATACCGGAGACTAAGTGGGGTTAGCAAGGACATCTACAGCGAAGGTGCGATTCAACCCGATCCTCCCTATGTCCGATGGCTGGGGTTCATGCTGACGCGGTTGCAGGCACCCATTTTAACGTCCCTTGGTTTGAGACGCCAATCGTCTACGATGTCCGCGCAAAACCGAGAAATGTCTCTTCCCTGACCGGCACGAAGGATCTCCAGATGGTCAACATCACCTGCCGTGTACTTTCGCGACCCAACGTCGAGGCCCTCCCCCAGATCTACCGGACGCTCGGCCAGGACTACGATGAGCGCGTGCTCCCGTCGATCGTCAATGAGGTGCTCAAGAGCGTCGTCGCGCAGTTCAATGCCAGTCAATTGATTACTCAGAGAGAAATGGTCGCCAAGCTCGTGCGGGACAACCTCTCGCGCCGCGCCGCGCGCTTCAATATCCTTCTTGACGATGTCTCCCTGACGGTACGTTCTGACACAGTCACGAGGGTCCGTATTGCTCATTGCTAACCCATCTGTAGCACCTTGCCTTCTCACCCGAGTTCACGGCGGCGGTCGAAGCCAAGCAAGTCGCCCAACAAGATGCCCAGCGTGCCGCGTTCGTTGTCGACAAGGCCCGACAGGAGAAGCAGGCGATGGTGGTCAAGGCCCAGGGTGAGGCCCGGTCTGCGGAACTGATCGGCGAGGCAATCAAAAAGAACAAGGCGTACGTGGAGCTGAAGAAGCTGGAGAATGCTCGGACGATTGCTGGGCTGCTGCAGGAGGCGGGCGGCAAGAACAGGTTGCTCCTGGACTCGGAGGGCCTGGGGTTGAACGTCTTTGAGGATAGGGAGGCGAAATAGGTGGAGGGAAGAGCAGCTGCTGTTGTGAAGGCGATGGAGAATCTCCGCTGTATGTTTACTGGAAGATGGCCAGCAGTTCCCCGTGTAACAACATGACTTGTGTTTCGGTGTGGCTACGGAAGTATCAGCGTCCTGGCGAATTGCCTCTGTTGACTGGACCTTCGCTTGCACTGAATCAATCGACTGCCTATGGCCCTGTAGCCCTTTGAGACTGGATGTCAATAGCTACTGGGGTTGAGCCTATCACGCCTCTCCCGCCTGAGATATCCGAGCATTTACCATATCTGAAGTGAGAGTCACAGCTGACAAACCAGCACTCCCACCACTTGCCGCGGACTCCCGAAACAACTATTATAAATTTCCGGTCTTCTAACGGCTCAGCCTGTAACTTTAACCAGAACCCTCGCGTAGTCCCCACACTTCGCTGCACGAACAGGCACTGACTGTGCGGCACCCCAACAGCTGCAGTACAGCTGCCCCACTACCCCTCCCCCGCGGCCTCACCTGCCACACTCATTGCTGCCTTCGGCGCACGACAGACCAATAAACTCACCCTCAAAAGCTGTTTAGACTACGAGACGCTGCAGAGTCTGTTACAACCTTCTCAGCATCCACTTCCTCCGGTTTCAGCAGCGCAACCAGAGCACGGCGCCGCTCATTCTAATCGCCCAAGATGCTTATCAAGTAACGAAACCGCCCTCCGTCCATCCCAGCCCCAGGCCTGGCCAGGCTGCTAACTCTCAGCCTTGCGCTACCAGGGTCCGCACACTCACCGGCAAGGAGATTGAGCTCAACGTCGAGGGCTCTGATCAGGTATGCTCACCCCCCTTTTTCTCACTCTCACGATTCCACTCTTTCTAGGCTCCCCGTCAACTTCCATCGTCCCGCTCCTTTCCGTCATGTAACCCCCCAGATCTGCCGTGGAACCATATCTAACGCAAACAAACAGGTCTCCAAGATCAAGGAGCTGGTTGAGGAGAAAGAGGGCATCCCGCCCGCGCAGCAGCGCCTCATCTACGGCGGCAAGCAGATGTGAGCTCTTTTTTGCCCTAACCCCCTTCCCATATCCACCCCTCGTCTCCGTAAACGGCATGATGAACCTTGACCAACGTGTGTCGTGTATTCTTACAAATTCGCAGGGTCGACGACAAGACGGCGGACGACTACCACCTCGAGGGCGGCGCCACGCTGCATCTGGTCCTGGCGCTGCGGGGCGGGCAATGACGGGTTGACGGAGCTGGTAGGATGGCTGGGCATTGAGGGGTTCGGATCAGTGGATGGGCGTTGGTTGTGTTGTGAGGGATGAATGGATGGCTGAACTGACGGAGGAAGGGGGAGAGGAGTCTCGGACGGGGGTTGTGGGAGACAAGGAACGGAGTTCGTTGTGCCGCTGCCGTCGCCACCGCTGTTGCTTGGTTCATCTAAGTGCACGAATCGAGCTTTACCTGTGAGGAGAATAGAGATGGGGTTCTAGCGGGTTGTTTCAAAGTCGCGGCCTGAAGCTATTTGTCAAAACTGCTATGTCGTGCTCTCTGATCCTCGTGTCTTCTCTATCCGTGATTGCCTGATTAGGGGACGAGGGCCTCGATCACGGATGGGTAGAAACCGGGCCACGGCGAACAAAAGGGATGGGACCTTGACGCGCCATCTATCTTCCTGAACACTCATGGATCAAATGCATCAACAGCCGTTGCGCAAATATTTCCTGGATGGCTCTGGTTAAACCAGTCAACGTTCGGATCTTTGGAATCTCGGTGCGCTTGGTACGCCGAATATCACTCGAAGCACCGCTACCGCGCAGAAGACTCCCGAGGTTCCCACACAATATATTGAGTCAGGACGGTGAACTCCAGACCGTCGGAGTCAGAAGTGGCGTTTGGGCCCCTACAGCTCACCCTACAACACTACCCAGGCAGCTGCGCAATGTAGCAGACACACATCATAGTTGATGGTTGCGTTACTATATACATATGCGCTCTACCTGATCCTCGATTTCCAAGCTGAGAGAAGAGGGCCCCATCAAAAGCCCAACTCCTACTCTATCCAGGGTGCATGCCAGCCAACCCGAGCGCCATCCTGATAATCCCCCAACCGTCCATGCTTCCAGTACCCATAGATATAAGACAAGCCAGTCTGTCTTGGCCAAATAGCAACGCTGTCACAAATCGGGCTCCGCCGCATGGAAAATGAAATATAAAAGAAACAGAGAACAAAAGTACCGAAAGAATAAGAATGAATGAACAGGAAAAAGTTGAAGAAACAAGACCAAAAGATTTCTTGCGCCGAGTGCATCATTAAATGCAGTGTACGTGTACCCCAGATTGAGATGAAACGATGAAAACACGAATTCGTACAACAACCCATTTCCAACCCCCTCTTCTAGTCGCGCCGCAACCGCTTGCTCGGTTCGAGATTGTCATCGTCCGGATTGCCGCGCTTCGTCTGCTGATTCGTGTTGGGCGTAACCGGCACCCCGGGGCGGTGCGCAACACGACTTGAGCATTTCGGGGCCGCGTTGAGAAGACCAGCGCCGCGCCGGCGGCGCACCGGTTCCATGGCGGGCTTGGCGGCAGTGGGCTGAGCAGCTGGGGTCTTGGAAGGTGCTGACTTGGCGAATGTCGGCTTCTCGGTGCGTACGGCCGTAGTGGTGGAGCTGGATGCAGAGTCGGCAGCGGCAGCTGGGGGCGCGGTGGTGTTCTTGGGCGAGGGAAGGTTGTCGCCAAAGAGATCGTCGTCGTCGGCCTCCTGGTTCTTGTCGCTCTGGCCGGGGGTCGCTTCATCCTCGTCGTCGTTGTCGCAGAGGATGGTTCGGGTGCGGGCCAGCTTGCGCGGGCGTCGGATGACTGGAGAGGAGGGCGCCGGTGAGGATCCTCCGCTTTGAACTTGATCGTAGGTGACCTTGCGAATGGGCATGGGACCCAGCTGGGTGTGCCGGCGCATCATCCCATCGCGCCTCAACTCGCTCCTGGTGTGCTGGAACCAGCTCTGGGCGCTGGGGTTCGGGTTCCTGGTGCCGCGCGCTCCGCCGCGTTGCCTGACCCGCGGCATTTTCTGGGCGCTGACAATGGTGGACCGCCGGTTGTTGTGTTCCTTCTCCTTCGCAGCGAGGCTCTGCGACAGCTTCGCAGTGGCGGCGGCAATCTGGTCATCCTCGAGCTTCTTGTAGGCCTCGTAGACCTCGTGCCAAGACTCCCGATCCTTGGGTTGGTGGTTGTGGCGGGCCGCAAGAATGGGATAGTCTCTAGTGATGAGTCGTTCCCAGTGCTGGGCGGTCTCGTCGTAAATGCCGTCGCTGTTGATCTCGAGGGTGTGAAGCTGTTCAGCTGTCTTCACAACCCGAAGAATCTGGGTGGTGTACTCTGCTGGCAGGTTTCCAAGGTCCGAGATCGCGGAAACGTTCTGCATGGCGACCTTGAGGGCCATATCCGCAAGATGGCGTGGGCCAGGCATCTTGACGAATGGTGAAGGTGTCTGCGGAATGATGAAGGAGTCTGCGAGGGAAGACGGCGTAGGGGGGCGGGCATGCAATATATAGGCACCCAGGCGTTGTCAAAGCGTCGTCACGAGCTCTGAACATTTCTTCGGCGCGAATCTGCGTCGAAGTTTGACCGAGCATCCTGCATGCTCTTGCAGCGGTGGTGACAAGGTTGTGTTGCCAGGGGCACCACGAAGGGGGCGAAGGTTTATGCCCTGATAGATGCGGCAATCCTGAGCAGGAGATGATGCCGTCGAGGTCGGGCTGGGTAGGTACGCATATGCAGTTCGAAAATCTTATATAGGGCAGTCAAACATGTAAGTCAACAGGCAGGAGCAGTGCCTGTCACGTCGTTCTCGTGCGAGACTGCAGTCGTCGAGAAGCAGCCGGCAGTGATGCAGAAGTAGGACGAGCAGTGAAGAGGCGCTCAGCTGCCAGGTCGTCAATGCCCAGCACCACCGCGTATTGTGCACACTGTGCGAGGTACGCAGAAGGTTGGCCGCATATGACGGACATCGCAGTCGCGAACCATCAGATTGCGGAGCATCGGGGGCCACAACAGAGATGACTGCTCTTCATACTTGCCCCCACCAAGAATATGACTTCAATGCGTCGCGAAGGAGCAAAGTAGTGGATTGCTCCTTTTGTTTTGCAGGAGTGTGCCTAAGCACCCAGTGGCACCTTGTCAACGAGGCTCGTCACAGTGTGAGGAAAAGAGGAGAACCTTTATGTTCGTCCGCAGTCCAAGAAAGTGGGGCAATAGGCTGGCCAATGCCTCGAGCAGCCAGGCACGCGTAGGCACTCCGGAATCAGCGTTTAGTATCACATCGCAGGCTCAAAAAACACAGCCGCGGCAATTCCTCCAGCTAGTTCTACGCATAGGCCGGATGCAATTGGGCAGGCGTGATACGACTGGCACGAACTCGCTAGGCAAGTCCATCAGCTTGTCATAAGCATCAACCGACGTCGCTCGTTACGAACTCTACCTGCCGATAGCAAAAACCAAGCATACCACAAAGAAGATGGCGTCTTGGGGCCTCCTCGACGACAAGGAGGAGAACGAGCTCCACAAGTCGCGTCTCCTCAACGTAGAGGAAAAGCCGTTCAAGCGGGTCACCAAGCGACTGAACAGCCTGCACAGTCTGACCCTCGCCCGAGCTCGCCAGGCGGCCACACCACCGCCTGAGACAAACGGCATCTCCCAACAACCGCAACAACAACCCAGCCAGCAACAACTCGATGGCGCATCCCCCGCCCCCGGCAGCAGCGACGCCGCTCTCGCCTCGACCGCCGACCTCGCGCAGCTCAAGGAAGACATCACGCTCGACTTCGCCGCTTTCGACAGCAGCATCGCACGACTACAGTTCCTGCTGACGGCCAACGAGCGCGAGCGCGAGCGGTACGCGGCGGAGCGGCAGCGCATCGTGGCGGCGTCGCAGGCGGTGCGCGACAGCACATCGCAGCTGCGGACGCAGCTCGAGACGGCGCAGGCGACGCTCGCGCGGCGCCGCGCGTTCGACGAGCTGGCTGACGCCATCACGGCCAACCCGGCGCTGCGCCCGCGCGCCGAACAGGCGGCGGGCTTGCGCAAGCTGCAGGACGAGATTGCCGAGCTCGAGGCCGAGCGCGAGGCCTATGGCGTCACGTGGAACGAGCGCCGCGAGCAGTTCGCTAGGATCATGGACGAGAGCATGCGCCTGCGCCGGTTGATCCGTGACGAGAAGGAGGAGGTTGAGCGCCGCGAGGGCATGGACGACGATAACGAGGTGGGCGGTACGCCGCGGCCCTCGGGGGTGGCGAGCCGCGGGTCGACGCCCAGGCCGGAGGGCAGCGGACTGGCGCCCAAGAGCGGAGCTGAGAGCGGGGATGTGGGCGCCACGCCGCGACCGGTGTCGACGACAGGTGGGAGGACGCCGGCTAGGGGGAGCCCTGCGCCGTCTGGGCAGGATGGTAACAGCTTTGCCGTCAAGCGGGCGACGGACATGGGAACGAGCTTTTCGCAGGTGGGAAGCCGGATGGGGAGTCGCGAGGGTTCGGTGGAGAGGGAGGTCCGTTCTGTGCAAGGTGAACGAGAGGAGGGGGAAGAAAGGGACGAGGGAAGTGGGGAAGGGGGGAATGAAGACGTTGAGATGGGAGAGACCAAGGACGATGGGTCGGAACCGGACAGTCCTTTGTCACCGCCACCAGCAGACGACACTCCGCAAATTGTGGTGGACGGGGAGGGAGACACCATGGACACGACATAAGTCTACAATGCCTGAGTTTGTGGAGGGTGCTTATCGTGTACAATTTGTTTTCAAGAGTCGTGCTGACAAAGTCGAATGAACGCGCTCGCTCACCAGCGACTAACTTAACTTCAAATCTCCTCTTTCTCTTCCTCGTTTGCAACCTTCTGCCCCGACTCCAGCGCCTCTTTGGCCTTCTTGAGCTCCTCCTCAGACCCCGTCCCATCGCTTTCCGAAATGGCCATCTGCTCCTCCAGCTTCTCAACCGCGTCCGCTATGCGCTTTCTCAGCGGCTCGAATACAGCCTTGGTCTCATCGAGGGCGGTTTTCTAAATTCAGGGTTAGGGGTTCTGTGATCGGTCATGACGCTCTCAGGGGCAGCATCGGCGCATAGGCGAAACTTACCTCTTGCTTCAGCATGTATTCAGCGTTGTTGTCCAGATCTGGGACGTTGTTTTCGATGTCTTCCTCTAGCTTCTTGATGCGCTTTTCCTGGCTGGCCTGTTCCTTGTGATAGTAGGATTCCTCCTTCACGAGGCGGTTGACTGCCTGTGTCGCGATGACGAGGGGTGTTGGCGGTGCCATCTTTGGAGCTAGTGATTGACGAAATCAGGCAGATGAAGGTGTGGCTTATGAAATAGCAATGCACCGGGAAGGAACTGGATCTCCAAGGGCGTGGGTGGGCTGGCTGTTAACTGAAACCCGTGGTGTCTGCCTGATCGTTTGTGTTGTTGACTTGAAGCGGGGTTGGCGGGGTAAAACTCGGGCTCACGAGCCGCGCTCCTGTGTGAGGCTTGACACCGGAGTCAGGTACGACCATTGATGTCTGCCTGTTTCTCAGATACCGGCTAGGTACCTAAGCAATCTTCGAACTGGGTCTGCAACCTCCGCTCATATAACAAAGGTAGGTACACAGCAGGCGTTCGCTAGCTTTTTAGCACTTCTCATCGACTTTTTATGAGCTCGCTCAACATTCTTGAGCTGAGCCTCTAGGTTCGGCTCAGGGCAAAACACGAAGGCGGCCCTATTCCGGCGTGCCCTGCGCATCGGATGGCTCCCTCTTAGAGTTGAGAGATTTGCTGAGAGATACGCTGCAAACGTGATGAAGCGAAAGCTCAGAGAACCTTGCTTATACTCATAGTTGGATAACACGCAGTCCGTTAAGCAGCGCCGCGCTAACGGCTCATATGTGTTTGTTTGGAGCACTCTGCAGGTGGGCAACAGGTGTTGAGTCGAGAGGGGTGAGTGCACGACAACGGTGACAGTATACTTGATGTTTTGAAATGTCAAATATCCTTACTTGAAGACATCAGTGAGATGTTCCCTTTGTTTCTCTCCGTTTTCCCTATGCTTCTCATCTTCCCCTTCCTCCGTTTCTCGCTCTTGATCTCGCCACTATGGATACGTTCATGAGGCGTCCGTTCATCGGGTAGCCCCGCGCCTAGCCGTGCGAGGCGTGTAAGCCCCGTCCATTTGGCCTGATTCGGCTCGACCGTGCCTCGTGGTGGGGTGCGGAAATGTTTCAGCCAACAGCAAGTGGGAACCTCGACAGGGGGGTCAGGGGCGACCTGTCAGCATCGGCTGCGCCTAAAAAGGTACCGAGCCGCAACTTCTGAATTGGACACGTTGAAGGTTCGTACATGGACTCGGGACCAAAAGCCCGATTGCCTGGCAGTTCAAGAAAAAAAAGATAGACAGGTTAAAACTGAGGCTGAGGCGCACTGTATCTCGGAGGAGCCTCTAATAGCCGCGCCTGTTCTTTTTGCTTGAGGAGGAGCGCGGTTTGGCTGCAGTGCTAAAGGTTCCCGTTCTACCTTGCCCGCCAAAAACCATGGAGAACGGCTTTGCGAAGCCGATCGACGAGGTGCTTAGCACCCTCGGTGTGAATCCGGCAACCGGCTTGTCCAACGCTCAGGTCGCGGACTTGCAGGCCAAGTACGGCAAGAATGGTATGCAGACTGCCTCGAGCCTCCCCAGTTCTCCCAGCCGGATTCCCTGTGACTGACTCTGTTTCTCACACAGCGATCACCGAGGAACCGCCCACGCCCCTGTGGGAGCTCATTCTCGAACAATTCAAGGACCAACTAGTCATCATCCTGCTCGGATCGGCCGCCATCTCGTTTGTGCTGGCGCTTTTCGAAGAGGAGGGCGGGTGGAGCGCATTCGTCGACCCGGTCGTTATCCTCACCATCCTGATTCTCAACGCCGTCGTGGGCGTCTCCCAAGAGAGCAGCGCCGAGAAGGCGATTGCCGCGCTGCAGGAATACTCGGCCAACGAGGCGAATGTGGTGCGCAATGGCCAGGTTCACCGGATCAAAGCCGAGGAGCTTGTGCCGGGCGATATCGTTGACGTCTCCGTGGGCGCGCGCATCCCCGCCGACTGCCGACTCGTTACCATCGAGAGCAACAACTTTGCTGTCGACCAGGCAATTCTCACCGGAGAGAGCGAGAGCGTGGGCAAGGACTGCCGTGCTGTTGTTACCGACGAGAAGGCCGTGCTGCAGGACCAGGTTAACATGCTGTTCTCGGGCACGACGGTGGTGACCGGTCACGCCAAGGCTGTGGTTGTCCTGACCGGCTCCAAGACGGCCATTGGCGATATTCACGAGAGCATCACTGCGCAGATCTCTGAGCCCACTCCCCTGAAGCAGAAGCTGAACGACTTTGGTGACCAGCTCGCCAAGGTCATCACGGTCATCTGCATCCTTGTGTGGCTCATCAACATCCCCCACTTCAGCGATCCCAGCCACGGAAACTGGACCAAGGGCGCTATCTACTACCTAAAGATCGCCGTCTCGCTCGGCGTCGCTGCTATCCCTGAGGGTCTTGCCGTTGTCATCACTACTTGTCTCGCCCTGGGCACCCGCAAGATGGCGGCGAAGAACGCCGTGGTCCGCAGTTTGCCCTCAGTCGAGACGCTCGGAAGCTGCAGCGTCATCTGCTCCGACAAGACTGGCACTCTGACCACGAACCAGATGAGCGTGAGCAAGATCGTTTACCTGAACAGTGACGGCACCGACCTGGAGGAGCTCGACGTCGAGGGCACGACATTCGAGCCCCGAGGCGACATCAAGTTCCAGGGCAAGGTGGTTTCTGACCTCGCCCAGGAGTCGGCGACGGTTCTCCAGATGACGGAAGTTGCTGCTCTCTGCAACGAAGCCCGCCTTGACTACCACCCTCACTCGGCAACGTATTCCAATGTGGGCGAGCCGACAGAGGGCGCCCTGCGGGTCATGGTTGAGAAGATTGGCCCCTGCGCTCCTAAAGACTGCCATCCCCAGGACCGCGTGCACTACGCCAGTTCCTGGTACGAGAAGAAGTACAACCGTCTCGCCACCTACGAGTTCTCGCGTGACCGGAAGAGCATGTCCGTTCTCGTCCAAAACGGAAGCCAACAAAAGCTCTTCGTCAAGGGTGCGCCCGAATCCATCATCGAACGGTGCACGCACGCTCTCCTGGGACGCAACGGCAAGAAGGTTGCTCTGGATCGCAAGCTTGCTGATCTCCTGCTGAAGGAAGTCGTGGAGTACGGCAACCGCGGCCTCCGTGTCATCGCTCTGGCTAGCCGCGACGACGTTAAGAACGACCTGCTTCTTCAGAAGGCCAAGTCCACGGCCGAGTATGCCGCCTTGGAGCAGAACCTTACCCTCATCGGTCTTGTCGGTATGCTGGATCCCCCTCGCCCGGAGGTTCCCGCTGCCATCCAGAAATGCAAAGAGGCCGGTATTCGAGTCATTGTTGTTACGGGTGACAACCGCAACACCGCCGAGACCATCTGCCGCCAGATTGGCGTGTTCGGACTTCACGAGGATCTTACTGGCAAGAGTTATACCGGCCGTGAATTCGACAACCTCAGCCCGAGCGAGCAGCTCGAGGCGGCCAAGCACGCCTCTCTGTTTTCCCGGGTTGAGCCGGCCCACAAGTCCAAGCTCGTGGACCTGCTCCAGTCGCTCAACGAAGTGGTGGCTATGACAGGCGACGGTGTTAACGATGCGCCTGCTCTCAAGAAGGCTGATATCGGTGTGGCCATGGGCTCAGGCACCGATGTGTCTAAGCTGGCGGCCGACATGGTTCTTGCCGACGACAACTTCGCCACAATTGGCGTCGCCATCGAGGAGGGACGGTCTATTTACAACAACACCCAGCAGTTCATCCGCTACCTGATCTCCTCCAACATCGGCGAAGTCGTTTCCATTTTCCTGACCGCCGCCCTGGGCATGCCCGAAGCGCTCATCCCCGTCCAGCTTCTCTGGGTCAACCTGGTCACCGACGGCTTGCCGGCCACCGCCCTGTCCTTCAACCCACCCGACCACGACATCATGAAGCGGCAGCCGAGGAAGCGCGACGAGGCTCTCATTGGCGGCTGGCTGTTCTTCCGGTACTTGGTGATTGGCACTTACGTCGGCCTCGCCACGGTCGCCGGCTACGCCTGGTGGTTCATGTTCTACTCGGAGGGCCCGCAGATCAGCTTCTACCAGCTGTCGCACTTCCACCGCTGCGCCGCCGACTTCCCCGAGATTGGCTGCGAGATGTTCACCAGCGACATGGCCAAGGCTGGCTCGACCGTGTCGCTGTCGATCCTCGTTGTCATCGAGATGTTCAACGCCATGAACGCGCTCTCGTCGAGCGAGTCGCTTCTGACGCTGCCCGTCTGGGACAACATGATGCTGGTGTACGCCATCACCCTGTCGATGGCGCTGCACTTTGCCCTCCTCTACACCCCCTTCCTGCAGACCCTCTTCTCCATCCTGCCGCTCAACTGGGCCGAGTGGAAGGCAGTGCTCCTTATCAGCGCGCCTGTCATGTGAGTTGCCCCCATAATTTTTTCTCAAATTGATCTACGGTGATTGCTAACTTCTTCCCAGTCTCCTTGACGAGATTCTCAAGTTTGTGGAGCGGGGGTTCGTCGTGCCGAGCGCCACTCGCGAGGTGCCCAAGGGCAAGAAGGAGCAATAGAGTAGAAGCAAGCATATGTACAATCCGATAGATCTAAACGTCGTAGAATATTGGAGCAGTCACAATGTATCACAAGAACGGCGGGATAGCAAGTTGTATCACGGTCTCTCTTCGTGTCGACCACTGTGTCTCGAAATGCCTTATTGTCATAACGCCCCATATGCCCAGCTGAAAGTGCGACAAGCACCAACCCCCATCACTTCTCCGATTATCAAACGCCCCTTAATCCTGCCGCCCCTTCAGCAGCCTCTTGGTCACCTTGTCCTTCTCGATGATGTAAACATGGGCACCCCAACCCGAGAGGGCGTCGCGGTCGACCGCGTTAAGTAGTGCTTGCGAAATCGTTTCAAAGAGCTCGTCAGGACCCTACCACCACACCATCCTGTCAGCACAGCCCAATCGTCTTCTTCAACCAGCCAGGACCCAGAATCCATCCACGCATTAATTGTTGAACGTACCAGATTCGGCTCCCAGAGACTCTCGCACATGCCAAACAGCTGGTCGGTCGCCGTCCCGCTGACGATGAAATCCTTGGCAAAGTCAATGCAACCGATGCTGTCGAACCCGCAGATGAACGGCTGGCCCGTCTTGGGGTCCAGCCCGGCGACGACGGGGCTGACGAAGTAAGGGCCGAAGCGTCGCTCGTACAGGCTGCTGCTGACGAGGTTGGCGAAGGTGCGCGGCGCGATGTGCCGCTCCTCGCGCAGCCGGTACAGGTTGACCTTGTACCGGAACAGGTCCGACACGGTCGCCACGTCGGTCGCCAGGCCCGTCAGCCCGAGGAACACGTTGTCGCCGTACTGGAACACCTTGGGGAAGTTGTTGGACACGGTCAGCGCCTGCAGGCCAAGCCGCAGGTCGCAGGCAATCGCGACGCAGTCCTTGCCCACCATGGCAACGCACGCGCCGCCGTCTGAAAGGAACGTTCGTGGTTAGGGAAACCGATCTGCGCGTGTACTGTGCGTTGGACAGAAGGGGCGGTGGGAGGTTTACTTATTGAGAAGGGGGACGGCTGCGCGAAGAGTTGGTTAGCTTAAAAACGCATGATTGCAAACGATGGGTGTCGACATACCATCTTGCTTGTGTGTAAGAGGCAGTGCGTTGGCGAGCAATGGGTGATGGCCTCCGGAGAACGGGACGGAGGGGGCGGCGGAGAGCTTATGGCGTGACTGGATCTGGGAAGCGCCGTCGAGTCTCAATTCGGCTTTGGTTGTGGGCCGAGAATGTGTCGCTCGTGGGGACACGATGAATTCGCACGTCGGGTGTGGTTGAAGCTGGTTGTTATCGCTAAAGCTCCAGCATCACGCACCGAGCCTTTGGGGTGTGGTTGGAGCTCCAGCTGGCAGGCTGCAACTGGAGTTGACGTGCAAGGCAACACGCAGCTGGCGTGGCAGGGAAGCCGCAAGGGTCCCTGGCACATGAAGGCGGTCAAGGGCGGCAGTCAAGACTAAGTGGGGGCATGGGAGGGAGCACTGGAAGCTTGAAGCTCCCGCTGGCTGTTGGCTGTTGGCTGTTGCGCCTGCCTGCAGTGGATTGCCCCTCCACGCAATCATTCTCCAGGCTTCCGACCGAGCATGCGGATGACGAGTTCCCCTGATAATTCCAGACTGTTCGAAGAGCTTTTGATAGCATCCCTACCTAAGTGTCACTAAATTTCTATGCTTGAGAGCGCCCTTGGCCAAGAAAGTCTGGATTTGCCAGTCCCGTCATCGCCATCCAGAGCTACCCGTTTAAGTTGAGAGCTTCCCACCGTCCAGGCTGCTTACGGATTACACGGTACACGTCTCGCCACAACCAACTTGTGTTGTTTCGTCAACATACCCCTACTTGACTTACCTCTCATTTTGCCCAAACACTCTCAGCATAAATCCCTTCCGCTGAGACAATCGGATCTTCTTGCAACTTGTCCGATTTCGCTCGGTCCGAATCGCAGTCCGGACAGCGTACCCGCGCCGCCCGGTTCCTGCGAGGCTTGGGACACTCTCAAGCATCAAGCAAAAAGAGACCAAGATTCGCATTTGCAAGGTCACATAATGTCTGCCCATGTTGAGGTCGTGTCGACAGACCTTCGGCGGGTTAAGGTCAAGGTCACGCCCGGGACTTATCTGGTTGATGTTCTGGGGGAGGCTTGTAAGAAGCTGAACCTGAAGAGTGACAAGTATGAGCTCAAGTAGGTGATCAAATCAAGTTCAGATGCGTCTCGGTTGCAGCACTCAACTAACGACCACAGACACAAGCAGAAACTTGTTGACCTTTCGGGTCCGTATCGGACTTCAGGGCTGGGTCCGGGGGCCAAACTCGAGCTGGTCCAGAAGTCAAAGAGTGCCTCGGTTGTATCCATTGCTCTGGATGTCAATGGGCAGCGATACACCAAGAAATTACCCAGCGACATGACGCTCTGGGCTGTCATGCGCCAATTTGAGAGCGCGGAAACGCAACTGAACATCACAGCGAGAGGCGTGCCGGTGGGGACCAACAGTGGCCAGCTGTACCATGAGGCCCCCGTCGTGAACATCATGGGCAGGGAGTATTCAGCCATGGAAGACCTGCAGAAGACGTTGTCGCAGTGTGGCATCAGCTCTGGTAGCATTGTCCTCAGAGTGTCATTCAAGCTCAGCGAGAGGACACTGTACGACGCATTGCAAGAGATCAGCCAGTATCTCACGGATGTCGAGCCGGAGCAACCTAAATCTGATGGAATTGGGGAGTCCACATCAGTTGACACCGTTCCGTCTGCTCAACAACCAGAAACCAGCGATGCTTCCATGGCTGAAGCACCAGCAACCACAAACGAACCACAACCAATCACCGAGACGGCCGCCGCGCCGAACGCCTCAGCAGAGCCCGACACGGACACCAAACCCATGGAAGTCGACGGCCCGCCCTCCGACCCTCTACGACCAACGGGCGTCTTCTCCGCACCAACCTCCTCCACCCCAGCCGCCGCCCGCAGCCACGAAGAGGACGCCGTCTACGAGCCGACGATCGCCCACGCGCAGCTGCGCCAGCAGCAGCTCCTGCAGCGCTCGCAAAACACGCGGCTCAAGTCCGACGCCGAGCTCGCCGCCGACGCTGCCGACGAAGCCGCCAAGCTGGCCAAGATCACCAAGGTCGAGGTCAAGATCCGGTTCCCCGACCAGACCTCGGCCGTGTGGACGGTCACGCCCGACGAGACGGGCGCGTTCCTCTACCAGGCCATCCGCGGCGTCATGGCGCACCCGGAACAGGCCTTCAAACTCGTCCTGCCGGGACCTAAGACGCTCATCCGCGAGGACGATAGGAAGCTGATTGCGGGCTACCGGCTGAAGGGCCGCGAGATGCTGCATCTGTTGTGGGAGGACGCGGTTCCGGCTGCCGCGCGCGGCGGGGCTTTTCTGAAGGGTAGCGTGGCGAGCAGGGCGCAGGAGGTGGTGGTGCCGGATATCCCCCAGGGGGGTGGTCTGGACGAGGCGGAGGATGCAGCTGCGGGCCCGTCGAGTAAACCGGTGACACAGGATAGGGGGAAGGGAGGTGGCAGTGGGCTGGATTCGGAAGCGGTGAAGAAGAAGCTGGGGAAGTTTCTGGGGTTGAAGAAGAAGTGAAGGGGTTGGTCTGGATTGGTGTTATTGGGTTTGCCATAGGGAAGGAGGCGCCGGCAGGGCAGTTGTCTTCATATGGCACGCTGTACATCCATTGTTCGTGATTCATGAGATGCATTGATCTCAGATGTCTAACTCGACAACATCCCGGCTATCCCAGCATCGTCTTATTACAAGCCGTCATTCCCATGTTTAGTGACCAGCCCTCCGGGACTCGACAATCACGCGCTGGAGCTCCTCGACCTTGGCCTTGGCGCGCCCATAGGTTCCGAGCTTTTCAGAGAACCGAAGTCAGACAACGGCAACCACAGAGTAGCGTGGGCTGTAGGGAGAATGTTAAGGCACCTTCTTCTTGGAGAACTTGCGGGCACGCTTTTCTTTACCGTTGCGGATCAGCTCGATGACGCGGCGTTCGTACGGCGCGAGGCTGGCAGATGGTTGAGCGCGTGTTAGTCGGTCCAGTCAAGCATCGTGATACCATCCTGCTTGTTCCTCTGCTGGTCGTCTCCCACAGCAGCCGACAGGAAGGCTGGACGCAAGACCTGGGGGGTGTCAGGCGCATCTCCTCCAGCAACCCGCTATCCCCTTCCTGCAATTCACGTATCCGTCCTCCTCGTCCCAAGCTTGAAGTAGGGGCACCGGCAGACGAGGTATCCCAGCAACCAGTCCAAACACTCACCCTGACACCTCCTTGACGATGGAGCGCACAAACTGGGTACGCTTGCTCGACTGGCCCTTTCTCTTGGACGGCTTGGGCTTGAACACGCGCGGCGTGGTTTTCTGTTGCGTGGTCGAGATTCAGCAATTACCCTGATTCAATGCCCTTGTTGTTCCCTCGGTAATCCGGCTCAGACTGTTCAGATAACAGAGATAGGACAAGCAGGCAATCTTCCAACCAAGAAGTCGGGCACGCGACACCATGCACGAGTAGGTAGGAGAGTATCACAGTTCGACGAAAGAGACCCATATCACACAGCGGAGAAGGAACTCGGACATACGTGGCCCTTGTTGATGCCCCGCGAGAGGCCTGACTTGGGAGTATCCTTGGCCATGATTCGTTATCGGGAGGGTCGTTATCGAGCTTCACAAGACCGTCAGCCGTGGCTTGCTTGGTGGAGTTTTGGCCCGAATCTGTGGAGTCGAGGCGGAGTTTTTGTGGGTTGGGTGGATGACCGATATTGTGGGGGTGGCTGGTGCTGTGGCTTGAACATACCTACTGCAAAGGCGCTCGAGGCGCTGTAGCCGCCCAGTTGCGCAGCTACGGGTTTATGGAGTACAATCACTGCAAGATGTTAACATTCACCTGAGTTCCACCTTGCCATTTGCACGTCCTAACCTGGCAGGGCTGCTTGCATGCATGATGCAAGAGACCGAGTACGGGTGTGTGTCCTGCTCGGATTGTAATTGGCATAGGCTGCTGCGCGTCTGCAAGACACCGAACTCTTGGACTTGAGGGCTTCATGGAAGTCGGGAAACACTCAGGATTTATCGTCAATGGGTGTACAGTCTAGCTCGTGGCCTCTCACACATCGCGGCTTGATTCAGGTGAGCATGGGTCTCACGCGACCGCCCAAGGTACAGTACCTAATGAATCGTATTGCGAGTCCTATATTTAAACCAGTGTGACCTGGTCTCAACGAGCCTCGCCGTTGTGTCACGGGTATCGTTTGTAATTCCAGTGGCGCTGTAGCACTCTCGTCCATCTGCAACCATGTCGCCCGGCTCGTTGTGTGCGAGAATACCAGGTACTTTCGCCGGACTTGGGTCGTGCAATGTTAGACCACAGAAGTGAAACCGAGGGGCGTATAGATAGATCCCGACCCGATAGCCCGTCGGCCTTCAAAATGCCACATCCTGAGCGGATTACTCCGGCACGAGTCCGGCATCGACGTGGTGGTATGATTTCCTGAGCCCTCTGGATGGGACGATTAACCGGCAGTTATCTGAAACGAAACAAGGGGGGCATTGGCCAATTGGGAACGCTGACCCCTGAATCTCCATTACTGTCGCACAGCAAGGGACCAGAACAAGGAAGAGCATCCAAACACCGTTGACGTTGACTCTTCACTGGCTTACCTGGCACGCCTGGCTGGAGAATCGCACTCTCAGGCTGCCTCCTTGTTGCCTCGGATGATCGCTGCCGTGTCCGGGACCGTGGAAAGCCGATTCGCAACACAGAGGGGCAAACTCCCGCAGGAACTGTGCTGTTATGCGTGTTCGTGACAGGAACACACCCAAACTGTCCAACCTTGAACTCAGTCCAAACCAGGGAATCTTCACCGCGGTACAACATCTCGCTCATTTCCTCTCCGATTAAAGCGCGGCGGCTCCTTCCTTGACCTGCGGATTTCAAGATAACCTGACCGTGATCTGCATCGTTCAAAGCCCCTCACGGTCAATCGCACAATCAGATTGCCTGCCATATACAGTACCATGATGCTGCACGCCATCTTCACCCTCGTGGCGGCGGCCCACCTCGGCGCGGCGCTGCCAAGCTACAGGATCCCTTTGGCCATGTCCAGGGTCCTCCTCGCAAACAGCGACTGCATCCTCCCCGAAGGCTTCGAGGTGCAAAACTTCCAGATCTGGACTCCAGCCGCCGGTAACAACCGCAGCGAGGTCCTCGCATTCGACTACCGGGACAACAGCACCAGCACAGACACCAAGTGCCGCTTCAACGGGACTTCAGCGAACGTCGCGCCCGCGGGGCTAGCCCCCAGATATGCCTGCGACAACCAGGTGGTCCAGTTCATCTGGCAAAACAACACACTTACCCTGATCGAAAAAGCTTGTCCGCAAAACAATATGTGAGTTTGATGTCAAAAAAAGTCAAACTTTGGATGGCAACCGGCCTCGAGGCTGACGAGAACGGGCAGGCCGCGCGGCTTTGAGGCCGCCGGGACGGTCACACCCAACCTCATGTGCGGCACGAGTGCGAAGAATAGCACGGTTGGAGAGGGCCGCGCCTGCGTAGCACAGGGCGCGTTGGTCGCGAACTTCACCAGCCTTGAGCCTTCGCCGAGCTAAGTTACACGGCAAGATGGGAAGTACCAGCTTTGGGCATACTATGTGAGATGAGAGCTTTAGACAGCTGCTGCAAGATTGCAATCGAATAATACTTACCTTGTTGGCTTTGAATGTTCGACTTGGGTGTTTGGTGGGCATGGATCTTAGACATTCGATGCGAAATTCAATCCAACTTGAACTCGGTAGCAGGGCGGATCGAAAGGGCAGCTGTCCGCCGTCTGTTCACTCCCGACATGTTGGCAGTGCCAAGCACCCAGCCCCTGGCAAGAAAGGGAGAGCCGGGAGTTTGCGGGGTGCTGCCGCTGTGCGGCGCCAATCCATGTCCGTTCTACATACGCCAAGACCTGCACCTTGGGACGCTTTCGTCATCGCCGACTTCAAACTGCTGTCAATTGCAGTCCATCGCTGCTCTTGGAAGGCTCATCTTCATGATGCCTAGACTATGCCTTCCGCGAGACAGTTTCCTTAGCATTAGAGATTGTCCTTTTTTGACGCCGAGCGTGCTATGTGAGCATCTAGCCACTGGACGCGGCTGAATTCCTTAGGGTCTCCTGCGCATGCACAGGCGCCAGTGGTCACGCGGCGCCACCCTCTGACCGCACAGCAACCGCGATGCATCAACACATCCGGTGCGGTACTTGAACACCCATTACCTCACCTCCAAAGCTAGCTCGGCTTCAATTTCTGATGCAGCATTACCTTGCTTTTTCACGGCAAAATGCGCCACCTAGATAAACTCCCCTGTCTCATCTTCTTCCTCCCCTTCTTCGCGCACGCCGAGCCGATCGCACCGCCGTCACCGCCTCTCCTCTCAAACCAAGAGCGATCACAACCCCAACAACCGCTCTTCCCATCCAGACACACCAGCTCTTCCGGCCCCTCCTCAGGAGACGACGGTGGCATCTCAGTGCCCTTCTTCGCCGTCCTCGAGCGCACCGCCCGACTCGTCGACATCGCCTACTGCGTCGGCACAACAGGCGTGTCCCCACCCTTCGCCTGCGTCTCGCGCTGCGCCGACTTCCCGTCCCTGCGCCTGGTGCAGACCTGGAACACGGGCGTCCTGCTGTCAGACAGCTGCGGCTACATCGCCATCGACCATGGCGACGGCAAACCCAGGCTCGGAGGAGGGCGAGGGGCTCGAGAAGGGGAGATCGTGGTCGCCTTTCGCGGCACGTACAGCATCACCAACACAATCGTCGATCTGAGCACCGTGCCGCAGGAGTATGTGCCGTATCCCGGGGATGACGGGGACGGTGACGAGGATGGCGATGGGCCGAAGTGTGACAACTGCACGGTGCACATGGGCTTCATGGCGTCGTGGCGGAACGCGCGGGAAGTGGTCGTCCCCGCGCTGCGGGCGGCGAGGGCCAAGTATCCAAGCTACCGGGTGCATCTGATCGGGCACAGTCTGGGCGGGGCGGTCGCCGCGCTGGCAGCGCTGGAGCTGAAGCTGGGCATGGGCTGGGAGCACGTGCTGGTCACGACGTTTGGGGAGCCGCGGGTGGGAAATGACAGGTTGTCGGCGTACGTCGACGCGGCGTTTGGGCTGGACGATGACGAGGGGAGCGGGCTGCGGGAAGAAGACCTGCAGTACCGCCGGGTCACGCACGCCGGGGATCCGGTGCCGCTGCTGCCGTTGACCGAGTGGGGATATCGAGCGCACGCCGGCGAGGTGTACATTACGAAATCGGGTCTGCCGCCGGCGCCGGAGGACCTGAGGCTCTGCCGCGGGGACAGCGACCCGCAGTGCATGGGCGGTGCTGAGACGTCGGACTGGCTAGGATGGATCCTGGGATCACTCAGACCGATGGCTATCGAGGCCAGGCGCGGCTGGTTCCCGGCCCGGTTCAAGATGTGGCAGCTCTTCTTTGCGCATCGGGACTACTTCTGGAGACTGGGACTCTGCGTTCCTGGAGGGGATCCTGCGGATTGGGGAAGGGAGAAGTACAACCTGACTCACGGTGACGGGATGCTCGAGCCGAACGAGGCCGAGGTGCGGGACCTATGACATTACTTTGCTTGGGGGCATGACTGGTGAAGTCGTTCTACGAATAATGGGTACGGCGGCATAGCATGGCGTTGGGGGTTTGGGACACACCCTGGTGGGCGTTGGTGTACACAACGGGCAGCTTGTTGTCTGGTCGGCTCTAAGCATATGAAACCTACTAATACAGACCTATTTACATGCTTCACTATTAAGGCCCTACATTGCTATTCGTGTGCTTCTGCGAGAGGCAGGGGCAATACGCCAACTCTTCCATCTGCTTAGCACTGCTAGCATATCAGATACAGTCGGCTGAGAGTTCGGTTTGGCTTGCCCGGCACTATACACTGCTTGTCTGCCCTGATTTCTCCTTGCCTCGTCAGTACGACTGTGAATCACACATGTCCATGGAAGCTACGGGATCAGACTGGCTCACTGGCTCGCAACTCCGAGCGGGCACCTGGTACTGTGTAGACACGTAGAATCCCCAGCAGTACAGAGTAGGTATGTAGACGCCAGGATTACACCAGTGACATGGTGATGTGGAGACTCCATGAACCTCATCATTCCAGCCCATCTGGTCGCTTGCGAATCGCGAAGATTGGGGGTCCAGACACGACCCTCACAAATTGTCGAGGCGCGTGACCGCCGTCATCACCACCCGGAAGCGCAGCCGCAGCGCCGATTGGAGGGCACGGGTCGAGAGCGGGAATCCGGGAGATGAGTGGATGCAGCGAGTGGCCCGGGCCTTCTTTGAACAAGCGGGAGATGTTGATAGCACAAGAAACAAGGGAAAAGAAAATGGGCGGCTTTGGGATTGGAACACGCAGGCAGGATCATGACGTGGAGTCCCTTTGAACATGAGGCTGTGCAGCAAACAGCCGATGAGACCCTTCCACTTTGTTTCTGATCTGACTGCTGCAGCCAGCCAGAGCCAGCCAAGCAAACGGCCGTTTGATCGAGCGGAGGAAACGGGAGGTGAGAGCCTCGCGGCATTCTAGCCGCTTCCATGCTTGAGCTGTTCCTCATGGCCCCACTCCCGGCCTGAAGTGAGGGACCCCACCGAACCCACCAAACCCACTCCGGACAATTGGTGGGGGGCTTCCTCCCATCTGGTCTGGAGTAAAATGAATCTGGTAAATGTGCTCGATGGCCAGCCATTTCCACAGGTCTCTCTGGGGCAGGGGGCCTGGGAGTCTGTTCTACATAGTATTGCCGGAAAAGGAGGTCGGATGGGTGCGGACGCCCTCGCCTCGTGACTGCAGTACCATCAGCTGAAGAAGAACCGGGATTGGGACTGGGCACGAGACAATCCCAGAGATTCGTGCCACGAGGGTGCACGCGCGCGTGGTGGTGGGAGAGCGCTTGCCGATCAGATGGAGGGGCTCTTGCCGTGAGTCAAGGGCGGTGGGGGAGGGAAAGACGTTGCTCTGTGTGACGCGCAGACTGCTTTGCTGCCCCTCATCAGCTGCTGCGCTGCCCGCGGCTGGCGACGAGTGAGAGTGAATGGCGCGGGCAGCAAGGCAGATAACGTCGACGGCTGGGCGGATTGGCTGAGCCTGGCCGCTTGACACCCCTCGCGGCCGTTATTGGGGCATCCATGACCACCTCACCGCGTACTATAGATCTGAAGATGCCTACCTGTTTGTTGCAAGTCGGGCTGGGCGTGGGCATCAAGAGCCCAAGTAAACACTTGATTCGGGACGCAGTGACGACTGGCGTCCAACTGTACCAGCTCCCCAAAGTCTCTCCGAAATCGCCTCTCCTGGGTAAATATTGATGATTGGAACAGAAGCAGCTGTTGGGAAGCATGTAGATGAATGCGCTACTTCCTCCCTCCAAACACAGTAGTAATATGTAAGGCACTCCAAGGGCTGATTTATCGAGACCAGGCAGTTGGATGCCGTGGGTCGGTCTGAGAGAGGGAACCAGCTAAGGTGGGACTCCCATTTCCCCGGAAAATGGGAGTGGTGCTATGTCACGTACTAACGCGCAAAACGTGGTCTCATTCGGCCTGGTCTCGAAAAACAGGGACCCCCAGGCCCGGCTGGCAGCCACTAGCGTGGTGAGGGGGAGGCAGCGGCCCTCTCTGCTCAAGGCCCTCTGCCCAGCACTTGCACCCACTCCCACCTCAACCACATCACAAAACAACAAAACAAGCCGACCCGACCGCAACACTTCCCACGCTCACCTTTTGTGTCCTCCTCCTACATTTCCCACGTCGTCCATCTTCCCTTCACTCCATACACACGACCATCCAAAATGGCGAACGAGGTATGTTTGCATCCCACTGAAATCGCCTCTTCCCCTCTCGCCGCGGCGATATGGCTCGCGCGCCGACGATAGCGGCCGGCGCAGCTTTTCTTGCTTGGATATTTAGTATTTGCACAAGCGGCTAACTTGCTGGGTTGGTATTTAGCGCGAGAGGTGTGTAGATATTGCTTGTCGACCCGCGATTGCGCCGTCACCGCGAACTAACCGATTCCCGCATCTGCAGCAAGACTTTCCTCGCCCGCCTCTGCGAGCAGGCTGAGCGGTACGATGAGATGGTTACCTACATGAAGGAGGTTGCTAAGCTCGGTGGCGAGCTCACCGTCGACGAGCGCAACCTGCTCTCGGTCGCCTACAAGAACGTCGTCGGCACCCGCCGTGCCAGCTGGCGCATCATCTCGTCCATTGAGCAGAAGGAGGAGTCCAAGGGTTCCGACAAGCACGTCGGCACCATCCGCGACTACCGCCACAAGATTGAGAGCGAGCTCGAGAAGGTTTGCCAGGATGTGCTCGATGTCCTCGACGACGCTCTCATCCCCAATGCTGCGTCCGGCGAGTCCAAGGTCTTCTACCACAAGATGTACGTTTACCTCGCCTGTTGTTGGGTTCAAAGACTACTGCGGCACACCTACGCATGCGCATGGTTCTCATGGATTTGGTGTACAGGAAGGGCGACTACCACCGCTACCTCGCTGAGTTCGCCTCTGGCGAGAAGCGCAAGGTTGCCGCTACTGCTGCCCACGAGGCTTACAAGGTACGGATATCTCCTTTCTTCGGCCCTCCAAGTACCCTGCAGAAGGAGGCTAACTCGAGTTTCTTGCACACAGAGCGCCACCGACGTCGCCCAGACCGAGCTGACGCCGACCCACCCGATCCGCCTGGGCCTGGCGCTCAACTTCTCCGTCTTTTACTACGAGATTCTCAACTCGCCCGACCGCGCCTGCCACCTGGCCAAGCAGGCCTTCGACGACGCCATCGCCGAGCTCGACTCGCTCTCGGAGGAGTCGTACCGCGACAGCACCCTCATCATGCAGCTCCTGCGCGACAACCTCACCCTGTGGACCTCGTCCGACAACGGCGAGCCCGAGGCTGGCGCCGCCGCTGCCGGTGCCGGTGCCGAGGCGCCCAAGCAGGACGAGCCGAAGCCCGCTGAGGAGAAGGCCGACAGCAAGGCTGACGAGCCCGCTGCCGCCGCCCCGACCGAGCAGCAGTAAGCGCGTCGCTTCGCTCGCTTGCTTGCGGTGCGCGCGTGTCTGTAACTCGTCTCATTTTTTTCCCCCGTCCTATCTTGCGTTGTCGCCCCTCTCCTATCTCTTTGGGCTAGAGCCGGCCCGGCGGGGTATTTGTCCCACCGTCCCGGCACGCTATGACGCCCGGGCTGGGGTTTGAGTCGTCCATCCATCGGGGAATTGGGTTTGTGTTGCTTGTGAACTGGGGAAGGGCTGGCTTGCGGAACTGTGTGAGAGAGAGGGGGGTGTGTGTGTGTGTGTGTGTGTGTGTGTGTGTGTCTGTCTGCGGCAGCAACAATTGGTCTCTTAGGCAAAGGGGCAAGACTTGCGCAAAGGGAATTGGCTGATGACTGGTGGTTGGGGGGGATGGGATCTGAAAATCCAGGGGCATAGGTGCTTTTCTATTTTTGTTTCCCCTTTCCTAAATCCCGTATTTTTCCCCGTCCCGTGTTGCTCTGCCTCTCTTTCCCTCCCCGCGGAGTGCGTCATTAGCTCGCATTTCATTCATGTTGAGGGGGAAACAGGGCGCAAATGAACCCAAATCCCAGAAAATTTCGTCGGCCTTTGTTAATCAAGGTCGAGGCAATACACATCTACACCAAGACCCGTCCGCTGTGTTTGTAGTCACTCTCCCTCTCGCTAACAGGGGACGTGTGTAAGCAGAGACGAAGGGGTGTGTGCCTGTGCTCAGCATCTGCGCTACGTTTTTCTGCTCAAACTCCCGTCGTTGTGTAAGCGTGCCCGATTCTCGGGGACGTTGTAGAGTTCCATGTGGTTTCTTGTCACAAGAACAACATGATATGAAACGATGTCAGCAATATTCCTCCATGCTCCGGTTGGTGAGGATGAGGGATGAAGAGGCATCAGTAGGTTGGCCGTCGGGCTTCAAGCATCGCAAATCAAGGTATCTTATCACCTTGGCATCGTTACCCTGTACACAGTCTTCGATCATGGTCTTTTAATTCCTCATCATCCGTGCCCCAAGCGTCGAGGTTGTGCGGGACGCGCTTCCATTCACGGCGGCTTTGTTCCCTGATACTGTGCGAGTTTCTAACTATTCCAAATAGCTCTGCCTCAATTGCGTGCCTTAAGAGAACGCGCCAGGATGTAGTAATCGCAGGGCTTTCCTCTGCGTCTTGTGGTTAGGAATACTATTACGGTTGTCTCTGTGTTTGCATATATGACCCAATCTAACCAATCAACGTGCCAGTCAACACTTCAAGCACACCCGTTCTCCGTACTCGTTCGGCCTACTGAACGAGGCCCTGTCTCAATGTCACCTGGTTGCATAACCACAGCAAAGCCCGGTTCTGGTGGGATCAGGAGCGGCCGCTCCGTGACTGCTAGCTTCTGCCCCGCTGGGGTGTCTTCTTGGAGCAACAAACTGCGTATGAGCAGCCCGCTCTCGCCTGAAAGTGCTGCGCTGTGTGATGAGTCCGGTGCACAGTACTTCGGAGGCGTCCTATTCGGCGTTGCGTGATCGCTGGTCTAGGCGGTTTGGGCTGCTATTATGAATCGCAAACACTGCCTCCGCGACTGTGTGAGTGGCAGGTGGCAGGCGGCGTGCGCAAGCCTAGTGGAATATGTGTGTCGGGCACGACCAAGGTGGAGGAAACCAGAGGGTGTTGTTGCCTGGCTGTGTGTCTGCTCTGTCCGGCTCAAGGCATTTCAACACTGTCGGCCGAGAGCCCAAAGCACGTCTTTGTGTCCCAGGGGCGAACACTCATCCCCATCACAACCACACTCACTGGCCTTTCCATCGCGTCAACACCAGCCGCCCAGAGTGACGCTCCAAGCCCGCTGCAATGGCACAACGACGCCCTCAACCAGGTGCTCGAACGAATCCACAACACCGGCACCCTAATCCTTCGGCCGTGTCGTCGCCCGATGAAGCATCGCGGCGGCCCGTTGCAGCCGCGACATGCTCCTCGACAGCCCCCCGCGGCGAGCATCTGAGTCGCTGGTGTCCGATGACGTGGTGCCTGTGTTGATACGCGCCCTGGCGTGGCCCGGGAAGATATCCATGCTCTGCGACTTCTGGACCGGCGTCAAGGTGGCGGCAGGGAGGGGCTGGCTCGGCGGCCGCACGAGCAGCCGCTTGTGGCCCTGGCCGGTAGTTGCCCACCGCGGCTGGTACTCCTCGGGCCAGGCCACCTGCCTGATTTCGACGTCCCGCTTGTGTGCGCTCTTGGAGGAGGGCTGGCCCTGCCGCAACGGCCGCACGCGCATAAGGAGGTCGCTGACGCGCTTGCCGAAGCCGCGGCTGCTGTGGGACGCTTGCTTCTCGCTGCTGAGGCTGGTGGCCGTGCTGGGAGGCGGGGACGCCGGCCGGCTGCAGTGGCGGCAGACTTCGGGTTCGGAAGGGGTGGCGGGTTTGTTGTTGGAGGGGCTGGCCGTCCGTTGGAGGATGGCGCGCACGTTGCCGGCGAGGTCGTTGGCCTTGCCTTTCCGGCCCCGTGTGGTCTCGACAGTCTCAGAGCAGGCACAGTAGGTCTCGGCGCCATGGATGGTCACTGCCTCGCTCCACCCACGGATCCAGTCGGCCTTGTTGCCTTGATTCCGTCTCGGGAGCAGCTGCTGCCGTGTGGCTAACCAGTCGGTGGGAGGCGGCGTGCCTTGTGGAGTTGGGGGAGGCATCCGTGCTGTTTGGGGCTCCTGTGATCGAGGCGGCATCTGCGTTTGTGGTGCGTCCAGTGGTGAAAGGCCTGATCTTGTGTCTTCGGCGTCTCGAGGCCTGGAGATATCGGGGGATAATGGTGTTTTGACGGAAGGATGTGACGTGTCCGAGCAAGGCGCCGTCTGCGCCATGAACTCCGACAAGGCTAAAGGCGCGGCGGGACTTTGAGGTGAAGGGATGCTCAACGGCGAAGCGTTCCCACCTCGCTCCATGGTTGGCGATCGGGTAGTGGGGGACGTTGAAAGAACTGGCGAGGTGCGGAGGCGGTAGTTTGGTGATGACGCCTCATGAGAGGGCACAGCGATAGGTAGACGTCAACAGCGGGTAAGGCCCCCCCCTCCAGGTTTCTGTTTCAAGACATGTCAATACCCATCAACACCCACGAGTCCCCCCAGCCTGTCGCCCAACGAGGAAACCAGCTTAGACAATGAGGGCAGGCCTCAGCCAATGACCAAGTCCGGCGTACGAACGGTGGACCAACTGACCTGGCCTATCGCGTGACGGGACGCTGCTGCCCGCGTCGCGGCGTCTGCCTGACACCAATGGACGATGGCTGCCGGGGCGGCGTCGTGCGTGTGTCCGTCCTGTTCCACTTCGTGATGAAAGCGCAGCCGTTGTGCCACCGGAAAGCGACAGCACCGGCTCCAGAATCCGTACGCAGCCTAAAGTCTGCAGCCGCTGCGTCCGATGTCGAGTCCTGCCTTATCAATGATTTTTTGCTGCTTTATCTCGGATTTGATGAGATGTGAAAAATGAAGGTTCACGCTTTCACGATAACGTTAAAGTTACCATGGTAGGGTGCCTGTGCGCAGCAGCAGACACATCTGTTTTCGGACGCTTGCTTCCCGTCTCCCCCCAGGTCCCCGGTTCTCGGCAGGCACCGCTGCTTGGCGTTGAGGCCCGGCTGACCCCTTTATGGCGTGCGCCAGCCCAGGAACAGACTAGCGCCGGCTTGTGGCTCCCATAGCCGGGTTGTGCAGGGTTAGACTTGCGATTTTGTGCAGGACAGTGCGCATGGCAGCGCGGTCGTGCTGCTGCAGCGTGGGTACTACCCCTATTTATCAGTAACAGAAAGAAAACAAGAAGTAGGCAGGGTTTGTGTGCAAGATATATCACACTCCATACAAACAACAGTACTCGCATTCTTATCCGCAATATTCACCAGTAGGTAGCTTCATCAACTTTTTTTGGCCAGCCAGTCTAACAACGTAAGCACTGTGCGGATGGAACAAACGATAACGTCTGTCTCGGCTGCCGGCAAGGGTTGAATGACGTAACTGGTTCAATGACAGATGTTTGGGGCGCTGAGCGCGTCAGCCTAGCAAATCAAAGTTGGCGCGTGACGAAGTCCTTCTGAGACTCCGGCGTGGTAACTCTTATCGATGGCACGATGACAGTTCGAGAGCTGCTAGCCACAGTCATCAACTGGAACCTTCAGACAGGCACAAGAGCGACGTAACTATCAACCGAGGTCTATCCCCTCGGTGGGTAGTGCTATCCCTCTATTGCACCGGTGTCCTGTGTATCCAGAAGCCTGCCCAAGGACCCATCCTCCAATATCGTAGACCCAAACGCCACATTGTCCCCTAAGCTTTTCGAACCAATCCTTGATCTAGCATGCCTGGTCACCCCAGAAATCACAATTGAATCCCATATAACGTTGCCTCTTTTCAAGCAACAGACCAGAAACGATCTCCCTCCGGATGACCTAGCAGTCCCAAATCTCAATAAGCCAACAGCATCACCCACACCCTTCCCATTCCTACGAAGAAGGCTTTAGCGCCTCCCACCCTCCGATCTCAATTCCCGTGTCGTCCCCAAGCAAGTCAACCATCGCCGCCTTCCTGGGTGCCACGGGCGGAGGCAGTCCCTGACTCGAGCCACCGTGCGCCGCCGTCGCAGCAACCGGTATAGTCGGCTTCCTGGCCGGCAACTGAGGCTTCCGCATCTGCTGGGCAGCCATGAGACCGACGAGGGGAATACCCCCTGCAGGAGCCCCGCGGTTCTGCGCGAGCACACTCGACGAGTTGGTCTCGCTTCTCCGCGGAGGAGGGGGCGGCGGCGTTTGCTCTCTAGCCATCCCATTTCTTGCGGGCAGCACGGTAGACAGCCCGCTGCTGAGGTTGGATATGGAGCTGTTGATGCTGGATGTTGAGCGACGCGGAAGGTCTGGCCGTGACCCGTCTAGGCCGTGCGCCGTCGCGTCAGAGACAAAACTCGTCGAGATGCTGCTTGCCGGAGAGACGGGCGTCGTGAGATGGGCCGGCTTCTTGGCTACGGGAGGCGGGGACTTCTGCTGCTTCGCCAATGTGTCCGCAGGCACAGTAGGCTTGGGTCCAGCAGGTGGCGTTGGATTCGTCTTGGCAACTGGTTTCCGCAATTGCTGAATCGAGGCAGCGGGCGAACTTGTTGCCGACCCAGCACTCATGCCGGTTTGCCTCCGAGGCGGAGGCGGAGGAGGCGCTCCGTCTATCTGCAGACTCTTCAGGTCTTCGTTGATCTGCATCTTCCCGGCCTTGGAGGGAAAAGTCGACGGATCGTAAGGAGGGAGCTTTCTGGGCGCCGAGCTCGACGCCGACGAGGACAGCAGCATGGAATGATTCACATGCTCGTACGGCGAGGTCGACATGCTCGAAAAGGATGAGAGGCGCGATTCAGACCTGGGAACGCTGACCCAATCAGGTTCATCAGTTGGGATGTGGGGGTTCGTTGGCCGCTTCGGGTTGAGAATGGTTTGGAACGCCGGGTTGTCTGGTTTTGGAGGGCTGATGGACGACTGGGCCATTTTGCCGTTGTCTAGCCACCACTTCTGACGATCCGAGCTGGCCGGCGGAAGCCCCGGCTCGATGGCGTCGTAGCCTATGAGATCCTCGTCGTCCGACTCATTGCCAGCAAAATTCGCCGTGTCGCCGCCAACCTCGGCCTTGCGTCGCTCATAGATATCCCGGCTGATCTTGTCCCTGAGCTTCTCGTTCACGACGTTGACAGTACACTCGAAGACAGCGTAAACCGGTCTATGATCCGAGAAACGCAGTGCGGCCGAGTTGTATGCCAGCTGTCGGAGGTTTGAGCCTTTCCGGAGAATGCGGTCCGTCCAGGCTGGGATACGGGCCTTCTCACTGAGGATACGGTCAGCTTGCCTAGTTCGCTGACTTTCTCGCATGTCCACTTACGAGGAGTCATATTCGTCGGTGCCGACGTCAAATTTGTACGTTGGCATGAATGTGATACGAGCCTCCGAGTAATAGCGGAACGCAAGCCCCGCGACCATCTGCAGATTTAGCTGGTCATTCTCAAACAACCGCTCCAAATTGCGCCTCTTAACCAACTCCTTGGCGTCTTCAAGGCGCAGTCCGATCCTGTAGTTGAAGTCACCAAACCAGATGACAGACTCTAAAGCAGTGTCAGATGTGTACTCGATCTCCATCTTGGCCAGAGCATTCTCACCGTGGTCACCAATCCCCCTATTCCTTTGGAACCACAAGCCCTGGTCGATGGTTGTGTAATCTCGATTCCTCTCCTCGTAGTTGGCAAAACCGGCCGCCAGGTGGGCTGTCACAAAACAAATCGGAGTATTGGCGTAGTCTAGGCGTATCGCCACGGCTCCCTTGTTGCCAGCCATGCCCGAAAGTCCAGTCTTCTTGACACTGCCCTCCACATTCTTGATGTTGTGGAGGACCGAGGCCTTCACGAAGATGCATAACGCAGCGCCAACGAGCTGCCCGCCGCGAAGGAGCACGTACTTCTCGTCCCCTTCTCTGTTGTAGTGACGATCCAGTGTTCTCTTGATGGCCTTTTCCCAGAGTTGTTTCCTGCTGGGGTCACTGTTCATAATTTGCTGCGGGTTAAGCTCGACAATCTCCTGAAACCCAATAGCGATGATTTCGGGCTGAATAGCGCCCAACTCAGAGGGCCAAAGCCAGGCAGACAGGTCTTCATTGATGCCGTCGGTTCGTCCATTCAAGTTGAATGTTCCCACAAAGCTATCGACCGTTAGAGCAAAGCCATGTTCAGACGCGGGCTGCGATCACGTACATGTGGATTTTCTCATTCGATGAGAACTCCCCACTCCGACGCTGCAACTCGCCACTGACATAGTCGCTGATTGGGTCAAAGAGAATGACAGGTGCTTGATTAACCAGCCTCCCAAGAAGCGTGTCAATGGTGATTTGGCGTGCTTTGTCAGCAAAGTTGTTGACATAGAGCCTGGTGGCTGACTTCCGCACATCAGCGATGGCGCCCGCGATAGACATCTTTCCCGTCCGGGTAAAGGACGACTTCAGGGCGCCTGTGCCAGCATAAATCTTGGATAGCGAATCACCATTGTCCGCCCAGAGGTTGGCGTGCCGGGACCAGAAGTCAGATGGAGCTCGCTCGCCGCGGTGGCCAAGGAATGCTTCCACAGCCATTTGGGAGATGATGGTTTGAATCAGGTTCGTTCTGTCAAGGCAATCAAGACAGTTCGTCCTGAAGACACCTTCTTGCTGCAACACCACAACATATCGGCGTTGTTTGTGGCCGTTGGAGCTACCGTTTGCTCGCCCTGAGTCGTCTGACTCCTGGGCAAGATAGTACGCAAATCCGTCGGCCGAACCCTCAATGTATCGACGAATCTCGTTCGCGGCCACATAGCCCTGGGGCCCCTTCGTCTCGGCGTGAAAGTCGTACTCTGTCTCCCTCAGCAGCGCATGGTCTTTGGACTGTGTCCCCTCAGGTCGGCTGAGCGGGCAGTTGTCGACGCCCCGTCGATAAAGCGTAGTGAGCTCATATTCGCCAGGTTTCGTGGCACTGAGGAGGTTGATAACATGGACTGCACCATATGCTTGTTCCAGATCGGAGAAATGCTTGTCGAACGCTGGCTGGGTTCCATCGGCAGACCGAGTGATGGTGATTTTCTGCTGGCCCGGCAGGAGACCGGCAGCCTGCTCCCAGAAGACGGGTACTGATCCACGCACTTGGGCATATGAGAAAACAACGCCAGACGGACTCCAATATGTGGTCTCGGTCTCAACAAAGTTGGCCACGTTTCCATCGTCGTCAATGCCTCTCGAGTTGAACCTGGTCCCTGCTCTCTTGCACGACAAGCGCGATATGACGGTCAAGTACGACGGCAGGCCAGTCTTGGCAGAGCTCAAAGGCGCAGTGGTTTGTGGTATTGCCCAGCTCCTGCAGAAGCCGCGAATTGCTGAAGTCAAAATTCTCGAAGCATCCAGAGCCTCACGTTCGAGTTTCTGAAGCCGAGATCGAAACAAGAGTAGTGGGCGGATGAGATATGAATTCCATAAGAATGATTCGTCGAAACTGTCTATATCAAATGCCGCAGCATCGGCCGGCCTGCAACGTGTCAGCACCGTCACCCAGCGGCTCACGGCTGTGGGGACGCTTGCGTACCTGTCCTGCATGCGGTTCGTAACGTCAAAATCGGTGCTATAGTAAAACGTCCCGTTGCTCAGCAGCTTTTGCAGCTCTTGACACGGGTGCTCCACGGGTACGTCTCTCCTCCCCAGGCCCTGTCCGTATACCGAGGCGGCATCCGAGTCGAGCTCGTAAGGGTCCAGGGCGACGACGTCATCGTACTCAGCCGAGTTGAGACAGAAGAACTGTACAGCTTCAATCTTCTCCACCGTCTCGCCCGGTCGAAGAGTGGCGACGCGTGATGCCTGCGTGATAACACAGAGGAAGACGTCCCGCGCGATCGATATCAACCCAAGCGTCCCATATATCGGTCGTGGCGTCAGGGGGCGGTAGTCGGCGAGCAGTCTGTCGGTCTTCGGGGAGAATTCAACCATGCACTTGGACGCCACGTTATTGGAGGCTGCGGGTCGCTGGCGCGCGGACGATAACGATGTGAGCGAGCCATTCACGATGGTTTCGTTCGCGGTCGAGCTGTGCCGCAGGATCAGGGCGTGCGAATCGGAGGTGATGGCAATGGCTCGATGGGGATATTCGCGGATCAGGATCTGGCTCGACTTCTCGGGGGATGGCGGCTGTCCCGGCCACAAGGCCGTCGAGGACGCGCTGTAGCCGTAGTCCATTGCACTTCACCCGCAACGACAAGGAGAGCCAGCAAGATAGATTTCGCGGAGGCCGGATGGGAAGGCGGGCGCTGGGATCATGGCGGGCCCAAGTAGCATACAATGCTCAGCCAGTCAAAGGTGATCGCGGGATTTCAGTGAGTAAAACGGTCAGGTATACTCTGCATGCTTCGGTGGTGGTGGTTGACGAGGCCAAGGCGACTTGAACTTGAGTGTGGTCGGCGTTGGCCTCTGTGCTATGCCCAGACAGAGGTGGGCTGCCTGACGTGCCTGCCATGGGTGCTGTACTGTGTTACAAGTAGGTGGCTTCAGCCGCACTTGCCTTGCTGACAGAGAACAGCTCGGGCCCTGAACGACCAGATCAGGCATATGCCCCCACTACCTTACTGAGTTCAAGTAACAAGTGCGGGGTGCCGCCTTTGTTAACAGTATCACAAATCTGGCGGTTGATGTTTCCGACACGATAGAGCAGATTGACAACCGCAGAAGGCGACTATTCCTTCACTCTTGGCTTCTATTTACCAACCTGCCTCCCTGTCCTTAAAACCATCTGGGTAGGTACACCTGCAAGATGTGGACCAGCACACAGCGCCATACACAAACCGGCAGCAAGCTGTTGTCACAGCCAACTGTAGGGTGATTGCAAGCTGCTTGAAACAAACATGAGGCACGGTAATGAAGAGACAGCAGAGAATATTGCTGTGTAGGGGCGGAAACTCTGCTGGAAGAGCTGTTTCGTTCGCCAACCAACATACCCAGGATGACGAAACCCCTGCCAAACCGGAAACACAACATGACAGCATTGGCAAACGCTTGTTCCTGAGGAAGGTTTCCCATCTTCGAGACGTACGTTAAGGAGCCCAGGCATCATGCCCACATTCCCGCGTCGAGAAGTAACCACCTATCCATGACCGGGAGATTGGCATGCATACGGAAGTATCTTTGAGAAAAAGAACACGAGGAAAACATAACAAAAAATGGAGCACAGCATATGCGCCCATTGTTGGCCTCAGATTTCTTATCAATGGTGAGATCATGCTTTCTTTTTATAGAGAAATCAGCCTCTTCCTATCATTGTTTGATTTGATTCAATCATCATCAGCTTGGAGAGAGAAAGAAGAGAGATTCCAAGCAGGGCAAGAAAAAGTTGGTTAAATGGGGGCTGCACGATTATGTAATGAAGCCCGCTTTTCCAGCCTCCAGTTCTGGCCCATGCTGTCCACTTTGACGCGCGCATCATAACGTTAAGTGGGTCTCGCCTGTGCAGCCGCTTTTTTGCAGCTCCCAGCTCGACTTCCCAACGACTTCGTTCCTTCGCGCACCTGCACGTTACCGAGCGAACCCTGTCACGCCTTGAAGCCCGTCGGCGGTGCTCCTGTACCCACGCGAATCTGTCCATTTGCATCGCCACGTCCGGTCGGTATTTTGAAACAGCATATCAGTAACCGAAGAGCGCGCTCGCCATACCCAGCCTTGCCGATCCTGCACTCGCGACCATGGGCGACTTTACTAATTATGGAGGCTCCGACGAGGAGAATGCCGAGATCAAGCGTCTCTATGCCGAGATAGTAAGTCATTGGACCTGGCTTGCACCAAACTGGCAGCGCTGCGCTCACACACAAAAATAGGAAGCGGACACCGACAACTTCAAGAACTGGGAAAAGCTGATTGAGGTATGCGAAGGCCTGGAGGGCGGTCTTAACCGCAACTCCAGCCCGCAGGCCTTGGCGACCCTCCGCGACTGCTACAATCGCTTCCTCCTTAAATTCCCTCTGCTATTTGGATATTGGAAGAAGTACGCCGACCTTGAATTCAACATCTCCGGCCCCGAGTCGGCTGAGATGGTACACCACCCTTTTCCCACGATCGTCCGCTCGAACCCCGGCTGACGTGCATTCAGGTCTACGAGAGAGGCTGTGCCAGCATCACCAACTCGGTCGACCTTTGGACCGAGTACTGCGCCTTCAAGATGGAAACCACTCACACTCCCCACCTTGTGAGAGAGTAAGTGTAGATGGACCGTTTCCTTCCCTCCCCCGTGACCGCATCACCTCCACAGCAAACCTGCGAAGCCGGCGCCGGCCGCCTGACGGACCTTGAGGATCGCGCTGAAGACACAACTGCACTGGACATGGTGAGAGATACCAACGGCAGCTGCCACCCTCTGCTGGGATTGTTCTCTCACACTATCTAACCAGGCTCTGCTGTGCCTCAACAAGACCACAGCTCGGGTGTTTCTGTGGTCCTTCCATACGTTTCTTCGTCCGCACCGTGCCCCGGCGATGTAGTTTGGCCTCATTGGATGGATCGCGTCGCTTACACAGAGTCCCCTCTTGTATTTGCATACCCTTCCCAACCCGTCCCACTCCCGTCCCGCCACGCCTGCGCATTGCTGACCTTGTCCCCAGGCTTTTTGAACGAGCGGCATCGCATGTCGGGCTTGACTTCCTTTCGCATCCCTTCTGGGACAAATACTTGGAGTACGAAACTCGGCAGGAAGCGCACGACAAGATCTTCGCCATCCTCAAGCGCGTCATTCACATCCCGATGCACCAGTATGCTCGCTACTCCGAGCGGTTCCGCCAGCTGGCCCAGAGCCGGTCTCTAGACGAGCTCGCGTCAGCCGACGCGTTGGCTCGGTACCGCGTCGAGGTCGACGCGGAGGCTGCGCAATTTGGCGTGCAGAAACCCGAGGCAGAAATTGAGCGGGACATACGGACAAAGATCGATGCTGCGTTCTACCAGGTCTTCCAGCGTACGCACGCCGAGACCAACAAGCGGTGGACGTTCGAGGTCGAGATCAAGCGGCCGTATTTCCACGTGACGGAACTCGAGCATCAGCAGCTGGCCAACTGGCGGAAGTACCTCGACTTCGAGGAAGCGGAGGGCAACTACCAGCGGATAGTCTTCCTGTACGAACGGTGCCTGGTCACCTGCGCGCTCTACGACGAGTTCTGGTTCCGGTACGCGCGGTGGATGGCGGCGCAGGACAACAAGGACGAGGAGGTGCGGAACATCTACCTGCGGGCGACGACGCTCTTTGTCCCCATCAGCAGGCCTGGCATCCGTCTGCAGTTTGCATACTTTGAGGAGATGAGCGGGCGCGTCGATGTCGCACGGGACATTCACGCGGCGGTGCTCATGAAGGTGCCGGATTGCGTGGAAGCGATTGTGTCGTGGGCCAACCTGCAGCGGCGCCAGAGCGGCCTCGACGCGGCGATCGAGGTGTACAAGGCGCAGATCGACTCGCCCATCGTCGACATCTTCACGAAGGCCGCTTTGGTTACGGAGTGGGCGTTCCTGCTGTGGAAGGTCAAGGGCTCGGTCGACGAGGCCCGTGCCGCGTTTGTCAAAAACGTGGAGTGGTATGCCGACAGCCGGCAGTTCTGGGAGAAGTGGCTCGAGTTCGAGCTCGGGCTACCGACCGATGCGGAGAGGGAGGCGAAGCATGCCGAGAGGGTCAAAACGGTCATCACCGAGATGCGCACCAAGAGCCGCCTTTCGCCGGGTTTCAAGCAAGAGCTGGGTCTGCGGTACCTGAACTACCTGCAACAGCGAGGTGGAAAGGATTCGATGAAAGAGTTCCTGGCCATCGACAGAGAGCTGTTCGGGTGAGTCATCTTATCAGGTTGTGTTGGAAGCACCGCAGGACATGGCGCTAATATGCTATCGCAGGCCGCAATCCGTCTCCGTAATCACGAAGGCAAAGCAATCCAAGGAGAGCAGCGGCACTCCGGAGCTGGACGAAGCGACCCGTTTCAAAGCCGAGAGACGCTTTTACAGCTTCTACGAACTGCACATGGATCCAGACCCGAACGCGCAAGGCCCAGCGAGCTTCGACTGATTGGCGGCCCGCTGTGGCGAAGTTTGGCGACTGGTGCGTGAGCGGTCGACATGACTGTGTAACATAATGGGATGGACCGGCTACTTGACGGATTTATGTGTCTGAACTGGAGGACGGTTTCCTCTAGGGAGACCACAAGCAGCACGGTTGCCGGACTCGGTGGCTCGACTGGTCCATGGGCTCTGAATAGCTTTGATGATTCTTGGCAGCTTCATAAGAGGAAACAATGTAATATCATCGAGCCACGTCCTCCTCCTGTGTGTACTGTGTGCGTAATCTGGTTGTCCAGTCGAGGAACCCTCAATCGGACTGTGCTGACCAACAAGCTGGTCACTCCGTCCTGTCGCACGCGCACCAAGAACGGAAAGGCAGTATTAGTCACTCACACCACTTGCCAAGTGCCGTGCTCCAATCGGCCGTCATTCGGCGAAGCGGGACTCTCGCACGTGGTGGCGGGCCGGGCCCGCGGCTCGCCGCATCAGATCATGTCGCCAGAGGCGTGAGTAAGCCACTTGCCCTGTCCTTCGCCTAACTACAGGACTACGCAGCAACGGCAGTGCGACTGAGAGCAAGCAGCCTCAGGAGACGGGCACGTGTCTTGTACCATGGTATATCAGAACGGGAGCTTTCCGATGTCGGGAAGGCCCAAGGACCCGTGAGCTGGTGTCATTGCTCGCAGCCTATCAGAAACTGTCCGAATCTGCAAGGGACGGCGAGGCGCAAACGGCTGAGGCTCAAAACCGACGTCGCCCCTACACAATGTAGAGCTGATGCATCCTCGGGCTTCCTCGGAGAAGTGCTTCGGCTCCGCGCGCCCGGTCTCGGCACTCGCCGCCGGGGCCCACGTTTCCTACACACACAGTATACCGCTTCCAAGCGAAGCTGCTGATTGTCGAGATAGGAAAGATCCAGCGGCAAGATGGGGCGGGCGCGCGTCAGCGTGGAGGGAGTCAGGTCCCTAGAACATCGGAACATCGTCTCACACTGTGGGCGGAGACCCACCAGGTGGACTCTCCACTGCTGGGCGACCACTCATCGCTCGCCTATAACATTTTTTCGATCCATTTCCACACTCGCCGTTGGCGACACCCGAAGCTCGTCTCCGTTTGATTACACATCTCCCGATATCACGTCTTTTTCCCGTTGTTTCGCTTCTTCCTTCCCTCTTCCACTCTCGGACACCTGTTTTGATACCCGTTTCCCTAAACTTCAAGGTGAGCTTGTCCCCCCCCCCGATTCGATCACGGATTGTCGCATCTCCCAGCGACTTTCTTTGCTCCTGAAGCCCACTATCAGAGCTCGGGTGATCGCGCATAATCGGCTCTGAGACCCCCACGCAGACTTGAGCACCCGATTCTGACCACGCATTTTCACGCACCACACAGATGGCGACCGCAACCCGCACCTTCACGCGCGCCCTGCGCACCTCGGCCCGGCCTGCGTTCGCTGCCGCGCCCCGCGTCGCTTTTCGCCAAGGCGGCCGCCGGTACTACTCGTCGGAGCCCGCCGCTAAGCAGGGTTCGTCAACCTGGCTGTGGCTTGCCGGTGCGGCGGCCGTCGGCGGCGGCGGCGCCTGGTTCTACCTGAACAACAACCAGGGCCCGGCCACGCCCAAGGTCTTCGCGCCCAAGTTCGAGGACTACCAAGCCGTGTACAACGAGATCGCCAACAGGCTCGACGAGAAGGACGACTATGACGACGGCAGCTACGGCCCCGTGCTGCTCCGCCTCGCCTGGCACGCCAGCGGCACCTATGACCTGGAAACGGGCACCGGCGGCAGCAACGGCGCCACCATGCGCTTCTCGCCCGAGGGCGACCACGGCGCCAATGCCGGTCTGAAGGCCGCGCGCGACTTCCTCGAGCCTGTGAAGGGTGAGTCACTGTTTTGCGGTGCTAATATGTGGCGCCCTGTGGGAGAGATGAAGTCAGCTAACACCCTCGGATCTCAACAGCCAAGTTCCCCTGGATCACCTACTCTGACCTCTGGATCCTCGGCGGCGTGTGCGCCATCCAGGAGATGCTCGGCCCCGAGGTGCCCTTCCGCCCGGGCCGGCAGGACAAGGACGTGGCGGCGTGCACGCCCGACGGCCGCCTGCCCGACGCCGCGCAGGCGCAGGATCACCTCCGCAACATCTTCTACCGCATGGGCTTCAACGACCAGGAGATCGTCGCGCTGGCGGGCGCCCATGCCCTCGGCCGCTGCCACACCGACCGCTCCGGCTACTCCGGCCCCTGGACTTTCTCGCCCACTGTCTTGACCAACGACTACTACCGGCTGCTGGTGGAGGAGAAGTGGCAGTGGAAGAAGTGGAATGGTCCTAAGCAGGTGAGTTTGGAGCAACAATCTGCTGTGGGCATGGTTTTTTTGAGGGGCAATCTTTGCTGACAATATCGAAAAACACAGTACGAGGACAAGAAGACCCAAACGCTCATGATGCTGCCTGCCGACATGGCGCTCGTGCAGGACAAGAAGTTCAAGGAGTGGGTGCAGAAGTACGCCGCCGACAACGACCTCTTCTTCCGTGACTTCTCGGCCGTCGTCGTCAAGCTCTTCGAGCTGGGCGTGCCGTTCAAGGAGGGCATGGAACGCATGGTGTTCAAGCCCGTCAACGCTTAAGCTTGCGGTCTTGGGATAGAGAGGACGAGGTGGAGGGGTGATGTGCAATGTGACTAGCAAAGAGGTGGAAAGAGGTGGCTGGAAATTTTCAGGGAAGGGATAGAAGAGGAAGAGGAGATGGCGAAGGCTGCTTATGGGCCGAAGGAGAGACCGCTTCCGCTCTTCTCCGGCGCGCCCCTCGAGGCGCATGAGATACCCGCGTGGAGTCGGGTTGGTGCGGACGATCTGGGCCGCTGTATTACTTGGCTTCTTCAAGCGTTTTCTTGTTGTGTCTGGTAGACGAGCATGTAAAAACAGTACGCGGTGTGTAGAAGATTCACTTGAAGCTACGAGCACGGTCAAGCAGGTGCTGAACTGAGGTAACGGAATGGGAGACACGCGGGGAGCTGTGTTGAAAGGGGCGGAGGTTGTTTGTGAAAGATTCAAAAGGCGGGGAAGGCGTCCAGTCCTCGAGACCGTGTAACTGTAGGGGGTCCCTCCAGATACCGCAGCAGAGGGATCGTCGACCATGCGGCTGGGTAGGGTATCATCGGCCTTTTCCCCAAAATCCCTTCGAGCCGTCAAGGTTCCCCGCATTGCCGTCTGGTAGCCACAGCTACATACATAGGAAGGGTTAGGGTCTCGTGCCTGGCGTCAATTTTCTTATCGAATACTTCCTCTTTCCAACTGCCTCCCGTACCTACTCGGCACAACCACGACGACTCTGCCGTCCTGTCGAGACAATGGCGGCGGCAGCAACGAAGGCACGAGCACCGCTGTTGCGGCACCTGCTGAGCTGCTCGACGCGCACGCTGCGGGCGTCGAACCAGCGACGGTGGGCACAGGTGCACGACGTGCGCTTCCTCGCAACCACCCAGCAGCCGCGCAACGTGCTGGAGAAATACCGCCACAAGCTCGACGCCAAGGCCCGCGAGGAGGGCCACGCCGACATCGACTCGCTCAAGGCCGCCTACGCCGACAAGATCCACGCCTTGCGCAAGGAGGCCGACGCCGTGACCGCCACACCCCCCTCCCCCCAACAACCACCCGAAGCGCAACCCCAGCCTACAACAACCACAGCCCCTCCAATACCCACCCCCCCTTCCTCCACCTCGTCGTCGCCAACAGGCATCAAACCGCTCTCCTCCATCCTCGACCTCCCCAAAGCCACCACCCTCCCGCTCAAAGAACTGACCGCGATCTGGCGCCTGCACCACGCGGCCCAGCCCAACTCCCTCTGCGCCGTGATCCCCACGCCCACCTTCAGCAGCATGGAATCCCTCGCCCGCTTACACCCGCAATTCGTCCTGCCCGTCCCGCACCCGTCGCAGGGCGCCGAGATGCACTTCCTGCAGTGGACGTGGGACGCGGCGACGCGGTCGGCCACCGTGCTCTTCACGCAGCTGGCTGAGTACAAGGCGCGCGGCGAGTACGCCGCGCCGCATACGACGGTGACGCACTACCGGGATCTGGCGGAGGAGAAGGGGGTGGTGCTGATGCAGGGTGCGGTGGTGGAGGACCGTGGGGTGAAGGTGGAGGATGCGAGGTGGTTGGTGATGTGCTTGCAGAGGTTTTATGGCGGGTGGGATGCCGTGGCGGAGGGGGAGCAGGGTAGGGAGAGGGCGGAGGAGAGGAGGAGGTTGTTGGAGTGGTTCGGGAGGGGGGATGCGAGGTTTAGTGTGGAGAGGTTGATGGAGGAGGCGGAGAGGATGGGGTAGGTGGGAGGGATTGGGAGGATAGGTTGTATGAATTCAAGGTGGCTTGTACGATGGATGGGAAGAACGCGGCGGCGATAGATGGGGTGGCTTGGACATAGACATTTGAGTCATATTAGAGCGCCTGTATAACTTGTGTTTAACTAATTTGAAGCCGTTATAGCTTCGCTCCTACGGCCCGCTGCTCTTGCTTCGCCTGTTCCCGCATCACCCGCCTGAGCACCTTGCCGCTGGGCGATTTGGGAACGTAGTCGACGAAGCGAACGCCACCGCGCAGCTTCTTGTGCGCAGCCACCTGGCTCGCCACCCACTCAGCAAGCTGTTCTGCTTTGGCTTCGCCGGCCTCGACCCCCTGGCGGAGCACAACGTACGCCCGCGGCACCTCGGTCGCTTTGGCGCGGTCCTCGACGCCAATGACGCAAGCGTCTGTGACGTCTTGGTGCCCGAGCAACACCCCTTCGAGCTCGGCCGGCGGGACGGGGTAGCCGTCTGGACCCTGAGTGTCAGAGGTGGTTTGCTGGGCAGACAGGTTGAGACTTACTGTACTTAATCAGCTCCTTGAGCCGGTCCACGCAGTAAAAGTTGCCGTGCTTGTCCCGCCGGAAGACGTCACCAGTCTTGAAGAAGCCGTCGGGCGAGAATGCCTCCTTGGTCCGCTCGGGGTTCTTGAAGTACCCTGGGAAGACGTTCGGGCCTTTGAGCCACAGTTCACCGGGCTGCCAGACGCATTGTCAGCGAAACAAGTAGCGGTTCTTCAGGTACAAATGAGAGCAACCGACCTCGCCCTCTTGTACCTCCCGCCCATCCTCGTCCACGATCTTCGCCTCCATATTCGGCATCAGCTTCCCAACCGACCCCATAAACTTGGCCCACTCATCCACCACCTGGCAGCACACCACCGCACTCGTCTCCGACAATCCGAACCCCTGCTTGACCGGCACCTTCAACCGATTCCACACCGCCTCCGTCAGTTCTCTCGTCAGTGGCGCCGCGCCCGAGTGCAGCACCTTCAACGAGCTCAGATCATACTTCTCCACCGCCGGGTGCTTGCTGAACGCCAATATCACCGGCGGCGGCACGTACACAAACGTAATCCGATACCTCTCGATCGCTTGCAGCGCCTTCTCCATATCAAACCGCTCCATCACCACTAGCCGCCACCCTTCATACACCGACATCAGCACGCCACACGTGAGCCCATAGATGTGGAAAAACGGCAAGACACCAAGCTGGCTGTCCCCGAGACCGTCCACCCCGCCGCGGCACCGCCACTGGCTGCCCTCGACGTAGCTCGCCTGCAGCACGTTGGCGACCATGTTGGCGTGCGTCAGGCCGACGCCCTTGGGCAGGCCTGTGGTGCCCGAGCTGTAGACCAGAAAGGCGAGGTCGTGTTGCGCCGGTTGGATCCGTCGTGCCTTGGCATGCCGCTGTTCTGTGTCGCTGGTAGTGCTGCTGAGGAGGAGGCTGGAGAAGTGCCGCGTGCAACCGCCGGACGGGTCGCCATCACCGCCGCGCGGGCCGAGCAGGATGATGCGCTCACGGGGCAGGCCGGCTTTCTGCGCGGCGGAGAGGGCTGTGGCGAGGTAGGCGGGTTGGGTCACGAGGCCTTTGGCGCCGGAGTCGCGGAGCTGGAAGGCGAGCTCGTCGGCTGTGTAGAGCGGGTTGGCGGGCGAGACGATGCCGCCGGCCCAGAGGGCGCCGAGGGTGAGGATTGGGGTCTGGGCGGCGGGGTGTTAGTGCGGGTCAGAGAGATGTTGCTTGGGACTCGGGAGGTGGTCACCTACGTCGATGGAGTTCGGCGTGTAAAAGGCAAGGACACCGCCCTTCCTCCATCCCCAGTGCGCCTTCAGTCCCTTGCCAAACTGGATGGACGCGCTGCGCAGGTCGGCCCAGCTGTAGCAGCGGCCCGTCTCGGCGCACGTCAAAACTTCCTTGGTAACGGGGAAATCTCTGTACCTGTGTTCAAGCAGGAGTGACCACAGATCAACCTTGTCGGGGATCTCGAGCGGCGGGAACGTGGACGGATACGGCATTGTGACCAGGCGAGGTTGGCCGTGTTGCAAAGCGAGAATGGAAGCTGCCGACAGTACCCAGCGGATGCCCGTGTAAGCCTGTCGTCTGAACTGTCAATCTTTGGTGCTCACGTCGGCGGCTCCGCTACCTACTTGAGGAAGCGTGAGGGGAATCGCCTCGAAGACTGGCACGTTTATGCCGACTCAAAGCGAGTGGGTGGATGTGTCTCGGTGATTGGGCGGCTGTGCCAAAAAGGGAAGTTCATGGGCCGCCGTTCTCACTTACACAGCACAAGGTCGGTGCACATCCTCCCCTTTGTGCGCATGCCTGCTGGAACGAGTTGACTCAAGACTATGGAAGACTGGGCAAACGAGGCTGAGAGCTTGACACCTACGTGGGTAAGGTAAGGTAGGTAGGTATGTTTGACTTGGCCAACACGGCAGTCGTGATCCCCGCCACTTCTTGCACACTGAGGCAAGTGAGACAATGGGCGGAAGCACATTGGTGTGGTGCTTGTAAGGTAGGCCCTGCGCGCCATTGGGCCTGTGACACGCTAGTTACATCCCGGCCAAATGCCGCTGTGTCTTGCCATCAGCGGCTCCTCGGGCCGCATTGAACGTCCTGAAATATACGGGATGCGCCCGACCAGAAGCTCAGGGAGTCCGAAAGAGGCGGTTAGATTCAGTTAAGCGCAAACAGATCCAACTCGGTTAGTGTGGCTGAAATCACATGTTACTTCAATCAGCGGCCTGACGCGTGTCGTCCCTCGGCTGGCTGGCGAGATGGGGCTTGCGGCCAATGTTGAACCGGACGCAGATCGTGCTTCTTTTGACTTCTTGTGCTGGGCCTCAGTATCATGTAAGTTATCATCATCGGCCACTGCTTGAAAAGAACAGAATACTAAGGTACTCGACCCATCCACTACAGATGGGAACCCCCAGTTTGTACTTGGGCCTCGGCATCCCCGTAGGTTGTCATGATCGGCCACTGCGTGAAAAGAACAGAATCCCCTGCGGTGAGGTGACCACGGGAATTGGAGGGGAGGGAGAGGAAATGGCAATGGGCGGGTTCGTCGCATGCGTGCGATTTAAACCACACCGCATGACTCATACTACATGCTCTCATCAGCCGCAGCCGTGCACCTCCCAAAATATCGGTTGAAGGTTGTGAGGATACTGCTGCTTCATCATCACTATGAGTAAGCAGCCTGGGAGAAACCGACAGTTTCTGCAACATTTCCATGTATTTTACACCTTGGCTCTTGATGCACGTGTAGGCCTCAGAGTTTGAAAACAGCAACTCCGTCTCACACCTAACGGCCTGCTCATCTCTGCGAAACCGTTCCCTGAGCATCTCTCGCCCGAGAAATCTTCTCTTATCGTCTCCCTGATTCCCCACGCTGCCGTAGTTGGTCAAACTCTCCCCACACCGCCGGTTATTCGGGCTGGCCCGGGTGGCTGATTGCTTTCAGGGTGTAGAAGTGACCATGAAACCCAGCCAGGAGACTCTAATCGCCGTAGATTGCGGCCCTATTTCGACGCCGTCCTAGTTGCGCAGTGGACGGCACAGGCAGGTACCACCACGCAGCGGCCACACGACCACCTAAGGTACCCAGGAGGGGTAGGCGAATGGAATGAATCGAATTACACAGGTGGCGTCAGGTGCTAGCCACCCACAGTGACCGTTGTCTCCCTCTGTGAATGCAATAATCTAAACCCAAGTGTACAACTTAGGTAAGCTCTGATGATACACACTCCAATCAAGAGTACCACAGCCAAGACTGCCTTGCAAAAAAAAAACCCTCCCCCCCGAATACACCTTCAACATTTCACGTCCTCCCGGTAGAAGCCATTACACCTCCGTCTTCTGTCCCAAGCCCCGCCGGCCATTGCGTCTGTCGTTCCAAATGGCTCCATTGTAAGCGCCCGCGACATTAACTTGAACAGCCGGCTCGCCACATGAATCAGCAAAGCCGGCGACCAGATTTCCAACGGTGCACTGGTCAAGGGCCTTCTGCGCTCCGCAGGCAAGCTGGGCCTTGGTGACAGTGTAAGTGCCGTCGGGCACGCCATAGTCAGTCATGGCCTGAACGCCGGTCCACGCGGCGTACGCGTTGCCGCCGCCTCGCACGCATCCCGTGACCATGCGGGTGTCCCAGGTCGTAACGGTGAGGATGTCGTCGCCGTGGGCGTAGAGTTCCGCGATGCACTCTTTGATCAAGTCGACGCGCCCGCAGGAATGGCCATCGCAGTTGACTTCGCTTGCGCTGGCGAACGCGAGGTTGGAGATGATTGCGGTGAGGAGGTGGAGGAGCTGCATTCTGGATTCGTTTTGGGTAGGCTCAAGCGTGGAGAGCAGAATCGAAATCGAGGAGGATCAGCTGAAATCACTGATGTGTACTGTGAATTGTATGTTGGGGGAGTTGGGAAGGTAGGGACCGTCTGGGCGCGTTGGTCAGTGGGTACGGTTCAAACTCACCTCTCTGGGGTATGTTGAGGAATTATATACACACTCTCGGCTTTCTCTGGCGTCCAACCTCAGTGCACCACACTGGGGGAGGTCAACCAACCTCAATTCCCAGGGGAATCCAACGGCCCAACGTCTCTCGTCACAATGTGAAAGCCAGCCCTGTCCACTGTGTCGTCTGTGCAGCTCATGCAGTTCTGACTGGGGGCTGCTTGGGATCGGCAGAGCAGCAAATTGAGAGACGATGTTGCACCACGGCACAGGGTATGTTTCCAGGTTTTCTGTGAGCATTCTTCAATATCCACTCACTCAAGCTTATGCCTTGCTCAGTGAGTTGGAGCGCCTCGTTCATCTTGTAACATGACACTTTGAGGGATCAAAAGAGCTGAAAAATATGCGGTGACGGCCATTCGGCCGGGATGAGCGAACATTGCGATCATTTGTGGATACATTCTTCATGCAGCACCCTCTCTTGACGGTTTGGTCTTCGTTTCCTCCAGGCTATTTTGCTGAAAGTTTGGTACCCCCCAAACGCAGATCATTTCTACAAGCATCGCCAACAGCTTGCATGTCTGAACGTATGCACGAGGACGGCTTTACAGCCGATATCACCAACGCCCATTTGCTTTGAGCCAAGATTAGCAACACAGTGAACTCATCTCCCCTGAGCTACCGGCGCGTTCAGGTTGCCTTCTGTCACTTCGATCACATGCGCGCTGGTCTGAGAAGGGTCCCATCTGGCATCACACACCTATACTTGTTCGCTGAGCTTGATACATTGATTCTCTTCCTAGCAGACTGGATTTCTGCATTTGCTTACTTCGTGGGGAAACAACAACCTTAGATCACATTCTCTCCGTTCGAGATGTCAAGGGTTGAGAAACACCTGCACCTTCAGGGGCTGGACAGGGGTAGGCGAATGCGGCCACCAACATGAAATAGGCGTGACCACGACAGAGCATGGACTCAACGCTTAAGCATGGGCAAAAAATGAGCCCCAGTATAAGACAAGGAGAAGTTCATCAACAACTACCTACATTTGGAGGTTGAATTTGTCCCGTTCTCCTAAACGTAACGCTTCTAAAGCTACCTGCCCAGGTCATGGCACACGGTAAGAAGACAACATGCCCACATCAGCAGAGCCATCTGGAGAAAAAAAAAAAGAAGCCAAATATCTATCCTCCGCTGACACCCTCTTCCCCTCCCAATGTTAGTCTCGCTTGCGAGCCGCCTCCGCGCTGGGAAGAGCAAAGGTCAGTCAGACAGCCCGGCGCTGCGCGCCGCGCCGGCCCCTGCCACGCTTGTGGATGTTCCCATTCCACGACCCCGTCGCAAAGACATCGACAGCCGGCTGATTGCACGCGTGGGTCTTCCCGTCGATCAGGTTGGTGCCCTAATCACACTTGTCGATGGCCTTCTGCGCGGCACAGGCAACATCGGCCTTGGTCACGGTGAAGGTACCCTTGTTGTCGCCGTCCACACAACCATGATGATGGTGAAAGGGCTGTGCCTGGTGTTGGGGTCGGCCACGGAGTACCGACTGCATGGTCTGACGGAGCCCGGGTTCGTCACGGTCGAGACGGTGATGGTCTCGTTGCTGGGGGCGTTGAGCTCGGCGATGCAGTCCTCGAGAAGGTCGATGCGGCCGTTGACGGCCAGGTCGGCTTCCCAGCAGAAGATGTGGTCAGGGGCGTGTGGGGGCCGCGCCGGCTTATTGCGGGCTTTGCATGGGGTTGTTGCTCAGTGCCTGCCCGCAAACAAAAAAGACGGATGAGCGTGTGGTTTATGTGAATGGTGAATCATCGAGGAAAAAGACCGTCAGCTGCTTTGTTCTTTGTCGAGGGACTACCTGACATATCAAGTCCTCTTTCACCAGCGTGACATGCGATCCGTAATATCAGGGACGAGCCAGCGGTCCAACGGTCCAGGCACAACCCTCCGTACCAACATACGGCACAGTATGAAAAGCACATGCCATGTAATTTGAAGTCTGGATCTGAGCGAGCAAAGTTGCCAAGTCAGAGCAGAATAGCACGTGAGAATGGCAGCTGCCGGAGGGAGGTTACTAAACAACGTTTGTTGAATAGCTCATCGGGAAACGGTATTCAAGAAGACTCAGTGAGGACTTTTCAGCTGTGCAGCGCCTTGTCAACTCAGCTCTCACTGAGTTTGACTCTGGCAAACCCTTGTTTGTACCGGTCATCGGTCAATCCTGGGCAGCAGTTTGGGTCAAGCTGTTGGCTTTATACAGGTCAAGCAAATAGCCTGATGTTGACTGACACAGAAATGAGTTGAGGGGCATTTGCAACCTTCGGGTCATGCTTGGCATACAGTACGGTTTGGACCGAGTGACACCTCTCGGTAAAGTGCTACACAATCAACACAATCGTCAACTGGAATCGACAACGTTCTTCTTCTCTGTCAATCTCTGCCAGTCGACGTATCCGTGGAGTCATGAAAGACAGACGCAACTGTAATGTACGACATGCAGAATGACAAAACATGTCTTGTCTAATGAACCTTTTGTTCTTCACTCGGTTACCAGTGTGTGACCGGCGCGTGAGAGCTGAAGCAGACACAGAGGTAGGGTTGCATGCCTTTCGTTGAGCTTAAAGGTTGACATCACGACGACCCAGAGAATGGCCATGCTGAATGGTCCCTTATGATCGAATTGGGGCAGTCTTGTTTATTTTGTCGAATCTCGGCAAGTCTGCTGCAACACTCGCCAACTTTCAGGGGCCAGGCAGGGGTGCGAGGCAGACGGATGAAACCACCAGCGGGGTCTCAGCCTGCGACACCTTCAAAACGGCGCTTGCAAACCACCTCATTCTGCTGCATACTGCGCAATCCCTCAGACGTTTTCTTCAAAATCGGTGAACCTGGTACATGGGCCCGTCGGTAGATCGCCTGATCTCCATTGGATCGACTGGCTGGGAGCGATGGGGAATGCACCTCAGGGATGTAAGCGAAACTACCCACTGTGTACAAAGACCTTACTTTGTCCTGGTGACACTACCCTCGTAAACGAGGAGGGATGAGACGAAATGGAGCGCGTATGGTGATTCATGATACGAATCCGAGGACATCGGGAGGTCCAAGAACAGAGCATGCAAGCTCGTGATATGTAATGTCGTGTCTTACACGACTATATCTTCTTCCACTTTTCCGACAGTTTGCGCCCCCATCTCTGAGCCCAATTGACCGGCAAAACGACGAACTGACGTCCTATCTCTGTTTTATTTTTATCTCTCACACGACTCACTGTCAGTTTGTGTCATCATGTATCTCAAAGCTGCAGTGTTCTTCTCTCTCCTCGTGTCATCGCTCGCTGCGCCAACGGTCGACGGCAGCAGGAGAGTCAAGCGAGGGGTTCTCACAACCCAGAACTACTCGCAGTTCCAAGTCTCCGGTGGCGTGGCCGGCAACGCCCTGGCCGAGGTCAACGCCAAGTTTCCGGTACGGACGGCGCCCGTCTTCCCCCCTCGCCTCGCTGTCATTCCGCTCACAACCTCGCAGATCGACCAAGCCAAGCTCGCCTCGGTCGACGCCCAAGACCTGGCCATCCTCAAAGCAGCCCGCGTGACGGCCGAGGCAGCCGAGACAGACGCGGGCGGGTTCAACGACGCCATCAAGGCGGCAGGCGGCACCGGCACGGCAGCAGGCAAGGCTCTGCAGAACGGCAAGATCAAGAACAAGGTGCTCAAGCTGCAGCTGGAGGTGCTGGCGCTGCAGATTGAGGCGGCGCAGGGCAAGGGCGACGCTGCCCAGCTGGCGGTTGAGCAGAAGAAGCTGAATAACAACATCAAGCTGGACAAGACGGCGGCGGGGCAGGCGAGCACGAGTGTGAGCTTTAAGGGGACGGATAAGCCATGAATATGTACCCTGTGTGAACAAGTAGCAAGTAGCGGAGGGGAGTCGAAAATTGTGGGCATTTTCAGAACATATCGCTGTGTCGTCTCTCCAGGGTTGTCGTTTTTCGCCTTTGGTTCGACCCTTCTCAGATGACCGCGGACAGCTTAGCTTGAGGGCATTCCCGGTATTATGGAGCGGCATATTCTTGATAACTTATCTACGGCGATATCCGTCGATCTAAACCCGGGGTGCGCACGGGGCGGCGAAGCCGAGACATTCTTGGTGCCATGGAAGGCCCATGGATGCTTCGCCGTCAGGCGCTCTTCGTGGGGATTGCGCAAGCCTAGCAGGGTTCTCAGGGCATACACAGTGGGGCCTGGATTGATCTGCGTCTTCTGGACCAGACTTGATCCAGTACAGTGTAGGCAATTAGGTTCTTTCCCCTTGGTGAGTAGTCGGTTTTGACATTGTCGATTCCCTTTGCAAATTTGATGAAGAAGCTTGCTTGTTGACGAGGCTTCTAGAAGGTTGAGCAAGCCACCCACACCTCCTGTCGTCGTCTTGGAGGGTTTCACTGCAGCCTGCAGATCGACGTGCAGCAGCCCCCCCTTTGACGAACCCCCCGGTTCGCGGCCCGAGCAGTCGGGAGACCAATTGCCAGTGTCAGTGTCACTGCCGGGTGCAGCTGCCGGAGGTAAGACGACTGCCGGCGCTTGTTTATGACACCATCCGTCTACAGCGTACTACAGTACACAGTAGTACCATCAACGTCACCTCATGGCCAGCCCGATCGGATATCTCATCCATCCCGACCCGCCCCCGCCCCCGCCCCCGGCTGTCGCCGTGCCCATGCGGTCGGCGCTTCTCCCCAGCTCCAATGACACCCGTGGCCCGGTACCGGCACCGGCACCGGCACCGGCGTCCTGGTCCATACCCCGGCCCGGTCCCGGTACCGGAACGGACCCAACCCCCGTGTCCGACAGCCCCGGAGGCAATCACTCCAAGACACAGGCGCTGTATCAATGCGCCGACTGCTTGCGTGAGCCGTCCCCTTGCCGTCGTCGGGAGGCGCGGGTTGAGCTCTCGTCACTGATTACATATGCCAGGCCGGTACTCTCGTCCGGAGCATCTCCAGGTACTTTTCTTTTTGCATGCCAACTCGGTCAGCGGTCGACTGTCCGGGCGTGCTCAGGCTGACCTGGACTAGCGACACATTGCAGCACACACCCTGGGCAAGCGTTTCACCTGTGATGTGCGTGTCCCCCTCCCCCAATACCGTACGGTCCTGCTAACACGAGCTGCAGGTCTGCTCCAAGGGCTTCGCCAGGGCCGATCTGCTCAAGCGCCACCGCGCCAACCACCAGGAGAGCAGCGCTGCAAAGCGCAGACGCTTCAACACGGTGCCCTCGGCCAGCCGCGTGGGACGTGCTTGTCAATCCTGTGCCAAGGCCCGGGTACGATGCGAGGAGACCAAGCCGCAAGTATTCCCACGTCGCTTTGTGTCGTCGTTTCTTGCTGACTTTCTCCACCCTCTGCTCAGATGCACCCGCTGCAAGAGCCGCGGGCTGGCCTGCGAGGTTGCCTCCTCCGAAGACGCAGCCATGTCTCTCGTCCATCTCTCAGCCAACCGTGCGGGCCATTACGAGCCTGCCCCGGATTCGCTCTACTCCCACTCGTCTGCCGGCGGCGACATGGAGCCGCAGCAGCAGTTGCTCCGGACCCCGGCAGCAGGCCCAACCTCGCCCCCCTTTGTTTACTCGGTCAAGTCCGAGGAGAGCAAAGAGGGCATCGCGACGCCAACCCCCCCTCCGCACTACGCAGACGCCGCCGCCCAGCTGCCGACCCCGGGTATGTCGAACCCGAGTCTCCCGGACACATTCCGGATGTACCCCGGCCACGCCGAGTACTACGCGGGAGACGACCGCGCGAGGCCGCCCTTCTGCGAGTTCCTGCGCGACGTGCTGTACGACCCGGGGCAGCAGCAGCAGCAGCACCAGCCGTTCATCCCCGCCGCCGCTATCCCCGGCAGACCCCCCGAGGCCCCCGGCTGGGCCATGCTCGATTTCTACGACGACGCGAACCTTGACTTCGACACCTTCGACTTCGGTCTCCTAGAGCACTGGAACGTCGATGCAGCAGCAGCAGCCGCCGCAGCGGCAGCCCAGAGCACGGCAGCAACAGCAACAACAACAACAGCAGCAGCAGCAGCAGACCACCACCAGCCGGACCTCTCCGCCTCCGCCGCCGCCGCCTCCTCCGAAGACCCCGTCAGCATCAAAGCAATGCGCTCCGCCCTCGTCAAGATCTGGACCGAATCCCCCTGGCGCTGGACGATCCAAAAAACCGACAGCTGCTACACTGACCAATCCGACCTGCCCTTACCCTCCAGCGACGCGCACCGCGTGCAGGCCGTGGCGCGCGACAGCCGCGGCGCCGCCGTCGGCCGCGTCGTGCGCGACGCGCTGCAGGGCTCGTCGCGCGACAAGATCCTGGCCGTCGTGCTGGGCACCTGCCGCGAGGCGCACATGGCGAACCGCGTCGCGGCCAGTTTCCCGTCCGCGGATACCATGGATTCGTGGATCAATATCTTTCTGGCGAATCATCTGGGGCAGGTGAACTCGTGGGTGCATCATGGCTCGCTTACGCTCGCGGGGCAGTGTCCGGAGTGGCTGGCCGTGGCGGCTGCGGCGGGGGCCGTGTTGACGCCCGTGCCGGCGTTTCGGAGGTTTGGGCTGGCGCTGCAGGAGGCGATCCGTAAGTTGTTGTTGTGGTCCCTGGCGCGGGTCGAGCGGGAGTGTGTGGCCTTGGGGAGGTGCTAACGTCCATGTTAACAGGCATTGCCATGCCGGGGAGGGTGAGTCGTTGATCCTTTTTTTTCTCCCGATGCGCATGTAGGAGGGTTGTGCTAAAGGTTTGGCAGTTTGAGTCAAACAACAGACAGATCTTCGAGCTGGATAAGCTCCAGTCCGTCGTGTTGATGTTGGATGTCGGGCTCTGGAGCGGTAATCGAAGGAAGATGGTACGTCAAACTCGCGCTCATTCTTACTCCTTTTAGTTTCGGGAAGCTGCTTGGTGGCTCCCGAGACATTATACTGCTTCCGCGCAGCTCCCGATGCCCCCAATCAGGGAATAAATAGCTGACTTTTGTTGTTCAGGAGATTGCCGAGTCCCGTAAGTCCCTTGACAACCACCGAACCGTTGTGGCCGTAGCTAACCTGATGGCAGACTTGTCAATACCGATGATGGTAAAATTGCGCCGCTGTACAATCTCACGGGTGATGCTAACGGCTTCTAGATGATGCGTTACAGGGGTAAATTCGGGAGGTCCTGGTACCCGGACGTGATTATCTACCCATCCGACGAGGGCAGGGTACTGGAAGAGAAATGGAAGAGATGGTATCAGCTCGAATCGTGGAAGAGGTGCGTTCCCAGCCCAAATCCGACCTGCCCATGCTGACTCGGCCCTGCAGACTCGTTTTTCACGCATTCCTGAGAGACGCCCAGGTGTCCATGACGCAGTTCACCAACCCAGCCATGGCATACGCCGAGTTCACCCTGCCTCTACCATGTTCCAGAGAGCTCTGGTTTGCCAGGACCGCCGAGGAGTTCAAGATCCGCTACCTCGAGGTCTCCGCGGGCGATGGCAAGCGCCTGCCGTCCATGCACGACCTCCTCCGCGACATCAACGCCCTCTCAGATTTCCACCACCGCCTCGACGTCCAGTTTTCCCTATCCATCTACCTCCACGCCTTCTGGGCCCAGGTCTGGGAATGTCGCCAGCTTGCCTCGGTGCACTGCCCTCCCTTCAGCACCACCACCTCTTCCACCCCTCACACGAACTCCGCCACCAACACCAGCACCAACAGCATTAACATAGCCCTCCTCCTCGACTCGCGACGCGCCGAGCTCCTCCACCAGCTCAAAACCTTCCAACTCGCCGCCAACAACCACCCCGCCTCCCTCCTCTCCGCCCAAGAGCACATGCTCCTGCACTTCCTGCTCCTCAACCTGCACGTCTCCCTGCCCGACCTGCAGCTCTTCGCAGGGAAAGAAGGCGAGGACCCGGCCCGGCGCGTGTACCCGGCGCTGCGGCGGGCCGTGCACACGGCCGACATGCGCCGCGCGCTGTGGCACGCCGGCCAGGTCCTGCGGCAGGGCCGGCTGTTCCCCGGGGGGTGTCTCAAGGACTTTTGGAGTGTGGTCGTGTGCCATGCCGCGCTGTGCTTGTGGGCTTGGGGCGTGGTGAGTACCGCGTCGTCGGGGGCGGAGGGGGCGGAGGGGGGAGAGCGGGGGGAGGGGAGGGGTGGTGGTGGTGGTGGTGGCGGGGTGAGGTATCAACAGCAGCAGCAGCAGCAGCAGCAGAAGCACCAGCGCCATGCTCAGCAAGCCAAGGCCAGGAGACAGGAGGAAGATGAAGGAATCGTCTTCCTCGACGGCGAGGACTCGACCCAGGTGCAGGCGTGGATCGCGTACGGGCAGGGCCGACCGGCCATGCAGAGCGTGCCGGACGAAGACGGGGATCGTGGCCATTCCGGTGGCGGCGGCGGCAGTAGTAGGAACGGCGGTGGCAACCCGGGAAAGGCGCCGGGGAGGGTGTGCCTGCTGGAGGATCCGCGTACTTGTATGGAGGTTGCGCAGGGGATTTTGCGCGCCAACTTTGTCGGTGTGTGGGAGAGCCTGCCGCCGCTGAGCGAGAACATCATTGTGGTGCTGAGGCAGCTGGAGGAGGCCGCGTGGGCGGTCGGGTTGGGGTGATGGGTTGTTGTTGTTGTTGAGTTTGGTATGCCGGGGCTTGAAGGTTCTTGATCGATGGAGATGTTGAATGGCAATATTCTGGCTTGTGTATACTTTGAATACGCCTGGCCCATAGCGCCTCTTGGTTAATGCTTAACCGTGAATTGTGTGATCATAAATTAGATTACTGTGTGAGTGTCTCGTAGCTCACTTGCAAATTCCAACCTCCGATTCTCAGCTCGACGTCTCCAGCTCTTCTGTTATCACACTCACACGAACTCACCTGCCCCCACAATCCCCAGCCCTACGCCGAAGGAACCACTCCACAACAATCCTCACCCCATCGCCATCATATCCTTTCCTCAGTCTCTCCAGCGTTCCCTCAAGCAGCTCGCCTAGCTCCCGCGCCGCTAGCGCATCCGGCCCCAGCGCAAGCCCACACGAACAGGCACACGCGCACGCGCGGTGGCATGATGCGCGAACCATACTGCTGCTGCAGGTACCGGCTCGAGCAGGGTCGGTTTGTTGCCATTTGCTGCTGCTGCCATCACACTCACTCCTACCACTCCTATCCGTACTGGTCTCCCCGCCAATATCGTCGTCGCCGCCCCCTTTTCTCCGTCCGCCAACATTCACACAAGCGTCTGGTTTTGCCTCCTGGCCCCTGGTTGTGGCCAGGTTCTGGTCCAGGCACGGGTTCAGATCTAGCTGCTGCCGCAGCTTACACACGTCGGCGTGCGAGCGGACGATCTCGCAGGCGCGGTTGTGCCGGTATTGTAGTGTGATGATGTAGGTGGTGCAGGTGACGCCAGGTGAGCTGGTAGTGGTGGTTGTCTGTAATCTTGGATCGACATGGTCGCTGATGCGGACGTGGGTTGTGTGAGGAAGATGGAGCAGGCCATTGTAGGTATCGTGGTTCTTGTGAGTGTGGAGCTGTGGTGGTTTGGGCTTGGTTATGGCCGGAGGGAATTGTTTGACGACCATGCCTCTATCCTTGATCTTTCGCTAGCTTTGAAGGCACGACGGGGGAACGGACGGTTAGGAATGAGGAGAATAGCGGTGGGTTGTAGCGCCTCTCTCGCAGAGATGAACTGACACTGACAAGAACGGAGGAAAGGGATTCTTTGCATGCATACTCAGAGTCGGCAAGCACCACTGGCGACACACTTACGGCGGTAAAGAACGAAGTGCATGGCTATAGTGGAAGTCAACGAGGGCAGAAATCAGAGTGAAGCTTACTTAAAGAGAGATGATAAGCGCGTGTAACAGGCAGAATCATGCAAATGATATGCCCTCAACATATGAAAAGCGTTGGCGGCAGTGTCTCGATTTTAGAACAAGGCGCTGGTAGGTGGCGAGTCAATATCAGCATCGATGCGGCTTCACCGCAAATCTCCGGCGAGGCTGCTATGTGGGAGATGATCACCGTCTGCCTTAGGATTGGACAGCATTTCGGTTCATGAGCCAGCAAGCTGCCGGGCCGCCTGGCGCACCTGAAACAGCATTGCTTTTCGGAGAGGTTGTCAGCATGCATTCCCGTTCTGGCCTGGCCATGCTGAATGCCGCCCCGACAGTTCGGTTAAGGCCCTCGATCTGCAAGCCGCGCCTGAAAGGGCAAGGGAGCGAGCGACTGACAGAATCGTTTGGTTCTCCGGTGAAACCCACGAGAAGTATTGTGGGATACTGTTTGAGGTTTGAGAGGCCCCGGTCGGCACACAAATCTGGACACCAGGCAGACGGCAGCATAGCATCATCAGTTTCGCACAACCGGCATCTAAAGTCTTTGGTGTCGGTGCGGTCATAATCACTGGAGACTCGGTTCACGCCGACGATAGTCTTGAAGTAGCTTTGATGTGGGTCAACAAAGCCTGGGAGGAACGAACCGTGATCCCGTTGCTCCAGATTTGGCGACCTCAGGTCGGCCAGCTTGACTTCAGGCCAAAACCGGCTTAGCGTACGGCTTGGCTTTCAAGTCCCTGTCCTTCCCTGGAGCGTTGGGCCATGTGCGCATCCTGAAACCGAACGGTTTGCGGGGCTGCGATCCGCAATGCAAAGCTGGCCCCACGAGCCCCACCATCGACTGACACCTCGTCGCGCTGCAGCAAGTGCTCGCGGCGCTGCTTTCCAGGTTATGCTGTGGACGGCGCCGTTTACCTTCAGGTCTACACTGAAGACTTGCCGCAAGGCCTCCAGGCTTGGCGCTGCTGTAAAACGCAGCTTTCACAGCTTTTCACTGGAAAAGCCTGATTGCTGGAAGTGCCCGATTTGGTGGGGTTCGTCGGGGTGACGTCTGCCTCAGAAACGCCGCCCGTGGCTTGCAGGGAGAAACCTCCGAAAAAAAGGTTCCATGACTGTGAGCTGTGTACGGCGACGCAGAGTCGGGCCCTTGGCCTGAAAGGTTTCTTGTTTTCGTTCAGCGCTCACTGTGGACGTGGTACCTACTCGGAAGGTTGCAGTCGTACACAAACAAGGCAGTCGGTCGTGGATACCGTTTGTTTGTCGCTAGCGGCCGGCGCATGAATGTAAACACGGCAGCTGCACCTGCAGCCCGCGCCTTCATTACCACGCTTGCTGGGCCTGCTGGGCCCTGCCAAGCCAGGGAGGGCACGCATCGTGCATCGTGTTTACCCCTTCCCCATGCATCTGTCCTGTCATTCGGCCTCTCCGTTTCCCTGCACAGACGCCTGGCAAGGTTGAGAACCCGCTTTATTTTCCCGGCTCCTGTCTCTGCGCTTTCTTTTCTTTTCTTGACTTTCCTCAGTGTTGTCTTCTTCTCCCCGACTGTAACGCCGTCCCTGACCGAATCGCGATCCCTTCGCCATGGCACTGCAAGCGACTTACAGGCAGTTTCTTGCTGCGCCAAACTCGTCGGCGCTCGCGGACAACGCGTCGCTGCACTACGTCACGACGCTCTCGAGCTTCACGGGCGCAACCGAGATTATCAAGCACCTGGCCTCGGTGCGCAATAAGATCAAGAAGAAGAAGGAAGACGCTTTGTTCGCCATTGAGAACCAGCATGCGCTGGCCATTGAACTCGACACCACGATCGAGTTCGTCAGCAGCGGGGGTCCCTACCTTCCCGGGTTGGACGACAACTTTCTCGCCGATCGCACCGTTTATCTTGCAGTAGTACGTCGCCGAGCAGCCCGCAAGCGGGGGGAGATTCGCTTGCCGGGAGCCGTGTGCTAACCTCCCCTTTCGGCAGACCCACATCGTGACGTTCAACGGCGAAGGCAAAATCACTGCGATCCGCCAGAGCTGGGACCAAGGCTCGCTTCTTAAGCAGGTCGAAGTTATTGGCAGGACCGGCCAGAATTGGCCAATCCGCGACAGCAAGGCGCAGATCAGTCTCATCGCGAAATGTGTAAGCGGCGACAATGCCGCCGCCGCTACCCCCGAGGCCCTCCCCACGCGCTCTCGTGGGAGCTCGACCAATGCTATGCGCGACCCCCATGCATCGCTAGACCGCGAGCTCTTTGCGCCGCTCGAGGAGCGGGAGAACACCCCTTCGGCGATCGTCTCCCCTTACGCGGGCCGGAGACCCCGCCAGCGGTCATTCACCGAGATCCTGGGCGACGAGCCCATCGAGCAGCCCGGTTCGCCGAGCAACGGCCGCGAGCGTTCGCAGTCTCCTAGCAAGGCAATTGCGCCCAAGATTGGCGCGGGCAAGAACTTCCAGCCGATGCGTCTCTTCGACGAGGACGTCGAGGAGCCCGGTTCGTCGAGCAACGGCCGCGAGCGATCGCAATCCCCGAGCAAGGCCATTGCGCCCAAGATCGGCGCGGGCAAGAACTTCCAGCCGATGCGCCTCTTTGACACCGACGAGAACGACACCGCTACCGAGACGCAGGAGCGGGCCCGATCCCCTGAGCGTGTTGTGCGGCCGCATCCCAAGAAGTACCAGCATTTCGACTTTGACGACGGCTCGGAGACCCCACAAGCCCCGGCGCCGAAGGCAGCCGAGAACCGGAAGAGCAAGCACGACAGCAACTGGTCGTTCGACGACTTCACGACGCCCGTCAAGCCCGTTGCCAGCCGTGGCATGCACCGTGCCCGCGACGTGCGCCACTGGGGCGCCGACAACGAAGTGCTCGAGAACACGCCGGCGCCGCACGCGGCCGTGCCCAAGCCACGCCGCGATGCCGAGGCCCACTTCGAGCTGATCGACGACGGTCCGGCCAGCGACGAGCCGCGCAACATCGGCCGGCCGCCACGCGGCGCGCAGGTGGCGCTCAACGAGGGGCTGCACCTCTACGACAACAGGCTGCACGTCGAGGAGGGCGCCAACCCCACCCCGGCCGCGGCGCCGCTGGGCAACATCACCAATCTCAAGGACCGCCGCAAGGACTTCGACGCGCACTTCGACTTCACCGACGATTCGGCCCACCACAGCGGCGCCAACGAGCCCGTGAAGGTGCCCGAGGACCGCAAAAAGGCCGTGCGCATGATGGAGAGCAACTGGTCCGCCTACGACGAGTCGCCCGTCTCGCGCAAGGAGAACGACAACCCCAACGCCAAGCGTGCTCCCGGCGAGGATCGGGGCATCGTCATTGCGGGTGACGGCATGGGCGGCAAGAAGGGCTCTGGGCGCGGCTGGCTCCATGGCGAAGAGGACGAGCCCGTCCCCACTGCCAAGAAGGGCGGTCGCGGGCCGCCTAAATCGGACAACTTCTGGAACTTTTGATCGGCTCCAAGAGTGGGACGCCGATGGAGGGAAGAAGTTGGATGCGAATGGATGGTCAAGTGTGACGACTGACGTTCTTACACGATGCACGAGGCGGCCACCACCCCACTGTATACACACTGCCCGGGCCGCTGGCGGGTTCTGTTCGTGTCCATTTATTGTTCAAGCTGTTATTCATTCTCTCCGTTAGGAAGGAGTTTGGGCTGAACTGGGGACTGCCGGCGAGTGCTGCGTGTCGGACGCTTCGGATTTTTTCCTGTTGTTTTATCTATTCCTTTGATAGCAGCCAATTACACAGGCATTCTGCACGATCGGACTGGGTTTAACATGTCTGTTTCCTGACGTCCTGGGCCAGACTAGCAGTGAACACACTAACGATCAAGTCACTCGCCCACCGCCCCTGCGCATATTTCGAAGTCCCGATTATCAGCGTTCACTCTCAACGTGCCGCTTTGCCAACTCCAGGCCTCAGCCCTTGTTGCAGGCCTGGTCGAGGTACCACTGCGGGAAGGCCCAGGAAGCCAGGCGCACGAGTCCCGCCGCCGTGCCGCGCCAAATGGAGACTCTGGCACCGCCAACAATGTCACCAACCACCTGCTCCGCGAACACGTCTACGCTCATCGACTCCTTCTGGTGGTCCATCCGCTGCTTTTATGCCACCTCGGCAACGTCCCGGTAGTGCGAGGACTCGGGCAGGTTCATCCGACCGCCTGGCCGGTCGAGGATGGGCGTGCCGACGGAGTCGCAGTAGGTCGTGATGACCCGCACGCCCAGCGGTTGCAGCTCCATCCGCAAGATATCGGACATGCGTGCCACCGCCGCCTTGGACGCGGCGTAGGTCCCTGCAAGGGCAGCGTCAGCTTCCGCTCTCTATCCATCAGGGGCCCGGCCGGCAGGGGAGCAACATACCCGCCCACACCATAGGCAGACCACACGCAATGGAGGTGTGATTGGAAATCACACCCTGCGCCTCAACGGCCAGCGGCGCGAACGCCTGCACCACCGCCAACACGCCCCAGAAATTGACCTCGAACAGGCTCCTCGCCTCGGCGAGATCGACGTCCAGCAGCGGGCTCACGAACTCGACCCCGGCGTTGTTGACGAGCATGTCCAGCCGGCCGCCGGTCCGCCGGCTGACCTCGTCCCGGCAGCGCGCGATGCTTTGGGTGTCGGTCACGTCGAGCTGCAGCACGTCCACGCCGTTGAGCTGGGACAGGTCGGCAACTTTTGGAGGTGTCGCGCGCCGTGGCGAACACGTGGTAGCCCCGCGCGTGGAAGGCTCGGGCGATGCCCCAGCCGAGGGAGTCCGTGCTACACCCGGTGATGAGGACGGTTTTTGTTTGTATGGCTGCCATGGTGCTGGGCTTTATGAACAAACGTTGGTGAGGAGCGGGCAATCAGGCTGAACAGGTGCGTGGGCGGAACGTCGGCGGCGGCTTGTTGAGGGTCTCGGTCTGCAAGCTCTGGCTGAACGGGACAGTTGAAAGCTGAGGCTTTTTCATTGTCAGGGTCTTGTCCGTTGGGACTTCAATGTCTGCTTTATGCATGTCACAGCAGGTGTCGGTAGGATGAGTTGGGGGCCAACAATGCACAACACGCAGTGCTACACGGTCTTCGGTTCTCACCAAGTCAATTGCCAGCCATCCAGTGACTTGAAGACGCGCAAAGGAACTTCTTTGCTCGGGGTTGTTGAGCCCACGAGGATTGGTAGGTGCCGAGTCACGGCCGGCACACACTGGGCGGTCCCGGCGACAGTAGCAGTTGCGGTGGTTGCTGCTACTCGTACTTGTATGAACGTGTGTGTTACTATGCTAGGGAGGCCCAATCCCAGTATCCAGCTATACGTTACAAGTACACATGCGTTACACCGTCGGCACACCCTCCAGAGCCTTCTGTTCCCTCCAAATCTGCCGCAACGAGACGGACCGAATGACCTGGCTAGAAAGATTCAGGTGGTAAATCGCATCCGCATGGCATGGGACTTGATCGCAGCTTCATCGAGCCGTTCCTGCACCAAATCGAACCTCCGGCTGCCATACTGATGCATGACGGCTCTCCAAGCCTGGAACATAGATGGTTCGATGGCCAGATCCCATGTGCCCCTCCACAGCAGCACAGCATGTCGCGTATCACGGAATGCCTGATATTTGAAGACCGCGGCCAATCCCTTTCTTCCATTCCAAATCTCCATGGTTTCCAGCTGTGGCATTTTCATGGCTGCTGCTGCCGCTGCTTGAAGCACAGCTCCAATCTCAGGGGGATCTTCGTTGGGAGCCAGTACTTTCGAGGTGAGCACAAGCAAGGTTGGGTCCGGCCACTCCCACGAGAGTTCGATCTCGAAGAAATGACGGGCATCCACTATAAAGGAGGCCGCGAGTTGCTCAAGCTTGAGGCTGGCGAGTGCGACACTCCGGCTAACAGCTGGCGTTGGCTTGCGCAAGCTGTCACATCCAAGCACGTCTTCTCCGTTCTGGAAGCGCTGCATTACGGCCGGATACTGTTGGTTGAAGTTCTCAAAGACGATAAGTCGCTTGAAATTGCTCCTGAAGCGTGTGACAGCCTCAAAAAGGTATCGGAAACCTAGGCAGGGAATTGAGGCATGTTCTATTAGCAGCCAAGGACCTTCGCTCATACTATTCGAAGAGCTGCCAGAAACCCGGGCAGGTAATGCAGTGGTGCACTCACCTTCACCCGTAAATCTCCGCATGAAGTCCCATTCCCTCCAGGGCTCGTAGTGGAACTCTTGGAGTCGGGGGAAGCGCGCCAGCATGTGCGCAAGCGAGCGCGGCTTCCACCTCCGGCGGTTTTGTAGGCGCAAAAACACGCTGGTCACCGCCGAGACCGATGGAAGCTGGTCCCACCATTGATGCTCCAACTGATCACTATCGAACGGCCCCTCGCCCATAACGGAATGGAAAACCTTGCGGATGGCGGACCTGGGCGGGGCGGCATGTCGAAACCCGGCAATCCAGCCATGCTCGGGGTCATTGTGGCAGACTCTGTCAGATATCGTCGGCTCTGTTCCACCACTAACTAGCATGCCCGCTGTCGCTGACGGGGTGTCTGGCTCAAAGGTCAGATATTTGAACCAGTGCTCTGAGTCGCTGGGCGAGTAGATGCTGATATCAAGTGTCAGGTCGCCCTTGGGTTCCCAAGTGCTGAGAACCGAGAACAGACTCTGGAATGTCGTGGTAATAGGACCGTGGGCTGTATTGTTGACAACGAATGCCTCGTCCTGCTGATAAGCAGACGCACATTGGGAACAGTCGTAGTCGTCAAGTTTTGGGCAGAACCAGAAATAGCGGACGAGAGCCCGGTTGCGGTGAATCATCGAACCGAAATCGGTCAGGCGCGGTGGTGTTAGTCTGATCGAGGCGAAGGTGTACCGCTCGAGCTCCCTTTGCCACTCTCGAGACAACTATGGCCAAGCAACTCAGTTTGCAGCCGTCTTCCACCAGGACTTCAAAGATGAGAAGTCAGATCTCCTTGGGCAAGCTGTCCCATCGGAATTGCCATTGCCGCTGGGCAAGTCATGTTGAAGACATGGTGCGATTGTCCGACAGCGGTAATAATGACGGTTGTGGGTGTTTTCTGGCCGCCGTTGACAGAAACTGGGACTGCCCTGAGAACCTGCTCGGCAGATTGGGGACGGACGATGGAAGCTGGGGCTAAACTGAGCGGCTGAGGTTGAGAAGTATCTTCCCGTCGTAACGGAGGGAATGTCCTTTGCTAGATGTGACTAGAACGTTCAGGCCAACCTTACGCAGGCATCCCCGGGCCGGGCGTTGTGCCTTCGTGTTGAGATCTTGGTCGCGCTTGCCCAGAACTGAGCTTCGATCTGCGCAACTTGGCATGTGCAAAGGAGAAAAAGAGACATCGTTCTGTCTAGGCCTTAGTAGGCGAATTGCTGGGGGTGGGATGACCGAACTTCGTGAGATTCAAGTAGAGTGGGCAACGCTTTCCGGCCATCATCGCCAGAGGTTTTCGTCGTAATCGCAAAGGTGTCGACGGCCTGCAGGCGTGAGCGGAATACTCGCCAGCAAAAGAATGCATACGGCGAACGGACTATCCCCCTCCAGGGCTTCCGCGGATATCATTGTGCAACCTATCCACGGTGATTCCAAAACGCCTCTCCAAACGCCGACCGGACAGCATCGAACCAACGTCGAGGCTCTAAACACGCCAACGACAACAACCACAGGTCTTAGACCGCCTTCAACCGTTCAACCCGCGCTCCTCATATCATTGCATAAGTCCCGTTTCCACCAAAGTACCTAGCAGTGATGGAACACAACAAACAACCAAAAAGGACAATGTCAAGATCGTCCTCCGGTACTGGGGGTATCAACACAACAACCGATAAACCCTCTTCCACCAAGGCCACGCCCTCCTCTCCTCCGCCTCCCGCCCCCTCAACACAGGCAGGCTGTCGCGGTGGTAATGCCCATCATAAAACGAGCCAAAGTCGCGGCGGCCCGTGTCGACGTCCATATCAGCGACCCGCACAACGCGCGTGCGGAACCACAGCTTGTGGCCCACATAGCAGGCCAGCACAAGCGGCGCGCACAGGTACTGCAGGAAGAAGTTCTCCGCGACGGAACGGGCGTCGCCGCCGCCGCTCATGGGGTTGTGCGTTGCCGTCGTGCTGCTGCTGCTGCTCGAGGAAGAAGAAGAAGGATGGGGGACGGGCCAGGCGGCGGTCCAGAACTGGGCGATGAGCACGAGCACGTTGAGCGCGAAGCCGACCCAGGAGCCGGCGACGCCGACCTGGGAGCGGAAGGCGAGCGAGCGGATGGAGCGGCCCTTGGCGGCCCAGGCGCGGCGGAAGCGGATGTGGGCGAGGCAGATGGAGCCCCAGGTGAAGATGGAGGAGAGGCCCGAGACGGCGAGCAGCCAGTTGAGCACGTCGGACTGGCTGTCCAGATCGGCCAGGTACCCAAGTAAGCCGACAAGCGCGGCCGTGATGATGGCGACCAGCGGGCGGCCCCGCCGGTCGACATACCCAAGAATGGCGGGCGCCTGGCCCTGGTCCGCTAGGGCGGCGAGTGTGCGCGACGAGCCAAAGACGGCGCTGTTGCCGACGGAGATGACGGCCACCAGGATGACGCTGTTCATGATGCCCGGCAGGACGGCAATGCCGGCGCTCTCGATGGCGATAACAAAGGGGGACGCGGACGCGTCGGCGGCGGATTTGGCGCCGAGGAGGCGCGGGTGGTTATGCGGGACCAGGAGGCCGATGAGGGTGAGCGCAACAATGTAGAAGAGGGTGATGCGCCAGAAGACCTGTTTGATGGCGGTGGGGAGAGATTTGCGTGGGTTAACCGTCTCGGCGGCCGCAAGCCCAACCAGCTCAGTGCCGGTAAAAGCGAAGGCGGCCGTGACGAAGACGGCGCAGAGGCCTTTGAAGCCGTTGTTGAAGGCACCTGGGTTGTGCCAGAAACGGCCGCCAATGTAGCCGTCGTCCGGAAAGCCGCCGATGTTGATGACGATGCCGAGAAGACTGGTTGAGGGGTCAGCCGTAATCTGGCAGCAATTAGGGAAGGGCCCGAGTTACATAAACCCAATCACGGCAGTGATCTTGAACAGCGCAAAGACGAATTCGGCCTCGCCATAGCCCTTGACGCCAAACAAGTTGATGACAACGATGGTGAACAGAAAGATGGTAATGAATATGGACCGGTGCATATCGCTGTTCCAGTAGCCGACCGTGATGGAGGCGGCAATGATCTCTAGTGGCAGGACGACCAGCCATTGCAGGGCGTAGCTGTGACGGTCAGTGTTGGTTGCGAGTACAGGAGCTCAGGGAACTCACTTCCAGCCCATGGCAAACCCCCATGCTGGGTCGAGAAACCTCGTGGAGTAGGCCGAGAAGGAACCAGCAACGGGGAAAGTCACAGCCAATTCGCCGAGAGCTTGGATGGTACAGTACAGCATGCACCCCACAAAGAGGTAGGCTATCAGCACGGAGGCCGGGCCACCCGTGTAGAGGGCCTTACCCGACGCCACGAACAGTCCGGTGCCTTGCGGTACACATCATGTTAGCCTAGTATTGCTTGATCCATGATGAGCCGATGGAACGGACATGCTGGATAGTCCCTTATTCCGGCTCACTCAGTAACCCAAAGGGTTTGCCTACCGATGCTGCCTCCAATGGCAATCATCTGGAGATGCCTCGACTTCAGCTCGCGAGATAGCAGCGTGTTAGCGGTGTTAACGTTGGCGGCATGCATGTCGAAGTAGGGGCGCCACTGCCGCCCGCTGCGGGTAGACGCCCGGTCGAGCGGCGGCTGGTTGTCGTCGTCGTCGGACCGGCGCAGCGCCGAGGCAGTGTGGTGGTCCTCGGGGGCGTTCATGGCCGAAGCTGGCGTGACATGGCGGCCCGGGTCGCGGCGGAACGAGTCGAGCCAGCGGCGCAGCGGGCGCGAAGGGTGCTGCCAGTCGCCGCGCGAGTGGGACGAGGTGCCGCGGGTGCTCAGCACGCTGCCCTGGCCCCACGAGTCCTCCTTAGGGCGGAAGGCAGCCATCTCGACGTCGCCTGGCGAGGGCATCGTGTCGGGTAAGGTTCGAGCAAGACGAAGGTTTGCGCAGTGGCCGAGGGCTGCCGTGGCCCGGCGGCTCGCCACGGGAGTCTTCCAGTCTGGCGTTGATCCCGCGGGACGACTGACTCGGGCGTGTCGGGGCTTGCAAACGGGAAGTGGGTATGCTGTCGATCACTCTTCCACCAGAGCCGTTCTCCGTGGACAATACTGTAGTGTTGTCGGCTGATGTCCCTTTACTTGAGTCGATATGGAAGTTGTAGATAGTGAGTGCAAACGCGGCGTGGCTACAGGAAGCTGTGCAGACTTGCGTGTGGTGGCTTGCACCGACTCTGGCGTCTCATCCTAGAGGCGTGTCTGCCGAAGTCAGACGCGGCGGTTCGTTGAGATAGAGAGTCGTCGGGTTCGAGTTCACAAAAACGACGCAGAGGCTTCCCGCCCTTTCCTCCAGAGTTGACAGTCCGCTTATCAGTGGACCGCCCATGATTCCATCCTCCTCATTGGCAACCACAGAACCGGATCCAACCATCCTTGTTTGAGGGGCCGGAGGGAGGTAGCAGGGGTTCAGTCAGCGCCAGTTCTTGGCGAGCATTGGTTCGCGTGGCCCACAGCGCCAGGGACAGATGGCGGAGTGCGTGCCTGGCTTGGCGTGGGGCTCAAGTGGTGAAAGTTGAAAATGTGCGTCATCTTCGTCTTGTCTCCTTCGCGGGCAGTGCCTCGGCAACATACTATGTAAAAACAAACAACAACACCGTGCATCAAGCTGTATCGCCGTGCTATTAATTCTCTTTTGATGTGAGACATTCCCGAGTAACTGCGGCAGTTGAACACCTGTACCGCAGCTCAAACTACAAGTACCCCCCCAAGCCGTGGCCTCCTTCCCATCCTGGTAAGAACGGCACGAGATGGCCATATCAAAGCCGATCCACGTATGGGTACCTGATCATACATCAGATCAGACGAACAAGTTCAGTGGCTTGAACTCTCTTTGTCCGATTGTTGACGGGTCCCATTGTCTGCAACCCCAGACATGCTGAATGCAGAACCGAAAGCGTCACACCTGACGCAGCCACCGCGGGACGGGCCGACGGATCAGCAAAGAATGTCTCAGACAGACCCAGGATCCGAATACCCATCATGCCTTAAAGTGACTCCCCCATGGCCCAAACCTGACCTGTCAACTCATTTCGACTTCGAGACCTGACGCTTAAGGCTTTACCGCAATGCCGCGACGCCACTAAAACGTATGTACATTGAACCAAGGAAGCACAGGCTTAGATATGGTTACAAGAAGCGCGCACACAAACCCGTCCTCTGGCACGACTCACTCCACAATCTTCCCCTCCGCATCCCTCGGCTTCCGCTTCCAGCTGGTCGAGAACAGCGGGCCCATATCAAACCGCGGCAGCGGGTGCGCCTCGGTATTCAGCACCATCTTGTCCAGCGGCAGCAGGTCGTCCGGCGAGAACAGCAGATAGAAGTACTTGAGCGTCTCCGCCAACCAGAAACTCTCCATGTTGTCCCGCGTGGCGGGTGGCACCGTATTGGCGTTGGACAGGCTGGTGAAGCCGCCGCCGCCGTCGACGGCGGTGTAGTTCATGAAGCTCTTAAACATGTCCCAGCCCCAGTCGCGATACTTGACGTCGCCCGTGATGCGCCACATGTAGAACAGGCTCTCGACTGTCTCGGGCCGCTGCAGGTTGTGCGTGTCGAGCGGCTTGACCTCGAAGTCGCGCCGCCAGGGCGCGTCCGGCGACGGGTCGAACTCGGCCGGCGCCTTGTGCGGGGCCGACTCCGGTGCCGGCGGGCTGCCGATGTGGAAGTAGGTGATCTCGGCCGCCAGCCCCGTCGCCATGAACTTGTACATGCCCCAGCACGTGTGCATCAGCTCGCGCGCCAGCTGCATGTCGGCCTCGTCCTGCTTGCTCCAGGTCGGCAGCTTCTTGGCCTCCTGTTCTGTGAGGCCGCCCGTCACCGCCAGCGCGATGGTGCCCGGCATGAAGCAGACGAGGTGGTCCATCTTGGGCAAGAGATCGCCGCCTAGTCCACCCGGCCGCTCGCCGATGATGGTGAACTGCGACGGTTCCGTGTACGTCACGAGGTGCTTCCGGACGCCCTGCAGCGCCTCACGCCACATGTCGCGGTACACGGGTTCCTGCTTGTTGGTCTGCAGGTACTGCTTGATCAAGTACTCGTAGTACGAGTCGCCGCGGCTGCCGAGCCGGATGTTCTCGCCTTGGAACTTGCCCGTCGCTGCGGAGATGTAGATGGGCACCAGGCCGTCTCGCACGCCGTTGTCGTCCACCAGCTTCATGACCTTCTCGGCCCTGTCCCAGAAATCCTTCTCACCCGTCAGCTTGGCGAGGTACTTGAACTCCAACTGCAGCGTCGTGGTCTCAGCGGTGGAGGATGCCCCCATATCGGCGTGGGAAGGTATGCCCTTGAACTGTCCCAGATTGACGCTGGCGTATGGGACCCCGGACGGCGAATCGAACGCCGCCATCAGCCGATCTGCCAAGTCCTTAGCCTTCTCCAGATACAGGTCCTCCCCCGGCGCCCCGGGGTCATCGTCCGGAATGGGCGCAAGGTTAGGAAATTCAGTTGATAGATAATGCGCCGACAACAGCCCTCCCAGCATTCGAATCGTCGTCTCAAACGTGTTCACGTCCTGGTCCTGGTCCCAGGTGAGTGTCTTTGACAGCCACCCCCGCGCGTGTGTCAGCCGGCTGGTGAGGTTCATCAGCATCAGCGTGTCGAGCGAGTCGATGATGATCCAACCGAGCCCCTTGGGGGCCATGTACCGCCCGTTCTTGGACTCTGGGTGGAATTCATCGAGACCTGCCGAACACACGTCAGTGCGTCATTCCTGTGACAGCAACACCACCGCAGATTCACCCACCCCAAGCATGCCTCTCATACGCATCCCAGCTTAGCTCCATCGCCTCCACCACCCTCTGCCGCCTCTTCGGCCAATCCGCCTTACTCCTCGCCTTCCCCCCTCCTCCATCCTCACCCTCCTGCTTCAACCAGCCCCACTGATTCAATTTCGAGACCGCCCCCTCCTGATGCTCCGCCAGCAGGCCCGTCCACCACACCAACAGAGCGATAACCAGCAGCAGCAACCCACACGCGCGCTTCCGCCGGTACAACGGCCGCTTCCACGGCGGGTGGCCCGCCCCTCCCGGCGGGTACATGTACGGTTTGTCCTTGTACATGGGCAGCGCGGCGCGGTTGTTGTGCGGGGAGAGGAAGTGCTGCACGCCGCCTAGCACGCCGCCGCCGTTGTTGCTATTAGCGGCGGACCGTTGGCGGGAGGATGAGGAAGAGGAGGCGGCGGCCCAGAGGCGGTCTTCGTGCTGGCGTTGCGGGTTGGAGAAGGAGGGCACATTCTTCGGCACGGCGAACGACATGTCCCCGTTATCTTGTGCTTCGAGGTCGTGGTCGTGGGGTCGGTGCTGGCTGGCCGTTGGCGTCGGAGTCGGCTTTGGCTTCGACTTCGGTTTTAGCGCACGCTGCGGTGCAGCTTTGTTGTCGTCGTCGTCGTCGATGCGCGCCGCGGCTGCGGCTGCGGCTGCGGCAGTGGCTGCCTCGGCGAGCACCTGCTGCGCGGAGTGGACAACTTCGCCGGCTTTCTCGCGGAGATCGGCGGCGGCGGACTGGGTCGCGGTGGCGGCGGTTCGGATGATGTTCTGCAGCGGAGAGGGCAAGGGGCCGGTGCTGCTGGCCGGTGCGTTGTAGCTCCGGTTGCTCTTCCAGGTGGCGATCGGGGGCCGGTTCAAGCTGCCAGTGCGGATGTTGAAGGGGTCTCGAACGTTCATTGGGATGCGCCAGATACCGATAAGCAGAGCATGGCGCTGGTTATAGCCTTCGTAACTGTTCTGGGATTAACCGACCTGCAATGCCCAGGAATTGAAGCGTCTGAGGACAACATCGAGCCACGAATCTGTACACTGTGCAACGTCAGTTTTAGGCCACGGCCGGCATCTGTAAATGCCACGGAAGCTCCCGCCAAGGGTAGTGCACGGACCATATCAAGCAAACGGGTCGACTTCAATTACCTAAGCGATGCACATCAAAAGCAGCCCAAAGCAGCATTAAGCTCTTTCATCTATCTCTTCTATCTTTCATTGCATAAGATTTCGGAGCTCTATGAGATTTTGGGTTACTTCCTGTGCAAAACTGGTATCGTTCTTGATCTCATCCCACACGCGAGCACGGGCAAGTATTTAGGTTCTCACAGACAGATCCCCCCCCTCCCCCCACCTAGTTCAAGAGTCTCACCTCTCGCTTCTCAAATCCCCATTCTCACTCTCTCGATCACCACATCCATACGTTCTTTTTATCCACGATGACACAACAACAACCACACCCCAACCCCACCTCCACCTTCTCCTCCGCCTTCCGCAACTACCCCTTCCTGACCCCCGAAGAGTTCGCCGAGGCCTGCCACCACCTCGACCGGCGCTCCTGCCAGGCGACGCTCGGGCCGGTGCGACGGCGCTGGAAGTTGCGCGCGTGCGCCGCTCTCAACACCAGCGCCGCCTTCGCGCTCGGGCCCGAGTACAGCACTTTTGTGCAGATCGTGCGGCCGCTAATGGTGGAGGAGACGAATAGGGCGGAGGATGAGGAGTTGGCGATGGGGTTGGATGGGCTGTCGTTTGGCGACGATGACGGTCCGTTGGATTATTCATCCCAAGTGAGGGGAGGGGGAGGGGCAGGGGGAGGTGATGAGGGGGATAGGGAGATGGTGGAGGCGGAGGAGGCGGACTCTGAGCAGGTACGTGTCTGCATGCGTAATGAGATTTCGTGGGAGGTTCAGCGGTCTGTTTGTGCGTGTGAAGTACTAGAGTCTTACGAGTGTTCGGTTATTCAAGATGGTCCTGCCCAAACAAAGGCCCATGGCTACGCCTGTGGGCCATGTCAGGTACGAAATCCACCTGCATCCGACGTACCAGGCGCCCTGCCTCTGGTTCAGCCTACACGGCCTGCCCGCCGACGAGCAGGCGCTGCATATCGACACCGTCTTCAGGCGGCTGGTACCCGCACAGTACAAGGAGGCACTGCGCAGCAGCGTGGGCCGTATCGGCGGCATCTCGGTCGACGTACGTTTTCTCCCCTCTCCGAGATCTGGCTGAGCGCTCTTTTTGTCCCATTGGCTTGCTGCTGAATGGCCATCGTTAACTGCGTGGTCCTGCAATGAGTATACTTCAGGCAGGTTCTAGACTAACACAAACCATTTTCTCTTCTTGCAGCACCACCCTGCCACCGGCGTCCCTTCCTTCTTTGTCCATCCGTGTCTGCTCGGCGAGGCGATGACGAGGTTTGACTGCTCCAAGGAGAACTACCTCATGGTGTGGCTCGGCCTGGTCGGTGGATGTGTTGGGTTGTGGGTGCCCCCGGAAATGGCGCTGGAGTCGTAGCACGAGCCGGAAAGCCTACCCTACAAGCAGCTTTCAAGTGCCCCTTGCCTGCTGCTGATATGCACGGGTGGGGGTTGGGTATCATTCGTCATCGCTTTCCTCCTCCATGGCCACATCCTGGTCGCTGTCTTCCTCCGCCTCCTCTTCCTCTCTCTGCCGCTTCACACCGCGACTCTCGGGCGTGCCAGCGTCAGCCATGACGTGATCGACGCCTCCTGGTGGCTTGGTTGGGAGACCGGACGCGGTTGAAGGCGCCCCAGCGGCAGACGACCCTGGTACTGGGGCATTGAAAATGCTCTCCTGGAGATCGGTTACTTCGACTCGGGCCGCTGAGGCCGCTGCGGGGATCTTGAAGGTGCCGTCGAGCTTGGCGATGATGTTGGACTTCGACTTGGCGTACGAGATTTTCTGCGTCAACTTAGTTTCCGTGCACACGTGAAATTCAAGCTGGCAACAACTCACCATAGGGCGGCCAAAGAACTCGAAGCCGTCAAGTGAGCGCATGGCCTGTGTGGCCGTCTGGATGTCCTTGTACACGATGTGGGCCTGGCCGCGCATCTTAATGGTCTTGAGGGCCACGACGTCCAACACCGCGCCGTAGGTCGAAAAGAGCATGTAGAGTGCCGTCCGGAGGTCCTCCTTCTTGATCTTGGCCGATGGGAGATTCGTGACGTAGAGGGTCTGGTTGGGCGGTACCGTGGCCACCTTTGCCGGGAGACCGGGCGGGGGCGCGGCGCGCGTGGCCATTGTCGCGCTGTGTTTCGTTGTTTTCGAACTCGTGTTTTACGAAAGGTTCAGCAACGTTTGCGGGTAAACTGGACGCACAATTCGTCACGCTGGGGATGCAATGGTCCTTCTGGGCGCTGCAGTCGCGTGTGTCGTGTTTGGTGGATGCTGTCCAGCTAAAAATTGGGGACCTGCCTGGAGTCGGTTGAGAGGCTTCAGGAGCTGCTGCTTGGCACGCCCGGGCGTCGAAATAGCTGCGATGCTCTGGCCCCATTCATCGACACCCCGCCATGAACGTCAGCCACTGCAGCTTGAACACCAACTCCCCACGACAACTGCTCACAACCAGCGCCGACAAGCGGTAGTAGAGAGCTCCTCCTATCGCACCTACAGAGACCGACAAAATGGCGGCGCCCGAGGTGCACCACCTATTCCACAACCCGATTGCCGACCACTCGTTCTCGGCCGACCGCAAGACGCTGGCGATTGCGCGCGACACCGCCGTCGAGCTCTATAGCCGCACCGGCAATGCCTTCAAGCTGCAGGATGAGCTCAAGGGTCACGACAAGACGGTTACAAGCATTGACATTGCACCCAACTCGGGCCGCATTGTGTCGTGCTCGCAGGGCAAGTTGGCGCCCAGATACTGGTCATCCCACTGCAGCATCCGACTAACCAGCCGCAGACCGCAACGCCCTGGTCTGGGAGCCCACCCCGCAGGGCTACAAGCCGACGCTCGTCCTGCTGCGCATCAATCGCGCCGCCACATTCGTTCGCTGGTCACCGTCCGAGACCAAGTTTGCCGTCGGCTCCGGGGACCGCCTCATCGCCGTCTGCTACTTCGAGGAGGAGAACGACTGGTGGGTGTCGAAGCACCTGAAGAAGCCCATCCGCAGCACCGTCACCACCGTCGCGTGGCATCCCAACTCGGTGCTCCTCGCCGCCGGCTCGACCGACGCCCATGCTCGCGTCTTCTCGAGCTTCATCAAAGGCGTTGACGCTCGCCCGGAGCCCACCGCTTGGGGCGAGAGACTGCCCTTCAACACAGTGTGCGGCGAGTACATGAACAACTCGGCCGGTTGGATTCACTCCGTCGCTTTCTCCCCCAGCGGCGACGCCTTAGCTTTCGCTGCTCACGACAGCAGCATCACGGTCGTGTACCCGAGCGCGCCGGAGCAGCCGCCCAAGGCGGTCATCAGCATCAACACGCAGGTGCTGCCCTTCATGAGTTTGATCTGGAACGGCGAGGCCGAGATCATTGCTGCCGGACATGATTGCGAGGCGTTCCGCTTCCGGGGGGGCATCCAAGGCTGGGAGCTGGCTGGCACGCTGGAGGCCAAGGGCCGCCCTGGCCTCGGCGACCAGCGCGAAGAATCCGCCTTGAACATGTTCAGGCAGATGGACCTCAAGGGCAAGGTCAAGAACGACACCCAGCTGAAGACGGTTCACCAGAACACCATCACTATGATTCGGCCCTTTGAGACATCGGGAGATGCCGTGACGAAGTTTAGCTGTGAGTTATGCTCTTTGCCTCCTTCTAAACTGTTCGGTCAGCTTACCAGACGCAGCGAGCGGAGTCGATGGGCGCGTTGTCATCTGGACTGTGTAGACGTATGTAGAAGAAGCAGAGCACTGAAAATCAATGAGACTGCTGTCCGCGACAGCCGCTTTCAACTGGCCTTGACAAGGCTTTTGCCTCAAACAGCGGTCCGGCGGCGCTCCGATTGGTTGCCAGAGAGGTCTGATGGTGTGTTCTCTCCCCATTGTCTGTCAAACATATTAAACTCTCTGTGGTCGCCAGTGAGACTGTTACTATCGGCACAAATGACCGCAGTGGACAGCACTAAAGATGAACCATCGTCAGCTGCCCGAACGGTCTACGTCACCGAGCGGATTTATCTACTGTCCCAAGAGGAGTGACTCCAGCGCTTCGATCTCGAGTCAATCGACATCTTCATCGCATCCCAACTTTGGATATGAACCGGAACTGCGTGTTCACAATCATGCGGAGCTTCCCCATTCATCTCATGGGTTCAAACCGGTCGATTGGCACGGCCCAGCCTCCATGAGCCGACTTGAGAGACAAACACCTAGCCCTGGGACGGTTGACCTCAATCAAATAGGCATACCTATACCTGGTCATACACCGCATACGTTAAGTTATTCCCACGCCGTCGCCCGCTCAAACAATCTTGACGGAGTAGAATACACCAGCCACGCAACGCGGACTCCTGAATCTTGCCCAACACAAGTCGTGGCCTGGCAACCATCCCACAACTACCCTCCTCTCTTTCATCCAATCCCCATACGAAGGCTCCCCAAGGTGACATTCTTGCCTTTCTTGGAAGACCATGAGTCCCGGGCGCAAGTCTCGCCACTCCCAATCCCAACGAAGGTGCCGACGAGCGAGACCACGAACACCGGTTGGGAGATCGCGCACCAGGACATCCGCGCCTCGCCAGCGCCAAACGTCGCAGACGTTACCTACACCAGACCATGGACACAGCCCGAAAACGCAGCAAGGAACAGATGCCGCCCCGCTCGCCGTAGCCGCCCCAGTCGCCGCCACGCCCCCTACCCGGCACCCGTTCTTCAGTCTGCGCCCCGAACGGCGCAGGAAGCCGTCAGCAAGGGCACCTTTTTTGCGGACGATGTTCGTCACCATCCATTGACATCCCACAGCTTTGTCACTACGAAACAGGGAGATGAGTATCCCAGCACCCGGCAATAGAGCAGACAGAAATCGACACAGAACCGGTTGTGATAGTGGTGATGATGGCGATCGATGCTTCGTCGCAGCAACGGCTGTTGCTATTCGCACGCAATGCAACACATACGGCTCGTCAGTAAGCTTCTGGCTGATGATGTTGGGCACCTGGTCGCTCGTCCCCCGGTTCTCCTCTCTTGTGTAGCTGCAATTCGCTGGTCTGGGAAGGTGCCGTCTTTGTGCAGTCGTTCATGTCTTTCCTGCCTGCCCTGACCTTATTGATTTGATTCTGGCACTCTAGGGCTTGCGATTTCTCTGCGCCTTCCCATCGCGCTGCTTTTGGTGGCCTACACCCATTTCTGTGGTACCGTCGCCCTGTTTGAGTTTCCGCGATTCTGAACCCACACAATGCAACGAGCCATGCCAACCTGAGTGCTGTGACGTACGCAGTACTGCGTGTGTCAGCTCGGAGCCCGCCACCAATAGACTTCCTCAACCAGTTCTCGGTCCGAGACATTGGGCTGAACATCTCGTTTTTCTCTGGCCCACAGCTATCGACAGCTTCTGCCTTAGCTCTTGATTGTATCGTTCAACCCTCAGACAACCCACCATGAGTTCATCCGTGAGCCCGCCGCCAGTGGAAAGTCCGCAACCGCTGCGGATTTTGATTGTTGGCGGTGGCATTGGCGGGTTCACCGCTGCCCTTGGCTTGCGGCGAAACGGCCATCAAGTCAAGGTCCATCATCTCATGTCCCGCGGTCCGCGATTTTGATGGCAAGAAACTGACAGGACTCACAGGTCCTGGAGAAGACATCACTGCAAAAGGTCTCCGGCGCAGCGTTTCATCTATGCCCCAACGCCAATGGAATCCTACGCAAGATGGGCATCTACGCTGAGGATTTCGGGGCGGGCCTTATGTCCCGATACGTCGAGCGCAACCAGCACGGCCAAACGATCAAGGATATGGACCTGACCGAGTCGAACATGCAGTGGCCGCACCCCTGGCATCTTGTCCATCGAACTCAATGTTATCAAGAGTTGAGGGATGCTGCCCAGTTGCCGGATGGTCCTGGACTGCCGGTCCAGGTCCTTCCGGGCTGCCCTGTTGTTAGTGTTGACCCCCAGCGCGGAACCGTTCTCACAGCAGGCGGGACGGAGCACCACGCCGATGTGATCCTTGGAGCGGACGGCGTCTATGTGAGTACACTACGTTGTGTAAACCCAGGCCTGTGTCACTACTCACCACATGCACAGTCAACAACGAGACGGTGTATCACCGACGCCCAGCCCTTCAGCTCGGGAAAAGCCGCCTTCAGATTCTTGATGCGCAGGTCAGCAGTCGAGGCAAATCCGGTAACAGCACCACTGGTCGAACGAAAAAACACATTCACGTTCTGGTTTGGGACGGACAGGCGCGTCGTCATGTATCCCTGCGGCAACAATGAATGGCTCAACTTCGTGTGCATACATCCTGAGGCCGAGTCGCATGCAGCTGTCGCCGACGGTAAGTCTGGACACCACCCAAAGCCATGCAGCATGTTGCTAGTCAGTGTGTTGACCTTCCTTCTACAGAGTGGAACAGGGAGGCGTCCCTGCCTCACCTTCTGCATGTCTATCGTGACTTCGACCCCGCCCTCTTGGGTCTGTTTCTACAAATGAAGTCAGAGCCGATTCGGGTGTGGCAGCTGCTTGACATGGAGAAGCTGCCTACGTGGGTCGTTGGTAAGATGGTATGCAATTTATCTCCTGCACGGCCTACCCAGCCCTAGTTATGTTTCTCAATACCCAGCAATTTTCTTTTCACATCTTCCAGGCAATCACACCACCAGAGCTGACAGTGTGGGGCAGGCTCTTCTCGGAGACGCAGCACACCCCATTCTACCTCGTAAGCCGATCCGGAAGAACTGCGTTGGTCTCTTAGTAGACCCTGACCCCTTGGAGATCAAGCACAGGGCGCTGCGCAAGCGATCGAAGACGCCGCGGCCTTGATGATTGTTCTTCCCCTAGGAACACCCATCACGGAGATACATGACCGGCTGAAGCTGTACGAGAAGATCAGATATGATCGAGCCCACCTAGTCCAGGAGCACTCGCGGCTTGCGGGAGAGGACTTGATTGATGGACGGCCCATTGTGGATAGTATGTCTGAGCTATAATACCTGAGCCCTTCCCAGGCTAGCAGCGAGTGTGACCGCTGACTAACACGGTATTGCACAGTGAGGAAGTTCGAGAAGATCAATTTCAACCACGACGAGTTCTTGAACTCCTCAATTCACCTCGCTGAGTGGGAGCGCAAGAGGAAGGATTTCGATGGTGGGGGCGCAACAGTGGCCGCGTCTGTGTGGCTTCCGACCGACACCCCTAGCATGGAATGATCAATGACCGGGCAAAGCGGAGATGAGATGCAAGCACTGAAGATTGTCTTTGGAGGACGACGCAACGAGTGGTGAAGACACCTGCATCCATGCCACCGGGCATTGCCAAAAGCAGGAGACATAAATTGGAATGGCTAGAAGCACAGAATGGCCCAACGAAACTAGCGAAAGTTGACCTTTTCAATCACGGCATGAAACCATGAACCCTAGAATCAGTACCGCTTCCTTCCGCGCTCTCTCTCTCTCTGGCTCTGTAAAGAATGATAACCCTGTGTATGAATGAGCAGTTTACACACTCAGCGAAGACCAGAAGAGCAGCTGATAAAAATCTCCTGCTATTCAACCTCTGAGTTACTGACTTCGAGGTCAATGCAATCTGACCTGAACTCACAGTCAACATGTCGCGTTCCAAGACAATGGCGAAGAGGCACCTGGCTGTTTATAACCGATCCATGCTGGCTCAGGATTCAACCCTCATGAACAAAGCAGCGAGGGCAGAAAAACACAAGTGAGGAGATCCAGGCGAGAAGAAATTCAGTGAAACCGGGTATCGGCAATGTGTACATGAAGGGCTAGCACGCCATTATCTACCGACAACAAAAGAGATACAGAGAAAGAAAAAAGACAAGAGGGAAACAACAAGACAAAACACAGCCTCGAGCTCAACAGTACCCCAGCACTTCCCCTCACTCGCACGCAACCTCTTCCCAGTCAACTAGGTAACCAAACAGCCCCCGCCCACACCGCCAGATCCAATCCCAACAGGCGTATTAGGTAGGTAAAGAAATAGAGGCATTCATGTCGTCGTCGCATCGTGAACCCCAAAAGCCTCCCGCAATGCCGTGTCAACGCCCCCCTGCGCCGCCAAGCAACGAACCCAACAAGAAAGCACCAAGCACCGCTCATGCTTGCCATCCCCTCTCCCAAATCCTCCACGAAAAAAATCCAACCCTCATTCCGCCTGATCACCTGAGGGAACACGCACACGCGTATGCCCCGTTTGCGACATGCGACAGACAGCTAGTCAGCCGCCTCACCGCCGCTTAACCGACTCATCCACATCCTCCCCCAACTCCGCCGGCCGGCGCGGATCCACCAGCGCAGCGACCCTCTCATCCGCCCCGCGCGCGCCGATCGTGACCCAGACGTGTTTGGCAGGCACGGGCACGCCGCGGGTTTCGCGGACGCCCGTCCAGCGCAAGCGGCGGTCGCGGCTCATGTCAGAACGCCCGACGCCACCGTTGGCCGTCCACTCGCGCACGACGTCGCGCACAAACTCGATCTTGGCGCGGAACTGGTTCGCGGCGGGGATGCCCTGCAGATCTGGGCTGATTTCGGGGCGGCGGCGCGCAGAGGATGATGTGCTGTTCGTGGTGCCGGTGGCGGAGGAGGAGGAAGCGTTCCGCGCGGGCTGTTTGGGCACGGTGGCGAAGTTGAGGAGCGTCTGGAGCGGGTAGGAGAGCACGGCTCGGTCGTCGAGGGCGGATTCCGAGAGCGTGCCAGTGGTGCGGAGTTTTTGGGCTGCGTCCTGCGGCAGGTGCCAGAAGTGGCACCACGTTCCGGTGGCGTCGAGTACCACTTTGGTGTGATCGGGGAAGTTGAACTGGGGAAACGGTGAGCAACAGCTGGAAATGTATGAGAATGTGAGGGATCTTACCTGCATGTGGCCATCGGCAAACATCCAGCAGCCAACGTCTCCGAAGCGCTGGTAGAACGTGACAACGTCGGCGGGAGCGACGGTGGGATCGGTAATGGTGGGAACACGGATGGCGTCCTCGTCGGTCTGCGTGGGGCTTTCCATCTCCCGTCCGTACGCCATCATGTAGTTGGCAAACTTCTTCCACAAGACGATGCGTTCCCGCTTGCGGTGGTCGTAGATGTCCTTGCCCGCCGACAGCTTTCCGACCGATCCGTCCGGATTGACTGGGAGCATAAAGCTCTCCGGTGCCACCCGAACGCGCGAGACGCCGCTCTCGCCGTTGTTCTCGTAGAAGTAAATTCCTTCTTTCATGGGAACGATCTGGTGCCTCTCCGCGTAGGTGGGATCATCCTTGCGCATACAGTGCCGCTCTGCATCATGAACAAGCAGATAAGCGGGAGGTAACATGCCGGGGCTGGGTCCGTCTGGCGATGGGATACTGCGGAGAATGCATCCAACGCTGCCGTCGTTCAGGACATATCCTAAGCCAAACTTGTTTGTGTAGTCGACCCATTTGACCACAATATGCGGAGGGGCTGGCGTCTTATCCCTGGAGGACATGAGCGCCATGGTGCGCGCATTAAGTGCCCTCTCCAGTTCTGCCTGCAGCTTGTGGAGGCGCTCAAGCACGGCATCTGGTTCCGATCCCGGAACGGCTTCTTGGTATTCGGATGGGCTGAAAAGGGACAACCTCTCCTCCTCGCGCTTCTGCTTGTCTCGGGTCGAGGCTGATCGCCGCGGCTGAGCTGCTAAACTTTCGGAGCCGACTGCGGATTGACTTCTTGTTGAAGTGATTTGACTGCGGAGGCTGCGGGTCATTGTCCTTGAAACAGGCGCGGCTTCGTCTTCGCGCTGCCGCAGTGATGTGGGCATATCCCTGCCCGGCCGCGGTCGTAAGGCCACAGTTGCTCTCGTGGCGGTCTCTGTAACGGTTCTGGATCGCGCAATGGTTGTGGTCGTCGCAGGCTTGTATTGCGCTCGCTGCTGCGCTGCGAAGCTCTGGGGCGGGGCGCGCAAGAGGCTGGACGGTGCCTTTTGGGCTTGTGAGGGCTGGTCAGAGGGTATGGTGTCATCAATCCTGTCAGAAAGTATGGACGATTGCTTCGCCGTCTGTTGCGCCGAGAGCCGGGCCTGAAGTTTTTGCTCATTCTTGAGCTCATCGAACGGCCGGTAGACGACACCTTCGGCTAGCGGGATCACCGGTGTCAAGCCGTTTTGTTCCTCCTCTGCCATCTCCCTCCAAATGTTCCTGAATACCAGCTGCGACTGGCACCACGGGCCAACACCGCAATCTCGGCACATTTCCTGAACGTTGCGAAGGTTGACTGCATTGGCCTGCGAATCTAGCGCCTCGTAGAAAGCGGGATTCTCGGGCGGCGAATCGCGCAGCTTGTATGTGATGTCGGAGGCTGAGGGCATGTATCCGGAGGTGAAGAAAGGGTGTGCCACTATTGTGTCGGGGTCCGGTCTCCTGTCGGCATCCTGGAGCATCGTGGCAACTAGGTCTTTAGCCTCCTGGCTAATGTACTTCTGGGAAGTCTCGGACGAGGGCCACTCGTAGTCTCGATCCTTCGCCCTGCGATAGATTTCATCCGTTGTCGATGATTGAAATGGAGGCTTCGAGGTGAGCATCGCAAACCTGGTTTCCGTCAGCATGTGTCACTCGCTTGAAGAATTGCATGCTGCAGGGAGATCTTACACAATGATGCCCAGACTCCATATATCAACCATGTGGTCGTGGCCTTTCTTGCCCTTTTCCAGGATCTCGGGAGCAATGTAGTTCGGTGTCCCACACAGCGTTGTCCGTCGCATCACCTGCATGTCCTTGCCGGTGAGAAGGAGAGCGGCGAGACCAAAGTCGCCAATTTTTGCGTTCATGTGTTTGTCGAGGAAGATATTGCCCATCTTGAGGTCGCGGTGGATGATGCCCTTTGCGTGCATGTATTTGATGGCGCCCGCAATCTGAACCGAGTAGAAGCGCACCTCGGCCTCAGTCAACCCCTTGCGGCGCTTTACCATGTCCATGAGCGAGCCGTTTGGGCACAATTCCAAGACAAGGTAGGTGCAGCTCTCGAAGGTGAAAGCACGGTGAAACTGAACGATGTTCTGGTGGCGCATCTTAGAATGAATCTGGAGCTCCGTTTGGAACTAAGAGAGAGAGTTAGCTCGACACGCTGCGGCGTTGTAGGGCACAACCATGGCGCACCTTCTGTTCCATCTTCGTCGGCATCAGGCTCTTGACAATCTTCAACGCCACCCGCTTGGATGCGCCCGCAGCCTTGCCCTCATAGCAGATGGCGAACCCTCCCTTGCCTAGAAGCTTCCCAACTTGATAGACCACACCATCTTTGCGGTCGGAACTTGGAGGCTCGACAACGTGATTGGGCGGTGGTGGAGGGTGTTCCTTGTCCTTGGCCGTCTTCAGCTGGGCCGCCGCCTTCGTCTTGAGTTCGTGCACCCGAGGGAGCCGTTGGGCATTAGCATCCCGAGGGGACAACGCCTCCATATCAATACCTTTCATTACCATAGTGGTAAGGAAAAGGGCCGATATTCGCAGATGCCGTTCGCTTGGGTCGTGCTGGCGTCGTCGAGCGTACAGCCTAAGTGCCCCCCGAGATCTATCAATTGTCAGAGCTCTGTAAGTGATGATGTAACGCGGCTGGTCGTGGAAACGGATGAGCCCGTGAGGCTTGCAGTGCGTGATGTGCGAAAGTTGAAACAAAAACAGCTGCGTATGGACGCTGAGCGTCTGGCACGCGACGTAACTTACAATCAACCGATGGTCATGCAAAGGAAGCCACGCCACTGATCAGAACGGCCAGAGAAGTCGTTGATGGTCGGTCACTCGTGCACGACTAGGCTCGGCGGCGGCAGCACAAAGTCGGCAATTGATCCCGTCGGCCGTTGTCGATGGAGGAAAGTTTGCCAGTGCGATGTTCGAAAATGGAGCCGATCCGTCCAGATTGGCACTGGCATGCCTTGTTGTGCCTGCTACAGTTGTCGGAGCAACACCACATGAGATGACCAGGGGTCCCCGCCAAGCGGGCGGGACCAGCCAGGAACCCCCGATTTGCTGTGACACCATTGGCTGCCGGCGGCACGGCAGCACCCCGCCGAAGCCGAGCTTGACTCCATCTTCAACGCCCGAAGATCCAAGTGCCGTCAGCATTGCAGACGGACTGTTCAAGACTTCAATTAGACATGCAATTCAGCATTTGATGGCGGGGAACTTCTTCGCAGCTCACAACAACAAACCCTCGTCCACAACAGCGATAAGGGCAGCCGGCGCATGCATCACGGCCCGCCAGTTCGCATACACCGACAGCTTGCCGAGTCTGCCACCCCCATGAGCCATGGTGCCGTTACCGTTGTTCAAGTTTGCGGCGCTGTTCGTGCGACACGTCTCCAAATATGGCGCGGTTTGTCTGACTTCCCCTCGTATGACGCATCACACGCGCTAATGGCAGCGTTTCCCCGTAGAACCACATCAAACACCAAGCGCATGAGCATCCCAGATTCCGCGCCTTTGCCGCGCGGTACGGCCAGATTATACACCAGCTCAACATGCGAATGTCGGTTGCTCTTCTACGGAATTCCAGTGCGGAACAACGAGCAAAGGAAAAGGCCGAGGCACCCACGGTGAAAACAGAGGAGCAGGTCAAAAAGGAGGACGAGATCATAGCGAAGCACGGGACAACGGCGCGGGCGGCGCCGGCGACAAAAGAGGCGCCGAAGAGCGTGTGGAAGCGCAGGTTCAGGCCGCTGCCCGAGGGCAAAGCCGTCGACCTCTTCGCCGACGTCATCGGCGACGCGTTCATCCTTGGCGTCGCGGGCGGCCTAATCATGTACGAGTACTGGAAGTCCTCGCAAAAGCCCGATAAGAACAAGGAGATGATCGAGGAGCTCCACAGGCAGATGGACGAGCTGAGGATCAAGGAGGAAGAGCTGGAAGAAAGGGAGAGGAGGCAGCAAGAGCGGGTCGCCTTGATCGAGGAGGCGCTGCGGGCGTTCAAGGACCCCAAAACCAAGAGACCAATTCTGGCGAGCCCAACACCTGCAGCAGCATGAGACGGGCCAGGGTCTGACAACGAGAGGATACGTGCGCCCTCGCTGACAGGGCCACCTCGAGCCACGGGTTGGCAAAACCAGAGGCCCAGCTGGTGCTGGTGGTACTGCTGCTGCCCACGGTACTTGGTATTGAGACCATCTGTACGATGTTGCAGATTTGCTGATGGGTGTGAAAGAGGAACGAGAAGTCATAGGTTGGATAGACGGGTGGCGGCCACGGGTTAGCTGCCTAACTGTAAGTTGACGGGGAAGGCGCGAGGGAGCGCGGCGCATTGCGTACGGCTCGGAGCAACAAACCCTTCTCCCAGCGAAACCACTCTTTTGATAGAAGCGATACCCTCTCCTTGACTGGAATAGACAGACCACTCAATACATCATCTCATGGTAGATTGTGTAGTCGCGAAAGTTGACGTTGATGGACTCCGTCTACGACGATGAGCTGACTCCCAGGAACTTGGTTTGTGCAAGCCTGCGACAGCGAGCGACATGGGCTTCCACTGCAGCGCAGCTTCTGCAAACTGACGGACGAGAATGGAGAGGTAAGGCACAGCAATGCCCTGTGATGAGAGCTCCGAACTACTCGTATTAACATTGAGCAGAAGCACACCTGGGAACCCACGACCTCTCCCTAGTCATACATCACCCGTTCACCCAAGGTCATGAAACCTTCCGTCTCTTACTCCTTTCGCCGGAGGACACCGCCCATTCGGGAATACTCACCCGCGTTCAACACCTTTACCACATCAACAACGGCCGCAACGCCGGTCTCGTCTTCCTCCTCAGCGACCCACCGGACCAACACCAGTCCCAACCCGCAATGCACTCCTTCATGGCCCTCAACATCGCGTACGTACACCTCCCTGTTTCCCCATCTCATGCATCCACACCCTCCCGCGTCCCTCTACCCACAAACAGACAGCCGCCGGACCCAGATCAGCTAGACCTCCATCAGTCCCCGTACTTACCAAATCTAAGCCTCCAACAAAACAACACGCCCCTCCCCATCCTCCCGCTACCCACAACGAACGACCTACCAAGCACGCTCCAAACCTTCCACGCCGCGCTGTCAACCTCCCACAGCCAAGAGGCGCCCCACGCCTGGCCGATCGACGCCGCGCGCGATCTGCTGCCGCACTGTTGTGTGCCCGCCGCCGTGCACAATCACAGCGGTCATGGCAACGGGAGCGGCAGCGGGGCGCAGACTTTGAGCAGCTCGGCGGTGGCGGCGCTGAGCACCGCGGGCTGGTTCACCGGGTTTGGGGAGCTGCTGCGGGGGGTGGGCACGGAGGAGGGGAGGCGGGTGGTGAGGGGGCTGTTGATGGGCAGGGATGGGGACGAGGTAGGGGTGGGAGTGGGACCGTTGGTTGTGAATGGGGATGAAGATGGGGAAGGGGAGCTGGGGGGGTTGTTGGCGTTCTGGCAGTTCGAGTTTGCTACGGGGGTGTGAGGATTCAGGGATTGTTGAGATGCGTTGTTGTCGTTGTTGACGTTGCGTGGTTGTTGACTCTGCTGGTAAGGGCGTCTCATCGAAACAAGGGGTAAGCTGTGTGGTTGGTGAGGGGAGGTGTTGCGGTGCGCGTGGGAAACGAAATGATTTTTGCGTGCCTTGAGCATCATGACTGAACTCAAACTTGGCAGATTTGCAGCCGAGCAAGTCACCAACTGAGCAGTTGGGAGGAGGAGGGGGGGGGGGAGGGGTGAACTGGGATCTCGAGCTGCCAACGCATGGCCATGCTCTTAAAGCTATGACAAGAATAACAACCTCAATTTGGTGACATTTCTCTGGGTTGTGGAGGATGTGTTGCTAGTCGAGAAAAAGTACGGAATTGGAGTCTTAACTGTTTACCAATCCGGGCGTAATACCGCGGCATACATGCAGACTGGCCGTAAATAGTCTGCTCAGCTGAGTCCAATGACATCGCCGGGCCTGAACAGATACTAATTATACACGCGCAACTAACACCGGCTCGCTCGCTCGCTTGACCCGGCTGCAGATTGAACGTGGTTGCTTGGATTCATTCGTCAAGCCAGTTCTCGATGAACCCAGTTGTTGTTCCTGCTGGGTGTTGACCCGACGACGTGGTGTTAGGAAGAGCAATATCATGGCATAATTGGCCTCGGCCGAGGCTCGACAAACCCAATCCCTCAACTATCACAGGTTTCAGGGTTGGGCTTTTGTCAGGCAATTACTGTGACGATACGAACAACAAGTCAACAGCATCGAGCTCCACTCATGATGTTGCCCAAATCCGGAAAGCCGGGCGTGGAGTGTGCCGTCAGCCAAACGACGACGTTCACCAACCTCCTCGGTGCCGGTGCCGGGGCCCCTGGTCGATTCACCGTGACGAGGCGGTAACGTTAGTTAGTGGCGGCACGGTCAACTGACGCCCGCCTGCCGGGACGTGCGGGGCAACTTTTGCGGCGGTGAAGGGTGCTTGTGAGTAAACCTGCACGAGTTGAGGTCATGAATATCTTGGTTTCCCGCCACGGACATTTCCTAACCGGATTGCGACAACCAGAATCCCCCGCTTCGGTGACGACAGGGCCAAGCCACCACTAGCTGCTCGCTCGTCAAGCTTCTATGTATGAATGGGACCCCAGCAGGCCGAGCTCAGGCGGAGAACTGTCGCAACATCGCAGAGAGTCAGTGGCAGGAATGGACGTCAGACCGGAAAGAGGGGTTTCGCCGGGGCGTGTTCCTTTCGTCTTTTCAACCGGGGGCGTCGTCCATGATATGGAGAGGTTGACTCTCATGAACGCCAATGTGATGGATAAAAATAGGCCGGCATCCGGATGGTGTGATCATTCGTGCATGGTGATAACGATTACACAAGCAGCCAGGAAGCCCGAAGCCGGTTCGGTTGAGAGTTGGCAGCCCCATTGGGTAGGCGGCGAGGCGGGATTTCACCTCTTATTGGCGCGGCGAGTTTCTACCCCTGCGAGACACGGCCAATGACTGACAGGGTCCAGCCGCTGGACAAAAATGGTAGCGTCCTCGTTGCGATCCATATTGCGAGCAGAGGCCGATGTGCATATGCAAGCAACCGCGGGGGTTGGCACGGCTGGGGACGGGCCGGCTAATGCTCAGCGGAGCATGCGAGGAAGGATACCATCACCACCCTCGAATCCGAGGAACAATGTTGGCCGGATGCAAACAAAAGTACTGTGGTATTCCGTACTGTGTTGAACGGCTTCTGTGGATATGGAAGGCATCGTCTAGCCGTCGAGAACAAAGTGACTTAGGAGCTTAGGTATACCACTGCGGTCATCTTGTGTCCCGTTCGGAATGGAGGTAGGTAGCGGTGACGGTCAACGTCCTGCGTGAACAGCCTGAAGTGAGTCTTAATCGTCAAGCTGCTTCATGGGGGCCGGATCCAAATGCAGTTACTTGAGCCGGGGGCAATCGCTGCTCGCTGCCGCAAGGTCGTCACCACAGGCCCAGATTTAGCAGAGCCTCACCACGTGGAGAATGGAATCTCAACGTCCCGAGATTTGCGATGACGCAGATCGAAACGCAGATTGGTGGGCGACAGATCATGGCGGTAAACTGCGCGGCCTGCGTCTGCGCCGCCGGAAACGAGGACGGCCGGCCGCGATTGTCGCCGTGGAAAGTGTCGAAGTCGTACGGGCGGTTCTTGAAGCTGGCGGCCAGCTCCCACAGGCCTGTCATTTGTGTGGGTCGCTGCTTCGTCTGATAAGCTTCGACGTTATCGGCCTGAGCGGCCAAGCCTTCTCAAACAGCTCGTGCCTCAGCAGCCCGCCAGCCGAGCCGGAGCCGGTCTCAGAGCTGACCCTGGGATTGGCGCCCTCAAAAGTTGCGACGGTTCTGAGAAAACAATCTACTTTGTTCGGCGATGGAAGAAGAAACTGATGGGTTCGATAAGGCAATTCCCCAATTGCGGTCGGTCTTGGGGAACAATGGAACAATCGCGCAGTCGAAAGTGCCATGTTTGCCCTGCGTGCTCTCAGCACGGCAGGCAATTCGGGCTGCGCTCGCCTCCCACCATCGCTTGCAGCGGCCGGCAATAGCTATGCCGATAGTGCAGCGCTCGTCGCCCAATGTGATCGCACAGGTAGGAGGCTTCAGGTTTGGCCCTGGCAGACTCGAGTCTTGGAGGTTGTCACTTGACACTGGAGAAGCGCTGAGGGGTGACAGGGTCGATACATGGGAATGTCTTGGCGCGGGGAGAAACGAAGGAGGGGGCCATGCAGGCCACCCCGGTTCCTGACGCAGAGACGAAGCGGGTTGCCGCCTGATTGGTTGCTCCTGCCTCGTAGCCGCCCTCGGCACACCCAATCACACCTGGCCGGGCAGCCCAGCATCGCTGTTCCCCATTCTTCGCCCAACCTCTCGCAGGCCAAAGTCGACCACAACTCGTTGCGCTCTTGCCCGGCGGCCCAGGCGAGCGATGGAGTCAGCCACGAGCGGGTACCGCCTGATTGGAAATGGTGCACGTCACGGGGCGCTGGTTCTCATTTTGTGCCTTCTGTCCTGGTAAATTGAGCAAAAGAAGGACAGGCCAGCAACACGACGCCGAGCTTGGAAGCAAAAGTCGCTGCTGGGAACGGTGCGGCAACCGGCATGGTGCACTGCTGAGCACTTACCGCCCGTGCCCGCCGCTTGCAGTCTGGGGCAGCCATGGGCAGAACCCGGTGGCTCTCTGGACGGGCCGCCATGACGAGCGACGTTTGGCCTGCTGCCCTGCTGCCCTGCTGCCCAGCGACAGCTGAGGCGTGCAATGGGAGGGGTGAGGGGGTGAGCGAGTGGACGGGGAGGGGTGGGAGACAACCCTGGCTGCTCCTCTGTTTTGCGAACCGCCCCATCCCCCCAGGGCCCCAAGCGACATCCCGCCATCGACCTGCGGCCGTGCGGGGACTGGCTCGCAGTCGCTTGCCGGAGATGCTGAGGTGGTCTCGGCCGTGGCTGGCTCTGCTCATGAGACAGCATCTGGGGCTCGTCCACCCGTTCTTCTTCTTCCTTCTTCCTCGCTGGATTTTCTCCCCAATTAAGGTTTTTTTTTTTTGTCGCTGTCGCTATCTGGCTCCACGCCCCCCTGCGGCGGTTTGAAGGTGTCAGGAAAGTTCCACAGCTAAAGCTCCACCCTGACTTACACGCCCCCCGGGACCAGGATCTTCCCCCGAGCGAACGAACGGCCAGTCACCGCAGGCCGGCCCTCGTGTGCGACCAGACCCTGTCGCTTCTTAAACCCGCAAGGGTCCCGGATGTCTGGCGATCAAGCAGCCGTCTCCGCCCCGTCCGCACTTACATACAGGCCCAAACGCCCCCTTCTGCATCAGACTCCCCCTTGGTAACCTCGTGCCTGTCTGATCTCCATCGCGAGTCAATGCGAGGACCGCCCGGCTACTGACCGGCGACACACTCCACCGCCCGACCGAGAGCCTCATCTGATCTCGCTCTCTGATTCAGACCCCCGTCAGACCTCCGGCAATGCCTAGGGCCGCCTAGCCCGCGATCCGAAGCGACCGCTCCCCTACCGAACAAATCTTGGAAGCCCCCGTCAATGCCCGCTCGGATGCCTGCCGTCGAGATAGATCAGATCACGCGAACTTGGATATCGCACGAACTCCTCCAGCATCATACCTGACAATACGAGACACACCCACCAGCCCCGGTCGCTCATCTGATACAGGAGCCTCCCGGCTCCCGGTGCAAGCCCTTCAGGGCGAGTGCCACACCCCCGGCCACCGGCCGAGGGACCCGATATCAACTCAACGTCCGCCCCGCTGGCCGTGGGCTCCCCGGCGTCCTTCCGCCTCTTTGCTTTCACTCTCCTTCTTCGCCGCCGCTGGTCGATAGCCCTCTTTCATATCGACGCTTTTTTGTTTCTCTTCTTTCCTTTCCTGGACCCCCGGTTCAGTTTCGCCCGCAGGTCCGGAACCTCGCCCTTCTTTTCATTCGACCTTTTTTTGCGCTGTACTACTGTTTAGTCTTGGGTGGATTACCGCATACTGTCAACGGCGCCTCGGAAATCATTCTGACTTTAAGGGGAATTCGGTCTCGGCTGATCGGAAAGAACGACGGAAAGCATCAGCGTGTTTGTGAGCACGGCAAGAGACAGGGAATTGTCGACATTCTTGGACTGCAGGAGGGAAGGTTGAGGATTGCATAATTCGACCACCGCGTTTTTCGGCTCGGAATCATGGGAAGGCTCATCAAGAACCATTGGGCGAGGCTCATCATCCTCTCCGCAGCAACTTGTAAGTCCCCACGCTGATCTATGGCCAGACCATGTTTCGGTGATCATTGCTAACCCGATCACACAGACCAGGTGGCTGCCGCGGTGGAGGGATACTTCTGGCCCAAGATCTTCTGGGATTTTCTCACCAAGACGCTCGACCCGGCCGTCAAACCCATACCGATCCTCCAGACGATCAATCTGCTCTTCGGCCTCATCCTCCTCGCATGGGAGTGGCCCCTGAGCTTCCTCGCCGGCTCCAGCTTCCACCGCAGCCTCGAGGCCCGCCTTGCCATCTTACCCATGTCGGCCCTCGCCGCGGTGCTGATGTACCAGGGCACCAACGCCGCCATCTACCAGGTCGTTGGCTTGGGAGTGTACTTTTGGGCATACAGTGAAGGAGAGGTGCGTTATGATGCAAGGCACTTGAACGTGGACCAGACACTGACTGAGTGGCAACAGATGATTTGCGCGAAGCCTTGGACCCTGCCACAGCGCACTCCGCGAGGATCGCGAGTCTAGCAGGCCATGGCGCCATAATACGAACATATCCGCCATTGCCTTGTATCTCTGGTGTGGATATTCGCCGCCGTCAAAAGTCTTTCGCCTCACTCTCATGACCTCGCCATGCGACTTCGACAATTGGATCACAATCGTCCCCGGCCGATACCGAACCTCGGTGGGCCTCGTCGGAACCAGGGGCAGCGGGGATGGACAACCTCTTGAGGTGTCTCAAGCAAGAAGCATGGGCTTGAATGAGATGGGGACAAAGAGACAACCGTACATATGGTATCAGCAACGGAAAGCACCCGGTCTTTAGATGGGTGGTCAAGAACCGTTTATATATTCTTCTACATTTCTTCACGATCTTCATACATTCTGTTTTGTTTCCATCTTGCATGACTCCATCGCACGATGCTTCCCTTTGAAGCTCGTGAGAGATGGAGGGAAGTGATGGGCGAGCATGGCGTTGCGTGGTTTTTTCGAGGGTGTTGATGAGAGGGATGGGTTGAATCGGGGTGTCGAAAAGGAGGGGATGCAGGTTGACATGGGCTGAGAGACTTGCGAAGGACACATGTTTGGTGGATTAGGAATGGTCATCTGCGACGATGGCCTTGTGTCCATCAGCTTGTCCAGCAAGGAGGGAGTGTTGACGCTGTTCGGCTCAGCCGGCAGTGCTCTGACCAGACGAAGCAAGTCACACGGCTTGCGTATAATGGGAAAGCATTGAGAATAACACCCCTCGCTCCCTGTTGCCTGTGTCCTTGTCAGTAAGCCATTAGTCAGTCTGCTCAGTCGAGGCTCTGAACCAGGCGTTGCCAAGGCTAATCCTCAAGCAGGCGTTGAAACCGCAGTGAAACATGTCGTGTACGAGGTACGGTAGGCTGTCATGATCACCCAGCCACGAGCGATTCGAGCATATTTTTCTGCAGTTCCCGCGCCTCTCAGAGCTCGACTCAGCCGACGTTCCCGATCATGACAGCCTTACCGTCCGTTGCAAGGAGTATCCCTCCACCCATTTGCCGCATCCAGCGATCCCACAGTAAGCAAGATCATCGGCGGCCTTCGATCCATCAACAACCCGGCGGTTTTGCCCCGCGGCCGGCCTCGACCTCACTAGCAGATATCAACTCCATCTGATATATGCAAACTCGCATTCTGCAGTAATTACGCCCGAATTGTCCAAGTTTTCCATCCATACATGAACCGACCGACACCAACCGACTGTGAACACGGCCGAGCATGCCCGACAGCAGCCGAGACCATTGCCTCTAACCATGCAGCAAGGAACCATTAAGCACTCGCTGTTCTCCTTGCTGGTTTCTCTGTCGTACGCAGGGAGTCAGGACGTTAAGTCTCAGATACCTTCATAACACGCACCGTAAAGCACATCCCGAGCCAGGCTGACATCCGTCTTCCTTTCTTGTTTTCAATATAGTTCATATGAGAGAAAAGAAACAAAGTCATGGCTCGACCATCAATTTGTATCTGTTCGCTAATGATGATCCGACAATCGGATCTGACCTCACGTCACACACGACCGCGCCACCCCATCGCCAAGCCAGATGCCCTCAGACCCTTCCCTTTTTTCGCAACTTGTTTCACTCGACAGGTGTGTTGTGTGTGTCAGCCTCTATTCCGGACACCCGAGTGCGCCACGGCTGCCGGCGCTTGGGCGGTTGTCGTGTAACGGAGGCTTGATAACTGCGAACGGTTGGCGTTTGCACCCCCCTCGGGTGTGGCTTGCCGTTGACGGTCGGGTGATCTGATGAAAGCTTGAAGTTCTGTGCTTTTTTTTTCAGTTTGTGGAAATGTCAGTAGTAAATGTCGGAGGAGGCAAAAACGGAATAAAGGGGGGCACCTTTTCTTCTATACGGGAACTAGGCCGGTCTCATCGTCGTTGTCTGGTCCGTGAGCATCGACGAAGATCACCAAAGAAAGGTCCAGGCGGTGTGGTGCAGATCGTGATCTGGATCGTAGCACTGGCTGTCGTCAGTGACATCAGTTATTTGGTCCATACATGCGTCCTGACCGGTTTTAGCTGAGAGTGAGACTGTCAGGTTGTGGACCGACGGCAAAGAGACGTTTCGGTCATAAGGTTAACGTATTTGATAAGCGAGTGGCCCAGACAAGCGAGTAGCCCACGCCAAAATGCATATATAACCCTGAAAACACAAGCTCATTAAACTCACTAAAATGTTAATAGAAATCTCTATAACTTCGAAATTAGCTTATTTAGTCTATAATAATCGGTGACAACTTTATTTACTACGCCACAGTAAGTTCGTTGAGGCTTGAGCTAGTTAGCCTTAGTTCTAACAGTATAGAGCTGAGCAACCTACCCCTCGATGCAACCTCAATGTTGTTAGCACATATACTACTTCTTCCATTTGATTATCAAGCACTAGGAAAGCAATCTTCAGAATTTGAAAGAGTTTCATTAACATTTTGGTGAGTTTGACGAGCTGTGTTTTCAGGGTTATATATGTATTTTGGCGTGGGCCACTCGCTTGTCTGGGTCACTCGCTTATCAAATACGTTACTAGATACTACACAAACTCCCATACAGGTCTGTAACCTATCTGTCCTTATAGAATCAATGAGTTTCTTACCAGACCAGAGCCAGCTAGTGTCTCTTTTCTTTTCCTTTTGCCTTCTTTCCTTTGGCTTTTCTTTTGCTCTTGCAATCATGGAGCAAACACAAGTCAAAGCGAGCACGAACCGCTGCTCAATATTATTCCAACAACATTCATCATTGGCATAAGCTGCAAGATAGCTACAGATATGGCTGGGCATGTGAGTCATGGTTGATGCGACAACTGCGACTGCGACATGTCTTTCGGGTGTTTGCTTTTAGTTTCCAATGTTAATCATTGTTCATCTTCAAGCCACCCGAAAAGATGTTCGTAGTCAGGCTTGGATGCCCTGCCTATGGCAACGACCTAAATTCACACGAGGTGGTGGTGTGAATGGCGGCATCATTGGGCAGACTTTGTTGGTACGAATATATCTGTGGTATCAGAATTTCTTGGGGAAATACCCTCAATTAGGGACCTGCTAATACCACTTCGCTCTTAGCATACAATTCGGGTATCGAAATTCAAGGAGGCAGATATGCGGATCATTGTCGCGGAATATAACGTGGCGGGAACTGAGATACCACGTAGATAGGCAACAATTGTCAACAGCGCAGGCCCGTGGGCCAGATACCATGCTGAAGTATCAAGGTTGTTCACTAATCTTCTCCAGGTGGCCTAGTCTAGTCATTTGACATGGACCGCCCAAACTCTCTCAATCTGTGGTAACTTGCAAGTGTTAACGAGTCCAAGGGGAACGCGGGACATAGGTCGGCATCGAGGTAAGGTAGGTGGGGAGGAGCAGTGGCGCTCCTAGGTTTCTAAGCACCCCTACAAACTTTGCAGGCACTACAACCGCATGAAAGAAGAAGTGATCCTAAGCTTCGGGTTCCATGCTTTTCCGGCCAAAAAGTGTGACATGTGCCCGTCGTAGCACTCTGACTCTTTGATTACGGGGTGAGCCACGTAGCAGTAGGCAGGTACCTAGGTAGTGAGGTAGGCAGGTAAGGTATCTAGTCGCTCTTCGTTCCTGGAAGAACAAGATCCTGCGTACGAGCATACTGTATCGCCCTTAGGAAAGTTCAAACGCAGCATGCTTTGCTGGGATAACTGGAAGCCTCGACAGGGCCGGGACGTCCTTCTTGTCATCCAACAGCGATACTGTCTACGTAGCCAATTGATGATCTTAATTTCAATGATTTTGATGATGAATGCCCAATGGCAACCACATCTCCGGAGACATGAATCTGCTCATGTAGCAACGCACGAGATGCATCCTCCACGGATTGATAGTACTCTGTGATGGCACAGCAGGGTTCAGCCTCATCACCGCGAAGTCGACGCTGAAGCGGCCAGATGCCTGTCGATCTGAGACCACTTGATGTCCGTATCTCAACGCAGGGGCTCACGAAGCCTCGGCCACCCACCGACAACCCAAGGGTACGCATAAACCTGGGATATCATTGCTGCCCCTAAATGTTCGGTGACGGTCCACATGACATATAGTCATATGCGATGACTCAGCGAGGTGGTGCTCTCACATAAGAGTGAAGCAGCTGCTACGCTACAGCTGCAGGATTCGGTCTTGGGCTATACAGTGACACATACAAGGGGTTGCTGTGAGGATGCAGACATGTCATCAAGTGAGGATTTGATTGAATGTCCTTTCCAGATTGGATTGAGTCGCGGCTGTCTGTCAACACAGGCAGAGCGTCATCTAATCTGACTCGCCGGTCCCGTTGAAAGGGGACGATGGTGCGGCCTCTCAACCGTTTGGCGACCGCGTGCCTCTGTGTGGGGTTAGGCTGGACGAAAATAGACAGAGCAGCATGAGGGACGATGGGCGAGAAGGTCGCGATCCGGGCGGGCGGAGTACGGAGTACACATTGGCCAATGGTACATGGTGGAAAAGGTTGATGAGGTGATGAGGCAGCTGCAGCGGTATCCCTGTGTTTCGTCTTTCTGCTCATTGCCCATTACAAGTGCCTGCACATGCTCGACAGAACACTATTGCCGGATGGATCCAATAAAGCCGAAAGCGAGCGAGCCAGCGGCGAACCAACAGGTCGGTCCAGCAATCCAGGGAGCCAGGTCCTCCTGCGCGATGGATGGCCGACTCACCGAGCTCCCACAGCAGGAAGTCGCGAAGCCGTCGTGTTTGAAGGCCCGCACCTGATTGGTTCCCGGTCAGCACAAGCTCCCGCGACGAAGCTTGTCGGTGGCACCCCTGCACGGCCGAGAAATGTAACCTTGCCCCGCTCACACCTGGTAGCAACAGCTGCAACTGCACCAAACAACACGCATGGGTCCGAGGTGCAACGCAACGGCGTCATCTTGCACGGGGGGGGGGCGGCGGCCCGGCCCAAATGAACAATAAAAGAGGGCTGGTTGCCCGGCAGACCTCCAGCGTTGAGCTGCACCGTCACAGCAGCTCTGCCTTCCTCGCGCCTTGCCACTCGCTCTCGCCGCTGTCATCTGCAAGTCCAGGATGAAGAACCTCTTTTTCGGCGCGGGCCTCGCGCTCGCCGGTAGCGCTGTTGCTGCCGTGACTTCGGAACCCGAGCATTTCACCAAGCGCCCGCCCCAGAGCACGGTTGAGCCGACGCAGTCGTCCATCTACGCGGCCCAGGCCACCGCGGTGCCGCAGTCACCCGTCTCCAACGTGGGCGGCAAGGCCTTCGACCGCATCATCCAGATCTGGCTCGAGAACACCGACTACAATGTAAGCCGCTCACCATGCGCCGACTCGCTGCTGAGATTCCTCACGCTGACCACGATTTTAGGCCTCGGCTGCCGACCCCAACATGCAGTGGATCGCCAGCCAGGGCATCCTGCTCCGGAACTACTTTGCCGGTATGAGCTTGGCCACGCCCAATGCCAGACTCAGCCCAGGTCTTCGTGTGAGCGGAACAGCTGCTGACCGAGTTGCGCAGTGACCCACCCGTCGGAGCCCAACTACGCGGCTGTTGTGGCTGGTGACACCTTCGGCATGGACCATGACGACTTCATCTCGTTCCCGTCCAACATCTCGACCGTGGTCGACCTCCTGGACACCAAGGGCATCTCGTGGGGTGCTTACCAGGAGGACCTGCCGTACCCGGGCTTCCAGGGCTTCAACTTCTCAAACCAGCAGACGCTCGCGAACAACTACGTGCGCAAGCACAACCCGCTGGTGCTGTTCTCGAGCATCACCAACAACGAGACGCGGTCGTCGCAGATCAAGAGCTTCGTCAACTTCACGAGCGACCTGACCGCGCAGAAGCTGCCGCAATGGAGCTTCGTGACGCCCAACATGCTCAACGACGGCCACGACACCAACATCACGTTCGCGGCATCGTGGGCGCGCTCATTCCTGGAGCCGCTGCTCAAGAACGACTACGCCATGAAGAACACGCTCGTGATCCTGTCGTTCGACGAGAACGAGGACTACCCGACCCCTAACCGCGTGTACACGGTGCTGCTCGGCGGGGCGATCGACAAGTCGCTGCAGGGCACCACGGATGACACCTTCTACAACCACTACAGCACCATCTCGACCGTGTCGGTCAACTGGGACCTCCCCTCGCTCGGGCGGTGGGACTGCGACGCCAACGTGCTGGCGCTGGTGGCCAACAAGACGGGCTACCGCAACGCCGACGTCAAGGTGGACGGCCTGTACTTCAACGCCTCCTACCCGGGCCCCGTCGCCGACAAGCAGTACACCCCGGGTTGGTGGCCGGCGCCCAACACGCAGGCCAAGTGCGCGTCGGGCCACGGCGTGCTGCCCGCCATCGCCGACACGTGGGGCAAGCAGCAGGCCGGCACGTACAACTACACCAACGTGTACCCCTACGACGCCGTGGCCGGCGTCGCCACCGGCGGCACCCTCGTCACGGGCGTCAACGACCGCGACAACTCGACGTCGGGTGGCGGTGACAGCGGCAGCGGCAGCGGCAGCGGCACTGGTAGCAGCACCAGCACGTCGTCCGCGCCGACCCCGAGCAAGACCAACGCGGCCTCGCCCGTCCGCCCGGGCGCCGTGGCTGCAGCCCTGGCCGCGCTCGGCTTCGTGGCTGCTCTTCTGTAAAGAGAGGAGTGGAAGCCAGTGCGACGCATGTACCCACATCTCTTCAGATAGCGAGCGTGTTCTGAACAAAGTACACGGATATGCCATAATCAGCAATGATTGATCATAAATCAAAGATGAATCCGAACAAGCCCTCTCCAGTCCAGTGGAGCATGTCGCGTGCCCAACCCTGTGCTCCCAGCGGGAATGTCTCAAGCACAAGAGTACGGATACGGGCCCCCCTAGTGTCGCAGACACACGTGCGAGCGTGATATCGGGTGTCCGTCCACCCACGTGTCGGGCAGGTACACGACACACTGCGCTACTGTATGTACTATAGTGTAATGTAGTGCACAGGGTTGCGGATGCGTTCGTGTATCTTGGGATAACCTTCCGAGTTTGCTGCGTGTGTGGGACGCAACCACGGCAAACCCACTCAGCGTTGCGTCGACGCACGGGTCTGTGCAGCTTGAGAGAAGAAGCAGGCAACAAACAACGCGACGTCGGTGACCAAGTTTGGGCCGGCCGGCCGTGCCAGCCAATGGAATCGCGTGGATCTAGCATGTGCCGGAGGTGGGTGTGGGAGCCGGGGCCCGGACACTGCACCGGGGCCGGGGTGGTTGACCCGGGAACTGCCTGATTGGGCGTAGACTGGGGATATGCATGTACCCGTCCGTCCCACTCTCGCTCTCGTCAACGCTAGGAGTGGGATGGGATGTCCTTCCCGCGGTAATGGTCAAGCAGCCCAGCACAAAGGATCGAATCAGTCCATTTTCTTTGCATCCGGACGAACCAGGGCCCGTCGAATCAGAGGGCTTGTCCACAAGGGGAATGGCTACCTTATCAGATGATCTGTGATCTCTTCCCTGTCGCCAACGCCATCCAGTTTCTAAGCCGGAGCGACAGGCGGAAACATCAGCCTTACCCAGGGCGGCGGTAATGGATCACGCTCAAACTCATACTCATATCCTCCACCACAGTGGCCTGTCCAATAGCCCCTTGCCATGACATAGACCAGCCGCAATGTCCAGCCCTCAGTCGCTGCCGCCCAAGGAGGGCGCGGCAGCCACAGGCGCAAGCGGCGCCGGCGCTAAGAAGAAGCCTTCGATGCTCCTCATCGTGGGAGGGCTTGTAATTTTCGTGGTGGTGTCGTTAGCCCTGGGTCTCGGTCTCGGTCTGGGGCTCACGCACCGCAACAACGCTGCCTCGGCTGCCTCGTCGTCTCCCTCAGCCACATCGAGCCCCGCGGCGGCGCCTCCCCTGCCCGGGTCCGGATCCAATCCCAACGCCAGGCTGGAGGACTGGCGGCTGGATCCGAGCCACTATGTTCTGAACACATCGTGGGACATCCACGCGCCGCCAACGACGAGACACTATGACTTTGTCATCACGGAGGGCCGCGGCTGGCCCGATGGTGCGTGATCGCGTCCGATCTGGTTCATGAAAAATGGGGATGGCTGTGTCACTAACATGCAGTTCAGGCGTCGTCCGCGACATGGTGTTCATCAACGGCAAGTTCCCGGGCCCCCTGGTCGAAGCCAACATGGGCGACCGGCTCGTCGTCAACGTCACCAACAAGCTGACGGCCAACGCGACCACCATCCACTGGCACGGCCTCTACCAGAACGGCACCAACTGGTTCGACGGCACCACGGGCATCACGCAGTGCGGCATCCCCGCGGGCCACTCGCTCGTATACAACTTCACGCTCACCCAGTTCGGCACCTACTGGTACCATTCGCACTACGGCATGCAGTACCTCGACGGCATCCTGGGGCCGCTCGTCATCCACGCGCCCGCCGAGGCCGAGGCGCGGAAGTTGTACGACCGGGACCGTGTCGTGTTGATTCAGGATTGGTACCATGATCCTGGGCCGGTCAATCTGGAGACCTATCTGGCGCCGGACAATGAAAATACCGAGCCCGTCCCGGACAATGGATTGGTCAATGGCATGGGCTAGTGAGTTGGGCGTGGACGGTGAGGATGGAGCACGGACGGGAGGCTGACCACTGATTAGCTTCAACTGCTCTTCGTACGACTCGGATTCCGGGTATACGTGCTTTGACAACAGCACGTACTCGGTGCTGGAGCTGGAGCCGGTGAGTACTACTTGCGCGCCATTGTGCCAGCCCTGCAATACCCCTAACACATTTCCCTCACTCAGAACACACGCACACGCCTACGCTTCATCAACACGGGCGCCTTCACCGAGTTTGAGGTCAGCGCCGACAACCACACGCTGTCTGTGATCGAAGCCGATGCGACGTTGGTCGAGCCAGTCATGGTACACAGGTGAGCTGAATGACCTTTGAGCCATGCCAGAACCTCCGCCTAACACTGCCGTCAGAGTCCCCATTCACGTCGCCCAGCGCTACAGCGTGGTCCTGGAGGCCAACCAGACAGCCTTGACCAACTACTGGCTGCGCGGCTCCATGATCACGGCCTGCTTCACGGGCGACAACTCCGTGCTCGACCCGACGACGCGCGCCGTCATCTCCTACTCCGGCAACAGCACCGTCGCGCCGAGCAACGACTCGGTCGACTGGACGGACGCCATCCCCGTGCACTGCATCGACCTGGACGCCAGCACGCTGGTGCCGGCCATCGCGGAGCCCCCGCCGGCGGCCACCAAGATGTACCGCCTCGACTTCAGCTTCGGCATCGGCGACCGCCAGCTCGACCGCGCCAAGTTCAACGGCACCTCGTGGTCGGTGCTGGACAACACCACCACGCTGCTGCAGGCGGTCGATGGTCTGGCTGGGTCGGCAGCGAGCGACAGCAACGGCAAGAACAGCAGCGCGTGGGCCGTCGACGGGCCCGTCAGCGCGTTTGCGTCCAACCAGTTCGTTGTCGGGGTCAGCACCGACAACAAGATCGACGTCGTTGACGTCTTGCTTTACAGCCTCGACGAGGGCTCGCACCCGTTCCATCTCCACGGCCACACTTTCGTATGCGACCCTTTCCCCCTTTCTCCCTTTACTCATCCATCAACCCCCTTCTCCCCACCTCACCCCACGTTTCTGAAAGAGCACACTAACCCACAATGTGATTCTCACCTCAGTGGATCCTCCAAACCGGCGCCGGCCCCTTCAACTGGACTTCTTACCACAACACTCTCTACCCCTCCTCGGCAGCCACCGCCACCGCCCTCCGCCGCGACACCTTCACCGTGCAGCCTTACGCTTGGACACTGATCCGGTTTGTCGCCGACAACGCCGGCCTGTGGGCCTTCCACTGCCACATTGCCTGGCACCTCGAGGCCGGGCTCATGATGCAGTTCCTCAGCCGGCCGGACGTGTTGCGGAGCACGGAGGTGCCGGGGGATGTGAGGGGTTTGTGCGTCGCTGCAGCGAGCTAGATTTTTTTCTCTTTTTTTGGGGGGGTTTATTTGCTTGGGTTGGGAAGCATGATTCGATGGGTTCTGGTTGAGTAGGTTACAGAGGCTTGCGCGGGTGTGGGTTGTTGATAGAGGTAAGGGATGGGCTGCATGATAGAGTACATATGTGATGCGCTTGTTCAAGTGGAAAGACAGATGTGTTCCGAACAGAGATGGCGTGTAGGACCAGACTCATATAGCATGGAACCTCTCTATTGTTCAACCTCACGTAAGTGCACTGCAAATAAAGTATTGGGTCATGTCATGTCATGAGATTCTCGCAGCCTGTCTGCTCTAGCGTACAGCACTGCATCGAATTCTCCCCAACAAAGAGGCCGTAATGCCCTCGTTGGGACATAGAGCGAGCTGCTGCTCCGCCATGCTGATGCATGGCGATGTCGGAACATCCTCTAGCCTCTCCTCCAGCCGCCTCCGTCTCGCCTCCTCGCCGGCTAGACCGTGTCAAAACAGGTCTGTGAGAGTCTCGATGAGGCCTGCTTAGGTCTTGATATACGAGCCGTTGGAGTCGTTTCTACGGCCTTGACGTTCCGCCATCTGCGAGTACAGCGTGTTAGCCTGTGTTCAGTACTGAGATGCACAGAGTGAAGACGTTTCACACAATCAAGACCGAGTTGGGCCAGGCCGTCGAAATGGACGCAGAGGAGGGACTGAGCTTCCTGGATCGGGGACGGGAAGATATAAAACGGAATTGAGTTGGAACTTACCTCAAACTCCTGCAAGTCACCCTTCTCCAGGATCTTCAGCACCGCCTCATCCTCCTTGTTCGTGCCGAACTCATTCTCCAGCATCAGGTTCGACGCGCCCTCCAGCAGACCCTGTGCGCCGTGCCTAATTGAAGACACCGTCAGCAACACGACCAACCCACACCGAGTCTCTCGCCCAGGCTAGCTCGCCGGAGAGGGGAAGTCGCAACCTGATTGCAGGCGTCATATCCCGCAGCAGCCCCTCTCTTCCCCGCAGTTCCTTGTGCGACGACAAGAGGAACAGGAGGACAGATGACAACGAAGGTCGGGAGAGGGGAAGAGAAGAACAGGTAGCAAAAGAATCGGACAACAACTTACCGGTGCGTAGCAAACACCTTGAACGAGGATACGACCTGCGCCAGCGGCACCGACCGGTCGTTGAGCCACTTCTGATAGTCCTCGACGCTGTCCACAAAGACGACGAAGTCGTCCTGGCTGCCCTTGTAGTGGACCTTAACGTGGTTGACGTCGCCGCGAGTCATTTTGACGGTTGGATTGAGTTGGTGTTTGAAGATCGTAGAGTTCGGTCGAGGTCGATGGGTAGTGTGTAGGAAGAGGTCGTCGACTTGGTTCTCCGAGTCGGTTCTCAGTAAGCTCGCGGGGGAGATGTGTAAGTGTCGCGCTTTGGATTCGGTAGGATGCAGCGGAATGGTATGAGTTGCGGGGTTTCGGTGAAAGCGTCTTGAAGTAGGTTCGAGAAAGGGTGGATAGTTAATAGTTTGGATGAGTGCGGTTTGAAAAGGTCGTGTGCTCGTTTGCTACTTCCCTCTAGATATAGTGTTCTTGCTGCCGGTGAGGAACGCCCCAGTGACCTGACGTCATAGGTGACGATGAAGTCAACGGCACAGGTCTGCCCCACCCTGGACCCCCTTACTCAGCCTTGGCTTGAATTACAGTACACGGCCGTATCCGTACAGCAGCACTCTTGGGTCTGCCAGTGCATTCTCCAGAAAGAGAGAGAAGCCATAGAAGGGTTCCTTCTCACTCACGCTGTTTCAAGCCTTGCTATGGTGTACCAAGTCTCTGGACAAATTGTCAATGTTCAACGGCGATGTTGACTGCGTACATCCAGTAGGAGTACCACGCAACTGGGGTCCTGAGTAAATAGTACAGAGCCATTTACCCCCGTCCACCTCCATCACATCCGTGACCGCGTCCCCTGCAGCAGCGAAGCCTCGCCGCACTGAAACCTACGTCATCAGCGTTTCCGAAGATCACCGACTGCAAATGCCCCATTCCATCCATCATGCCATTTGCAATAACACCGGGACTTGACGGACTTGTTGCTGAGTCAGACCGTTATTCCTACTGAAGCAACTATTTCAATTTCCCCACCAGCCACCAACACGCTGCCAACCGTGCGTCAGACCAAGTCATGTCATGTCATGGCATGTCGTAAACAACGAGCGACAGTCCATCCATCCATCCAAGCCCAAACCCGGCACCGGATAACTACTACACGTGTATGTATAAACATGCTCCGCACAATTCCCAAACGAATGCCAAGCCGTCCGACTCCCCCACCCACACGGTCATATACCACCCGATGACCGAGAGAGGCAATCGACAAACGACAAGAGAGAGGAAAGGGGGGTATCATGTTGCCGGCAAGCCCTGCAGTTCCCACCATCATACCATTAACACCAACACCAACCACAAGACAAGATATCGTCCCCAACCCCACCTCACCGAAACAAACTCCGAATCCCCTCCACCACCACCCCGCGATGCCTCGCCCCCGCCCTCGCCAGCTTCACCGAGAATTTCTTCGACCTTGACGGCCGCCGAGGCGGGGGGGAAGCAGCAGCAGCCTGCCCCGCCGCCGCCGTCAACGCCACAGATCCCTCAGCCGGCAGCGACGACGGCGGAGACAGCGGCGAGCCGTGCACACCGTCCTGTCCCAGAGGCGCCACCACCACCGTCTGCGGCGGGCGCGAGGAGCCGTGCCTGGACGACTTCCGCAGCGCCAGACACGCCGACGACGAGGCGACACAGTTGCTGTCTTCGTCGTCGCAGTCGTGGAGCGCGGGTTGCCGCAGGCTGGTGACGGCGGTGTTGCAGGGAGGGTAGGTGCCTCTGCGCCGTACCCTTCGCACCGGATGGGGCGTGGGGCTGGTGTCCTGCGACTCCGAGGCTCGTCTGGGTCGCGTGGAAGGGCTGGCGCGTTCGCCTGCCGGGTACTCGAGTGTGATAGGTGAGAAGGTAGCAGCCAGTGGTAGCTGCGGCAGCTGTGGTTGTGGTTGTGGCGTCGGGGCGGTCGTTTCGCGGCTGTCTCCGCTAGTTGAGATTGTCTCTCCTTCAAGGCACGACCCGGCCCTCTCCTTTTGCTGCAAGCTCGCGAGACTTGTTGACCGCCTGTTGAAGCTGCTCGTGATGCTCCCGCTGAACTTGCGCATCATCGACGAGGCCGACGCCCTGACAGGGTGGTCGCTCCTCGGCCGCGCGGTTATTCCAGGGAACGGCAGGACGTCCCGCGTCCAGGTCTCCGACAGGAGAGCCTCCAGCCGGGCCCTCTCGGCTCGCGAGGGCGCTAAAACGGGGATACGGCTGTTTGTGGTCAAGAGGGACTGCGACCTGTTGATGCGGGAGCCGTAGCCCGGAGGTGGGTTCTGTTTGTTGGCGCTGGTGTTCTTGAGGATGACCTGGTACAGCGGCGATCTAGGTCCCACGGTCGTCGCTCTGTGGATGGAAAGCCTCCTTGCCATGGTTCCTGTCATGCGCGTCAATGGAGGGTCACATACTCTAGAGGGGAAGCAAGGCATACCTGGCTTTCTAAAAACAGTCCCCAAGGATTTGAGATTCAACGAAAGAAAGCTGAAGAGGTCCGGCTGCATGTGAACGTGGTCGCCAGGGTCGGCCGTTTGTTGGCTGTTTTTCAATCGCGTGCACCACTCCAACTCCTCTTTGGGGGAGCATGCCGTCAAGATCAACTCGTACAACTGGTGATCGCAGAGAAAAACGATCTTCCAGGAGTGAGGCGCCGTGTGGCATTGCAGCCCTACATCAAACAGTCAGCGCCGACGACGGATAAACCGGGAAGATGGTGTCTACCTCGCCCATTGTCAACATCTTCCAGACTGATGTTGGCCAAAGATATGCAAGCCCGAATGGTGTAGATTTGGTCGACGCTGTCAGCCGTTGCGAGACATAGCCACTCTTTATACAAGAGGGCAACCATGTACTGGCCATCCACGCCTTCTTTGTTCTGCCAACACACATGAAGAGCACCGCACAGTCGGATGTGACCGAATGACCGAATTCGATTCTTGGATGCCGCGTCAAGCTGATGGATGCTCTTGAGTCAGCAGCAGAGACAACAGAAAGGTAGTATTTGACCAGTCGTACCTGATTGGGGAACATCAGTCGGTCCTGGAGGATCCATGTCTTCTCCAGCACGGACTTAGTTCGAGAGTCGTTGGTTGCTCGGTTGATCTCAGCGGTCGCCTCGCGGAGTCTGATGAGAGCATTCTCAATCTCCATGTGCGCATGTGGGCAGTCAATAACTGGCGTGTGTTTCAGCAGCTCGGAGAAGAGGAGCGGGTATTTGCAGACACGTTGAATCGGCTGCCCATGTCAACAACTACTCATGCTCTCAACTGAGGGTGGCTTTACCTTGACAAGGAGATCACCGATGGTGAGGCTTTTCCTCAATTGATCACGCTGGCTGTCAGCACAACCCAGAGTCGAGGCCAGAACTTCAAGGCCCTTCTGATACGACCGCCAACCCGGCATGATACGATGTGCCGCGGCAACATCTTTGATCATCAGCTCGTACTTCGCGCCGTACTCCTCGTAAATGAAGAAGCGGTTCATCTGAAAGCCAACACAACTGTCAGGGCACCTCTGAATAGAACCTCCCAAAATAGGCGGCCTCTTGCTTACCCGTTGTAGGAAGACCTTTGCAACCTCGGCTGCCACCCTCGGTTCGGTTACCAGGCCGGACGGATCCGGGAAACACGAGATTCTATCTCTACCTTCTGGGACGGCATCCAGGCTTCTCCAGCGGTGATGCCCGCGCCTCAGCGTGTCTGGCCGAGTCCGATGAGTGACGAGATGAGCCGTTTGTGAGCACTCGGACTGAGGAACGACTCGGCGGAGCTCTCCAATAATCTCCTCGTGCAGCTCTACAATCTCCGTCAGGTTGCGGTTGACAGATGATCGTAAGCCGGCTGGAGATGAGGGTAAAGACGCAAGGATGGTGATATAAACCTGAGAACGAGTGAGCCAGATGACACAATTCCGCAGGATGCCACGACTTACGTTCACTAAGAAGCGCACGTCGCCGATATATCCCTCTTCTGTCTCGATGAGCTCCTCCAGAATCTGGCGCCGCTGCATTGACCGCTCCATTACAGCGCGGTCCATGGGTGCCAGCCGCTCCGCACAGCAACTTTCTTCCGAGTGCCGTGTCCCGGACAGAGAAGCCCTGCTGCTGCGATCCGTCCTCTGTCCGCGGGATGACCGAGCCGCAGTTCTCCGCGTGTGCGCCAGTAAGCTCTCGCCGGCCAGCGACATGCTCGCGCTGGTGACCGTCGTGACAAAAGCGTAAGACGAGCCCGAGGAGGAATGCCTGTGGTGAGCGCAGGGGCGGGTTGGGAGGTCCCCATCATCCGTTTCGAGCAGCCACGGAGGAAGACTCCCGTCGTATCCCGGAATCTCTTTGCGCCGCAGCGACCGCTTGTGCAGGGTCTTGATCCATCGTTGGAACGGCTTCGTTGGGGCGGATTCTAGCTGGTGAGCGAGGTCGTCCGGCTTCCCCAACTCCTGCTCCGGCTCGACGCGCGTCCCACTCTCACCGCTCAAACCAGGCCCATCCCCAGCGGTTCTCGAGCCGGCTTTGTGTGCATGACCCTCCAAATCAGTCTCGCCGGTAACACTCGCAAGCTGCTCGGGACTGAGAACGGAGTAGTACGAGGATCGCTGCGAGCACAGGGACGCGGCATCAACAGCCTGGACCGTGAGTGCCATCCTGCATGTTCGAGCTCAAAGAGAAACTCTGAAGCGAGCCTGTTCCAACACACATAACAAGCAGCACCTGCAAGGCGGGTCAAAGTCAAAGCATGGTGTAGAATACAGCGCGTGCGAAAGCATAGGTGAGGCACGGGGGCGTCGGTGGCGCAGAGCCTCAACAACAAGAACGGAACATGTGGGAGGAAGCCAGACAGAGAGACGGGGGCGTGTGCGGGAACCTGAAGAGATCAAGGGCAGGAAGCCAGATGGATCTTGCCTCGTTCGCTCATTTAGAGGTCCCAGGTTGAGTGTAGTATGGAATGGAAGGAACGACAGCCGTTGATTTTCTTCTTCTGACCTGACTCCCGGACCCGGAGCTTTGGCCTTCTGTGGCCGGATTGGGGGGGGGCTGTTGTCCCAAACAGACAGAACCGAGGATGCGGACGTTATACGCGGAACCCGGTGCCAGCCACCGACCGGGAATGCCCTGCCCTGCCCGCACCGCGCGGCAATCGATGCGTCTGCAGCGTCGAGCACGCAGTCCCCTCCCGTTGACACCGCCGCAACTATGGAGGCGGATGGACGCGAGAGCCGGACTTTGGGTTGGGGCGGGCATCCGGACTTTGCCAGCCAGCCAGCGACGAACCGCTCGCAGCCTCCTCAAACACGTACTTCCATGTACCGTGTTAGGATGCAAGGCGGGCCGATTGGACGCCCATTCGCATTCGGGCATCATCCATGACGACGCCGAGCGGGAGCGGTCGGGGGACTGGGTTGTAGACAGGTAGAACAACCCAACGAGAATCAGCCGGGGGACTTCCGACTCGAGGCGGCATTGTGCTAGGTGCTTGAGGTGGCACAATGCGCGATCACGCACAAATGTGCTAAGAGAAGCGTGTTCAACTCTGGGTCCGTCCGATCCAGCTCCGCCCGTGCAGCGCTGTGGACCATTATGTACGCTCGCGTCTGCGTCCCGGCAGGCAGCTTGCACTTGCTGTAGGTGTGTGTGGTCAGGGTTCGACCGGCTACTGCAACCGGCGCCATGGGGAATGCGAACGACATCAACTTCGGCATGGTACGCGATATGTTTGAAGCAAAACGGTTGTCTGCCACGAAGGTGGTGCAACAAGAAATGGCCTAATTTGACCAAGGTCGCGCTGTGTCTTATTCCAAGCCGCCGCCGACCCGAATGCAGTAGTGAAGTTTCAAGGCATGGAAGAAGATGACAACCAGGCGAGCTAGGGTCGCAAGCGGGATCCTCCGTATTGTGTAGTTCACCGCCCCGCTAACTTCAACTGGCTGAGCTACCCCTCTGAGCTGGGAAGCTACCCCGCGCTAGCCCATGCCAGACCCCTCGACCCAGCTGAACGCGTCATTTGCGACAGACTGATTCCGGCAGCTGGAACCTCGTGCTGTCGCAGGTCAACTTCCGAGACCCAAATCGTCGCCTGCCGCGCACGTCTTGGATCTCGATCGCATAACCATGCACCCGGCATGCAGCGGCAATCTGGAATGGGCTTGCAGCTAACAGAAACATGAGCAACCTGCACGCGCCGACCGTCCCGTCGGGGCCGACGACGGCGCCCACCGCAAACGGAAACGCGGCCCAGCTCTCCATCACCGAGCTCCAGCGCAAGAAGGACATCATTGAGGGCGAGCTCAAGGCGCTCGGTGGCGTGCTCGATTCAGTTCGTAGTCCACTAGAGCTCTGACAACGCGAGTGGCGCGCGCTTCTGCTAACGCGGCGCTGCAGCACGGTGTCGACATGAACACGAGCCTGCTCACTCCCGATGGATTCCCCCGGGCCGACCTCGATGTCGCACAGAGTATGGTAGCAGTTCCGGCGAGCACCCTGGAGCGACGAGACTGACAGGGCGGCAGTCCGGACGACGCGAGCGCGCATCATCCACCTCCGCAATGACTGGAAGGAGCTGATGGACGTCATCGAGAAGCGACTGCATGAGCATTTTGCCAGTCTCGACGAGGACGACACCGCAGCCGCCGCGCCCACGAGCGCTGACTTCGCGATCCCGAGAGACTCGGTGCCGGAGACGCTCGACCAGCCCTTTGCTAAGGTGAACTCGGTGGTGGACAACAGCCCGGCCGCGACGGCGGGCCTCAAGCCCGGCGACCTGATCCGAAACTTTGGCTACGTCAACCTCGAGAACCATGACGGTCTGAAGAAGGTGGCGGAATGCGTCCAGGGCAACGAAGGGGCAAGTTGGGCACGCCTTTACAAAACGAGAAAAGGCAAGAAACCCGGAGCTGACAACACTCTAGCAAAACATCCTTGTGAAGATTTCGCGAAGCAGTGGCGGGCCCAGGGCGCAAGAGCTTCGGTTGACGTTGACGCCGCGCCGTGACTGGGGCGGCCGCGGGATGCTAGGCTGCCACATTTTGCCGCTGTAAATGCAAAAGCTGTTGGCAGAGGCGGCGGCAAATCCTGGTTGCGAGCAAGTTGGGCTTCAACGTCTTGGGTCGCAGTTGGGACATCGAGGCTACGACGTAACCCCCCACCTCAGCCCAGATACCGGGGGTTTTGGGCTGCACTGCAAGATACTGTGCCGAATCGGGAGCACGTGTGGAATTTCCACCAGGTAAATAACACTGTTTGGCGACCAGGAGCCGCAGATAGTTTCCCGGGTGAGCATATGGAATCACAGAAGAGAAAGGCAAGCAGTCAGCGTAGCCACTTGGTTATTAGCAGGCAGGAGGGGAGTGTAAGCAATGAAAGACTGAAGGATGGGCTAGCGGGGCCCAAGATACGAGACATATCCCAAGTTCCGTGTCGCCATTCACCGATTGAAACCCAAGTCGCTGTCAGCCGTGGCGGCGAGGTTGGGTTCAAGTTCTGGGCGCCAGTTGTTGCCATTTCACTTCCAGGCAGGCGCCAAAGCGCAACAGGACAAAGAAGGTTCTGGGAATGGTAGTCGGCAGAGTGCACGGACCACATCTGTCACGTGCCCTCATCACCCCGCCGCCCAACGAAGTTTTCGTTCAAGGCAGGCAAGCTGCCTTGAAAACAACATCATTCCCCGGGCGCTACTGATTCTTGCAACCCGATCAAGCCACCTACCAGCCTCCCTTTCGCTACTTCCACATCTCCACAAAGTGCGTACGCCCGCGGCCATCTCGTCGCTTTTCCCACGCGAACTGCCTTCCTTCCTGGCTTGCATCGAAACCCCAAGTTCCCCCGCTTTCGCTGCGCAAAGCTAACGTGGGCTGTCTAGAGCCTCGTCTACGCTCCCTTTTCCGCAGTAATTGACATCCTTCACACAACATGGCTGAGGTCCCAACCTTCAAGCTGGTTCTTGTTGGCGATGGCGGTACCGGCAAGGTAGGCCTGCACCTCTCGTCGTCACCCACGCCCTCGATAGCGGCACCGAGTGCGGGGCTCGCGAATGCGCACCGGCGGGTTCCAATTCCCACTGACACTGCCTGGCTCAGACCACTTTCGTCAAGCGCCACTTGACCGGCGAGTTCGAGAAGAAGTACATGGCCACCCTTGGTGTCGAGGTTCACCCTCTCGGCTTCAGCACCGTAAGTCGCTCTCGCTGTTGCCCGCGCTTGGAAACGGTGGTTTGACCCCGATGCTGACGACCGTGCAGAACTTCGGCCAGATCCAGTTCGACGTGTGGGACACCGCCGGCCAGGAGAAGTTTGGCGGTCTCCGCGATGGCTACTACATCAACGGGCAGTGCGGTATCATCATGTTTGACGTGACGTCCCGCATCACCTACAAGAACGTCCCCAACTGGCACCGTACGTATACATGAGAGGGCTTTTTGTTCGACATTGTTCGTAGCGGTGCTAACTCACGAACCAGGTGATTTGACCCGTGTTTGCGAGAACATCCCCATCGTCCTCTGCGGCAACAAGGTCGACGTTAAGGAGCGCAAGGTGAAGGCCAAGACCATCACCTTCCACCGGAAGAAGAACTTGCAGTACTACGACATCTCGGCCAAGTCCAACTACAACTTCGAGAAACCGTTCCTGTGGCTTGCCCGCAAGCTGGTCGGCAATGCTGCTCTGGTATGTTTGGATTGCTGGATCAACGGGCTTGTGTTTGCGCATCAAGATCGAAGAACTAACGACTCGCCTAGGACTTCGTTGCTGCCCCTGCGCTGGCTCCCGCCGAGGTGCACGTCGACCAGGCAATCCTGGCCCAGTACGAGAAGGAGATCCAGGAAGCGGCCAACGCGCCTCTGCCGGATGACGACGACGACCTTTGAGTGCCTCTACAACCAGGCAATCTCGGTCGAGCAGGGTGACAGGGGTCGTTTAGGATTGGTAATGCCCGTTATGAAAGGATAGGACGCATCCTCAAGTCACCGCGCACAGATGGCACTACTACAGGGCATTTTGGGGGCGGGACATTGGGGGGGCAAACACATATTGGAGGGTCTGGGAAAGACGATGTCGGTTGGGAGGGAGGGAGGAGGGGTAGTTGAGGACTGGGCACCCCGAGAGAGAGAGAGAGTGCAGAGCGGCGGCTATCATCGTTTTTCTTCCGTTTGGCTGAATCCAGAAACCGACTCAGCCAGACACGCAAGCTAGATCTGAATAACATTGCTGCATCAGCGGCGCTAGGTAGATCAAATTGAGACGTCAAAGTCTCCCAAAGGGCAGCTCACCCTTCCCTCGCCCCCCTTCCTTCCTTCGCTCGGGCTGAGTGAGAGGTTGGGCGCCGAGGCGGTGAGGCCCCGCTGCGGGGCCCACGCAAGGGATCCGTATCATGACATCAAATTGCAGCGGGCTTGATGCTGCCAGCCGCAGCTGCTTTGGCTCTGCTTTGTCAGCTTTGTTCACACCGTATTCAGGAGAGAAAGGTTTTGACTGGATTTTTTCCATGGTAAACGCTTTGAGTATGACCAAGCCTTGACAATGAATTACTGGCCTGACTTCGTGCCAGTTGTGTATCAAACATTCCTCAGGGTTTGCTTCACTTTATCCCATTTTGAAGAGGCTATGGCAGGTATACGGCCAAGGCTTCCGCTATCTGAACTGCGCATGCATGCGGCTTGGCAGAGATGTTAGATCGGGTGCCCCAATGGACTCGGTGAATTTGATTCAAGTACGGATACTAAACTTACATTTCCTCGTTCAACAAGAACTGGGACGAATAAGTCGTATTGTGCGCTTACCTGGCCGAGATAGCACCAGCAGCCGCTACCATGGCTCCTGTCAGACACGATCCGGCTTACACAGTAGTGGTCCGGACCAGACCATGGCAGCACAGCAAACTAGGCTCGGTTCTACTTGCCTTTTGCCTCCCAGCATCATAACCATTGCTGTGCCAATTTGTCGGACCACGACCCTCTCTCCATGCCCGTCTAAACGGTCGAAGGGATTGCTCGTGGAGGGGTTCGGTAAGCCGGTTACAGGAGCTGGGTGAAGAGGACGGAGCAATTTCTACTCCTGCCATTCAAATGAATGCCTGAAGAAACGAGAGCGCCGGAGCATGCCGGTTTAGTTGAGGAATGGCAGATAAAACCTGGGTATCAACTTGACTTGACTATTTCGAGTCAGACGACGTCGGCGCCCTTGCTGAAACTCAGAGTCTCAGCATCATGGTCCAGACCTCAATGCGCACCGAGCTTTGAGACTGGTAGTCAACGGCACCAATGTTGTTGGCCATCCCAGATGGCATTCCAAGAGTCACACACACATAGACATGCCTGAAGTTCACCAGGAAACCGCGGCAAAAAGACTCTCCAAAACAGTAAACAGGGCCGCGAGATTAGGGTTTATATATTGAGAGATTACCAAGTATTGACTCGACATTACTCAGGCTTGTGCCCAAGTTCCATCACCATAGAAGACCTATATACCCAACCATCATCGCGAGAGAAACAAGAAAAAACATACGAAGAATGCACAATCTTCCACTATCCACCCCCATCCCACCCTTCAACTCGCCCAACCCAGGCGTCTAGATACCCGGAGTAGTGAAGTCAGGGAACTGCGGCCAGTTACCGAGCTTGGCCGGGTCGCCGCCGATGCGCACATAGACACCGACCGCGGGGATGCCGCCGTCGAGCACGAAGAACTGGTACCAGCCCGGCGGGGCGATGGTGGCGCCCGTGGGCGCGTCGACGGTGCAGGCGGTGCCGGCGCACGAGACGCGCGGCATGAGGGTGCGGGCGCCCATTGAGTTGCCGTGGGTGGAGGCGACGGAGCCGAGCAGGGTGACCGTGATGGCGCCGTTGCGCGGGGCGGCGCCCAGGTTGAAGGGGATGTTGGTCTGGCCCCAGGCCCAGTCCTTGTTGTTGAGCTGGAAGGTCGGGCGCGGCTTGCCGCTGAGCAGGTAGGGCGGGGAGAAGACCTCGACGCGGTACTCCTCCGGGTTGACGCCGTCCTGGGGGTCGGAGCCCGAGATGAGCACGCGGCCGTCCAGGAGGGTGATGGCCTCGCTGTGGTACAGGCGCGCGATGGTGGTGTTGGCCATGACGGTGATGCGCGAGCCGACCGGCCTGGTCGGGTCGTACAGCAGCGCGTTGAGGTTGGGGCCGACGCCGAGACCGAAGCCGGCCACGCCGTGCAGCGCGCCGTTGGCGATCAGGTACGTGCCGTCGGGCAGCGGCGCCATGCACGACATGACGCGGAACGACGGCATGCGCTCGATGGTCCACGTAGGGGTCGCCGCCTCGGGCTGGATGGAGACGCAGTTGTCGATCGCGTTGCCCGGGCCGTCGGTCGAGCCACCGCAGATCAGGACGCCGAGAGGGTCGCTGTAGGGGTACTTCTGCGGCAGGAGGACGGCAGTACCCTCAAGCGGGTACGTGCGGCCGCCCTTGTCGTCGTTGACGGCGCCGGGAACGTTCGGGAGCACCTGCTTGGTGGCAAAGGTGACGGGGTCAAGAATTCTCGCCTCGTTCCAGTACTGGACGAATACGCCACCACCGGGCAGGACGGCGAGGAAGGGGTACAGGTTGTTGGGGTGGGTGCGGTCAAGCCACTCCATGTACAGCGGCGGCGTGCCGGTGTAGGGAAGGATCTCGAGCGAAGGCGTAGCGGCGTCGTTGGAGCCAATCAAGCCACCCACAACAAGGACGGAGCCGTTGGCCATGATCATGGCGCTCGGGTACCAGCGGCCGGCCTGGAGCTTGAGCTCGTTGACGTTCTCCTGCCAGTCGTGGGTGCCAGGCACGCCGGGCGAGCCATCGGGCCAGTACAGGCGGGTACCATAGGTAGCATCGCCAGCCCAGCCACCGACGTTGAGCTGACGGCCGGCCTTGTCAGGCAGCGTGATGCCAGCAGCGCAGAACACATCGGTCTTGATGTGGAGCGTGCGGAACTTCAGCGTGGCGAGATCCAGCTCGTAAGCGCCCGTCTCATTGCCGGGACCGGTCGCGCCCTTGGAGATGAACGAGACCTTGCCAGTTATGGTCTCCTGCGTGATGAGCGGGGTGTTGACACCGGCCACGAGGAAATCGTACTTGCCAGCCCGGTAATCGGTCGGGAAGTCCCACGAGTAGAAGGGGGTGCCGGTCCAGAAGTAGGTGGTGAGACGGCTGCCGCCACCGCAGATAGCGGTGGCATCTCCGGCGCAGACGATGTTGCACTCGGCCTCCGGGCGGAAAGTGGCGCCGCTCGTGCCCATGTTGGCCGGGTCACCGCAGTAGCATTCATCACCGTACTCGAGACCAGCAGCCATGTAGCCGTACTGCGCACACCGGTTCAGGCACTGGGCGGGCGTCATGGTGCCGTGCATGTAGTTCTGCCAGAAGAAGGTGCGCTTCTGGTTGATGTTGTCCTCGGCGCAGCCCTGGTAGGTCCACGAGCCAACTTGCTTCTGCGGTGCCGGAGGAGCATAGGCCTTCGGCGGGCCGTTGGAGACGATGTTCAGCCGGTCGCCGGCACCGCACTTCTGGGTGGCGTCGCCAGGGCAAGCGGCGCTGCAATCCGAGTCGGCAGTCACGGCACCGCCGTTGTAGATGGCGTTGCCGCAGAAGCACTGCACTCCGTACTCGGTGCCCGAGATAGTGTAACCGGCCGCGGCGCAGGCGTTGGCGCAGACGGCCGGGGTGTTGGCCTGGCTGTCTTGCACCTGATACTGGAGGATACGGCCGTTCTTGCCGTCAATCCAGCAGCCCTGCGAGGTCCACCCAGCAGGCAGGCCGCTAACGACAGGGGCCGTAGAAGAGGTCGTCGCCGGGGCGGACGCCGTCGTGCTCGAGCTCACCGGGGCGGTGCCGTCCTTGGCATAGACTGAAAGGCGGTTGCCAGCGCCGCAGTACGAGTACGCGTCACCCGCGCAGGTCATGCTGCAGTCGGAGGCAGGCGCCGCGACGGAGCCAGTGTTGAACTTGTTGCCGCAGTAGCATTCGCGCGCATACTCGGTGCCAAAGTACGTGTAGGCGGAGCAGAAAGCCTGGCAAGCCTCGAGCGTCATCGTGTCGGACGCGAAAGTGGCGTCACTCAGGGCGCGAGTGTTGGTAGCCTCAGTCCGGCACCCGTTGAAGACGTAGTTGCCAACGGTTGGCGGTTGGGATGGCCCGGTTGGGGTACCAACGTTAATGTTGGTAGTAGGACTATCCGCTGTCAGTAGCCGACTTAACACTGGTGGTTTCTAGCCAGGAAAGACACTCACGAGCCTGCCGCGGCCGAGCTCGAGGTCGTGGCCGTGCCGCCCTGGCTCCCGTAGCTGTACACGTTGAGACGGTTGGGTCCGCCGCAGAATTCGGCGCTGTTGCCATTGCAGGTCATGCTGCAGCCGCTGGTGGCCGGGGCGCCGCCGTTGACGATGGTGTTGCCGCAGTCTTCGATCGGATGTCAGCTCAAACTCTCGGCGCACGCGGAGCGGTGCTACTTACAGCACTCCCCACCATACTCGACGCCGGCAAGAACGTAGTTAGCCGCATGGCAGGCAGCAGTGCACTTGGCAACCGTCATATCAGCGCCGGGGAGACCGGCATTGTAGCCCAGAGCACGGCCAGTCGTCCCTTCGGCGTAGCATCCCATCGAGACGAAGCCATTGACGCCCGGGTTCGTCTGCGGTCCCTGAACATCGGTGGTATGGAACAGCGAGAGTCTGCTCCCAGCGCCGCAGGGCTCAGTCGCGTCGCCTGTGCAGGGCATGTTGCAAACCGAGTCGGCAACCTGGGCGGCGCCCGTGGCGAGGCTGCTGCCGCACCAGCATTCCTGCGAGTACTCGGTACCGGCATAGGCGAAGCCCTTAGACGCACAGAAGCTGAGGCAGGTCCCAATGGTCATGGCGGCGCCATCGGCGTACGAGGCGCCGTTCAGCGTCCGGCCGGTCACATCGGTCCAGCATCCTTGATACGTCCAGTGGCCGGGGAGGGTAGCGGGTACGGTGAGCGCGAAGGAGAGCGGGAACTGCGGTGTATGTCAGCGAGGCGGCTTCAACATCACGTCTTCCCCGGGCCAATCCCGGCCACGTCCGCACTTACCGAAGACAAGACAAGGGACGAAAAGAGCGTCCTTGCTGGTGAGGTCTTCATGGTGAAGACGGGTGCGTCCCAGGGGAGGACGGCAACACCAGAGCAGTCAGGACAGGACAAACGAGCGTCAGGGTCGAAGTGAACCAGAGACAAAGGGGAAGCAAAAGCGAGCGTGTGGGGGACGGCATCGCAAAGATATACTAGCAGTACACATACGGGGGCCATCAGCCACGAGGCGGGTCCCCTGGCGCCGAGACCCGTGAAGGGTTGCAATGATGGCTTCTTTCCCTGTCCTCCGGGAACGGGTTCGACAGGGGTTGCCCCGCCGAGCTATCAGCCCCAAAAGGCACCGCGCAGAAGGGCCAGCCAAGGGAACAAGCGAGAAGGGTGGGCTCATGTTGGGCCGGCCAGCCAACGCGCACATGCCCAAGCTTGCAGGGGAAGGATGCTTTTGGATAGCACCCTTGAAGCGTGCAACGGGGGGTTCGTGTGCCCAACAACGCCTCGCGTACCAGCAATTTGGCAGACTCGTAAGCTGCTGTCCCTAACGGCTACAGCAGGCGAGGACAATTGCCCTATCGGCCAGCCTCTCTGACGTGGGTGTCAGACTTGAAAATCCTGGCCTGGGCTGGATGGTGGATGATGCTCCGGCACGAGGACTCGGGCCGTGCAAATCTGGAAATCTATTTAGATTGTGAGGTGAGGCCAGCCGCCTCTGCCCGCGGTGCCCGGGCGAGTTGCAGGAACAAGTGGTCAGTGGTCCCTTACTTCCCCTCCCGGGCCGCGTCGGCCATATTGCTGGCATCCTGCTGCCCGCTCACGTCTGCACCCGTGGCGGCTTGCCGTTGTGTACGACAGACGAGCAGCCAGCCAGGCTCACGACAGGAGGGCTGAACGCCTCGAGGAGCTTGCCCTCCTGTGGTATGTGGAGCCGAAAGTGCCAAGACGCACGTCCAGATCCGTGGGGCCTCGCACTCGTACCCCTGCCCAGGAACAGGAAGCGCGAATCTGTCCAGCCGCCTGCCAGACTGCCGGGTTTTCCTCGTGCCGACAAAAAGCCATCTGGGCGGGGTGTGGGCCAATGCGCGATGGCGCGCACAAAGGCGCCTGCAGGGTGAAAGGGGGTGACTCCCGCCGGTGGCTGCGCCGAGCGGACGTCAATACGAGCTTCTGCCAATATTCTCACTTTTTGCATTGTGCATTGGGCGTCATCCCAAATCCCGCACCGTTGGGCCTCCTCCAGACCGGCCAAAGCAGTCCGGCTGCACCGGAGCATCCACGTGTCCCCGGTGTGCCCCAGCTCGTTAGCTTCGTCGTTCTGTCCCTCGCTGTTGGTGCCAAGTTTTCATGGCTATCGATGGATGAGATTTGGGAATCCGGGCTATTGGCGACGCAGGCCACTGGACCGGCTCCATCACCCAAACCGAATCCACTTCGCCGTCGACGGGCTGTCTGGAGCCACCTCGTTTCGTTCAGCTTTGAGGAAAGTCAAATAGTCGCGGTCGCTGGGTCGGGATCGACCGTCGCCATTGGCCTGGTGTCGTTCGAGAATCTCGGTTTTGGGAGAGCTGAGGAGACGGACGGGGGTTAGCCTGGTTTGCCCAGACCGCCAGCTCCATCGTGCCGAGCTCCACCCTTTGGGCCATCGTGCCCTGCCCGGAATGGCTCAACAAGTCTCGCCAGTGCTGCCGGGAGGCAAAAGTATGGACATCTCAACTTGCAGCCAGACCTTCAGTGCTGTTATTGACAGGGCTACCCAGCAGGGGCATCTTCGCATTGCCCGATCTTTTAGGCTGTCCGCATCGAGACCCCATCTCACTCCTGACTTATTCTGCGTACCTCTCTCATCCCAATGTACCAGCCCTGGCGAGCCTGGGCAGTCTTACCATCCAATGCCACGATGATCTGAGAAGAGCGAAGGAGGATCCGATGTTTCACGGAACAGAACATTTGCTACCTGGCAGATACCCCACACTTTGCGGGCTGATAATGCAAAGTTCTCCAGTGCAGTCCCAATGGAGCAACCAGCCAGGCAGCCGCACCGCTGACTTGGTAGGGCTGGGCTGGCCATGCACAGACACACTGTGACCCCCAACCGATCTCCATGGCGAATTGCCGATCATCCGATCCTCCACAGACGGCTGTCACTCTGGATCGACCTCGGCCGCCGCGTAGGCCGATGTCAGTGTCTTCAAGGCTGTTTGTGTTCTGCTAGAGCCTGAGCAACCGAGCACCGCATCTCTTATCACTGTAGATGACTCGTGCTATCTTTGCAGTTCGATCGTGATCATTCGATTCATTCTATATATCTCCGTAATTACTTGAACTCCCAAGCCGGGGCATCTGCCCCTCCAGCTCGCTCGGGCGGCCGTTTCCAAGTTACACAACGTGGAGAATCACCCGCCTCCCCCTGTCTGCAGCACCCCTCGTATTTATCGGTGTGCACTCCGCTAGTTACTGTGTACCTTACCTACACAACAAAGTCGTGGTGCGGTCTGCGCTGTCCGTCGATCAGAGCCAACTCGACGGCGTACACAGCACTCCAGAGCAGCACATTCGTCAAAAGCACCACAGCGGTTCGGGCACCGGCCGCCGCGCATTCGCGCTATTGAAGGATGGGCACGCCGGTTTGTTGTTTCCTGAGACGCAACTAACTACCGCTACACAGTAGAGGCTCGGCCGCCCATGGATCGCGAACTCGCTCTCTTCGGCCGGAGACAACAGCTTGATGAACCCAACACGAAGCGGTGGGGACCTCGCATGCATGGCACATCCACAACGCTGCTGCAATGCGACGTCCTCGCTCTCTTGGCGGCGTCAGTCCGGTGGTGAGATCGTCCGAGCAGTTGCACCCCTTCGTGACGGTGCTGTTGCGGAGATACCACCCAGCAAAAGCGAAAAGCGCCGAGCAGGAGCCGTCCTCAGCCGCACCAACAACGCCCGACAAGCGTCGGTCATTAGTAGGCCAGCCACTGACACCTGTGACAAGTCAGTAAACCGCTTCACCGCAGGGTCAATTATTCCCCGCAATCGCATGACATGATGACCCGCCCCAGACTCTGCGTATGCTTGCAGTTGTCTGGGAAAGAAGCTGGCTCTTACCGTAGACACCGCACCCAATCAGCAGATGATGACTTTTCCCGCCAGCCCAGCGAAGCGCTTCAGTGTCAACACAACCCTCGGAGTAGCACCGCTTGAAGCGCAGTTGACTCGGGAATCCTACTGTGCCATTGCAGGCCCAATTTTGAGCTGAATAGCAGGCAGCAGTGTCCACCATTCACCGTGAGCCAACGCTGAACGCGTCCTGCTGTGTCCACGGTCCAATCTATGAGCCGCCGTGTCTCGGGCGGCTGAGTCGGGGAGGAGGGAAACACATCCGGATCTAGAACGGCTCGCTGCCTCTGCAGCTTGCTGAGGCTAAATCGAGGCACATAACTCCAGAGCAACCGGTCGGGGCACAGGGCGCAACAGTTGACAACTATCTGTCGCTTGAGGATAGGGGCGCTTAAAGCAACAAGGCATTATCAAACTGAGTATCCTGTAATCTCCTGTCTCCTGACTTGAGGCTTGACACACCTAGGTGGCTTATTGTCTCAGTAAACGCCGCCCACGTTCAACAGCCCGCGATAGTGGCGTAGCCGTGATATGACGACCCCCCTCGTCTCGGCCTGCGCCCCTGCGTGTGATATCCCGAGTAACCATCATTGTCTGTGAACGTGATTTGGGCCAGGCGACTCGCTCGCAGCCCGTATCATTTGAGCGTCGAAAGGCTCGAGAAACCACTCTATATCACTTGAGCGAGCTGGGAGTAAGCTTCGTGCCAGACCAGGTTACGTCCGGCAAAGAGGCAGAGGCGCCGTCAGCATACACAGAGAAGGACTCTCTGCCAACCTTGAAGATTCATGCACTACCAGGGCGTTTCTGTGCCTTCCTTGTTCCTCACTTTGTCTTGTCTGGCTCTTTGTCTCAACCCCTGAGTCAACGTTTGCACCGCGATCAGTAAGCTTATAACGAAGGGCCAGGACTAGACAGAAACAGTCTCCTTGAACGGCTGTCAAGACGGGAATGTGCTGTAACGTTAGTACAGCTTTGCTTCCTTATAATGTCAACTTCTCGGAAGCATGTACGGATATGTACGTCGATCCTTGTGCGCCATCACGTCCTCTGAAGCAGCGCCTCCTTCGCCCCTTCCATTCCCGTCTCTCCCTCCGAAACTACTCTCTCACGTACTCACGCACCAGCCTCAACCCACCCGTCCACATTCCGCTTAATTCCCTCCCCTCCAAAACCAAAAACCAAATCCAATCCAACCATCCCTTCCCCCCCCCCCCCCCCTCTTCCCCGGGAGACCCCCCCTAAAAAGCCTCCCCCATAACCCCCCCAACCGCCGTCTCAAACCCCTCCCTGTCCAGCGCGGCCCCAAAGTGCGGACACCGCACGAGCGGCGCGAGCGCGCGCTTCAGCGCGTCCAGCACGCCCGCGCGCAGCAGCGCCGCCGCGCCGTACCGCGCCACCAGCGCGAACCAGGCCTGCACGGGCGCCAGCTCGGCGCCGTCGGGCGGGGTCAGCGACGAGGCCAGCCCGTGCAGCGCGTGCAGGGTGAGCGAGGTCGTGCGCCAGGAGAGGTTCGGGTCCGGGGTTGTGGTTGTGGTGGGGGCGGTTATGGTAGTGGGTGCGGCTGTGGTTGCGGTAGGGGCTGGGGTTGTTGGCGGGTGGAAGGTGGTTTCGCTCGTCGGTGCTAATGTGGGTGGGGGGGTAGGAATGAGAGTGGTGTTGTCGAAGAGAGGTGGTGATGGCGCTGGTGGCGGTGCTACCGGCGCGAGCGAGCCAGTCGAGGTGTAGATGGTGGTGGTCGGGCGGAGAGAGTTGATGACGGCGATGGCCTTGGTGCAGGGGACGCGCAGGGCGGTGCGTGCGGCCGCTTGGAAGATGTGGTCGGGCGCGTGGCGCAGCGCCAGGCTGGTCGCCATGAGCGTGTGCCCGTTGCCTTCGTGGCCGATCAGGGGCGCCAGCGGAGGCGGGCTGTCTTCGGGTGGTGGGTGGTAGAGCGACGGGTTTAGGTGGTCGCGGCAGATATGCTCCAACCTAGGAGGAGAAAGTTAGTCTTTCTGATGCCAAGAACCATGAAAGAGGTGAAAATAAGTATGCTTACGCGAGGATGAAGTTGATGGCAGCTTGACTTTGAGCTGGTGTCAAGGCCGGCAGGCATGCCGTATCAGAGTCGTACGCGGTGTCCTCGTCAGAGGGCAAGGGCGACGGGGATGGCGGGCTGCTGATGTAGAAGGTCGGCGCGCCCATGATCTCGTCAAATCCAAGGGTGACGGTAACCTCGTCAAGATCCTGCTGCAGACTTGACGCCATGCCGCTCGTCAGCCGGGCTGGTTGAGGTGTGGCCTTCAGCAGCGATACCCCTTGGTCCAGAGTCAAGGGCCGCGACTTGTTGTTGACTGCGGCCTCGACGTGCGCCCGCATGGCTCTGTTTTCGTTCAGGAGGGCCTGGGATTCGCGCTCGACGGCCTCGATCATCTCGCGGATGCGGGCAACGTCCATCTCGAGCTGTTTGACGTAATTGGCCTTGCGCTGGCGGTGCTGGACTTGTGCCTTTCGGACCTGGGCGCGCCGGAGCTGGGCCTTGTCGGCGGCCGAGTCTTCTGATGCGGCATCCTGGGCTGCTGCTGCTGCTCCGTGTCTGAGTTTAGTCTTGGGACGCATGGCTATACAGCTTGAGGAGATGCTGGAACAAGCATGGGAAGGTGGGATGGACGAAACAGAACAGAATGAGCCTCGTCCTTATGAGTACAACGCAACATCCCGAAAGATCTTCTGAAAGAGGAGGACTTCACGGAGCTCTCCGTCCCCTCTCAAATCATGCAGGATGCCCCCGCCCCCCGGCTTAGACAAGCATCGCCGATGTGCGTGTGAGGACCCTGAGGGCCGATGGCCCAAGACGGGCCGCCGTCCAATCCAAGACGCCTGCAGATGGCAAGAATGCGAGGCCGTATGCGTTGTCTGTCCGCAATGACAAATCTTTGGCACCCCAACCCAGCGGCTTGCCAAGCCAGGATGCGTACGGTGTACTCCGTACATTGGACCTCATCGAGCTCTGAGCAAATCTAAACGCAGAGCAAGTGGAACAACACTTGTATGTAATCCAGATATGCGCATCGGGAACGGAACGAAACGACAGCAGCGCATCACGGGAACTCACCTGCCGAACTGGAACCCGCCGCCCCGGGAGTGCTGTCCACAAAGCGGATCTTCTTCACGCCGAGTACCTCCTTCGACTTTTTCCAGAACGACGTGAACGAGGGCCGGTTCGGGTCCGGCGCTTCGTCTGCCATGACGATCCACACCCCGCACCGACAGCCCGGAGTTGTCGTCGTTTAGTGATCCCCGTTGCTGTGCCTCGGTTGCCGAGACCGGGAGAGAGGCGGGCCGAGATATCGATTTCGAAAGAAAATCAAGACCTCAAAACAGAAAGCCCAATAGCGTTAACACAGCGCTTCGTTACAAATCTCGAAGCCGCAGTGGCGTATGTACGTCTCGGATGGTTCCGCGGATGGATGCTTGCCCAAACGAAACAGGAAGCACTGGCAAGCCACATGGGGAAGCCGGGCATCAAGTAATCAACCAAGTCCAAGTCCCTCGAGCAATCAGGACGCGGGCCAGGAACAGCAAAAATACCCCATCTGCCGCCCAGAAAACTGGAATCAAAAGCAGTCCAGGCAACAGTAAACAGCCGGGAACTAGCACTCTGGGATACTACCTCTCATCGTCGTGTACAGTCAGCGCCCGTGGTAGGCGAGGTCGCCGAGAGAAGCAAGGGGGTTTGCTCACCGTCGCCACGGCTGCCCAATCAAGTATAGCCCCAGATCTCCCATCTGGCAGCCGGACGATGGATTCAAGCTAGCATGCTGACATTGACTGAATAATGAACCAAATCCTCGAGGAATGAAACATGGATGTTACTCAAATCTTCTTGGACAGGTGTGTGAGATACTCAAATACTCCTTCCTCCCTGACCCACCAACACACGCATCGGCAACCACACGATGATGACGCTGTCAGACTTTAGCACTGGATTCCGCATCCTCATGCTAGCATGACCACATCTTGCCTATCTTCCAGTATCTACCGCACCGGCCCGAGTATTCTCAACCGTGCTCTCTGTATGGTATAGTACAGCAAATCAGCAAAACCCTCCCCCAAACGCCCTTGATATGCTTGTTCGCCAAACCACCCTCCCCCAAACGCCGACGCAGCAAAACGGACAATACCGTCCCAACCCCCCTCCTATAAGCCCGCTTTTGCCAAACCCGCGACATGCCCCGCCGACCTCATCATGCAAGCCGAGTCTCCGATCTCCTTCATCCGGCATCCTTCAGGAGCAGGCGCCTGTAAACCATCCCCCGCCCACTCCAATCAATCAATCCCCCCTTACTCCTCCTCCTCCTCCTCTTCTTCATCCTCACCCGCCTCACTCCCCAACTCTTCCTCCTCTTCCTCCTCATCCTCACCACCGCCCTCAGCATCACCATCATCCCCATCCCCCTCCAGATCCAGCAGCGCCATCGGCCGCCACGAGACATAGCTATTCTGCAGGTCCAGCCACCGCCTCGCGACGGGCAGCTGGAACGGATCAAACGGGAAACAAGCCTCGAGGTAGCCGACGCGCGCGCTGCCGCTGCCGTCGAGCTCGAACCCGGAGTCGCGCAGGGCGCCGCCCGTGGCATAGCTGCCCGTGAAGAACTGCGAGAGGTGGACGGACTTGTTCTTTTCGATTTGCGGGTAGCTGGAGTTGGGGGAGTGTCAGAACATGGTTACAAGTCGCTGAGGAGGCGCTGGGGGACTGAGGGATCAGTAAACTGACATGTAGATGAGCCCGAGGTGGTGGGAGAGGCGGGCGAACTCGTCGACGATGATCGGGGAGCAGCACTTGAGGGGCTAGGGTGCCATGTCAGCCATCTTTCTGGAACTGTCTCACAGCGGAACGGGATGAGAAAGAGGCGGATAACGCACGTTCAGCTTGCTCCCAATGTTCGCCTGCAATCTCGACCGCAGCCCGGCCATCCACGGCAGTTCCCGACCGATGAAGGAAGCCGGATCGTCCCAGTCGAGGCTCGCGGGCACCTGGTCCCGGTCAATCAGGTCGCGCCAGCGGAAACAGAAGATCTGGCAAACAGGTTAGTTCGCCATGTAATGTCCATCTGCATGTCCGTGGCAATACGTACGTAGAGCAAGCCTTGGAAGTACGCACTGCATCATTTGTCAGTATATTGAGAGTACTTCAGCAAGGTATTTCTCGAGCAGACTCACTAATACTGGCTGTACCGCCTCACGTCTGGACCGCGGCAGTTAGGGTGCGTCGCGCGGTACACGTCGATGTGGTCGAGGAGAGTGTTGGTGATCATCTGCACCTGCTCGCTCTGCACTGCAGCGCCACGCGCGGTGAAGCTCGCCAGGTACGCGACCGCGGCCTGCTTGACGACCGGTGGTCGCCGGTTCGTCGGCTCGAAACTGTGCGCAAGACGTCAGCTTGTTCTTCCCCAGTGGCCGTTGCAAAGATTGAAGCGTACGCGAGGTTGAACAGCGTCCCGATAAACATGTCCATCAATCGGCTGGACTTTATGGCGAATTTGAAGAGAAGGTATTGTGTGTGCCGGGATTTGAGGTACTGGACATTCCGTCAGCAGCCGTGCATGGTCCCAACAGCAGTAGCTATGCATACCGGAAGAATGACATTGGAAAAGTCGCTCAACAAGTCCTGAAACGCCTCAAGCGCCTTCGGACTGTCGGGGTCCTCGAAGACAGGGTTATAGATTGAGAATAAAAGATCGAGAATCGCGTCCATGGTCTCCAGCTTGCTCTTGATGGTCAGCACGCGCTTGGCCTGGTCGTCAAGTTCGTCGTCATCGCTCAGCACGGAGTCGGCGTCACTCTCATCGTCGTCATCGCCCTCGTTGGCTTCCGCAGCCTCCAGCTGCCGCAGCACCGCCCGTGTCGTCTCGTCGTCGTCGTTTTCCAGGTCCAGCGTCATCTCGACGTCCAGCTTGACCAGTCGCGAGAGGATGAGCTCCATAATATCCCGCTCAAGATCAGGTCTCGTTGTCTTCAGGCGGAGGAGATGGTCGATGTACTCCATGTGCGTCGCCTTGGAGTCCTCTGAATAGGGAAACTTGGCCGCGACCAGGTCGAGAATGATGTGCGGGCCTGCAGGGAACAGCTCAAGCAGGTACTTGACCCCGACGTGTAGCCACTTCTTCTTCGTCTCCGAATCGACCGGCGCAAAGCCGGCAACGCCCGAGGCGTGCCGCGTATCGCTGAACTTGTCGACGACCATGGTGAGGACCTGCGTGAAGATGGACATCTGTATCGACGACATCGCCGCCAGGAGCTGGATGTAGGCCATGGCAAAGTCCTCGTCCCGCTCCAGCCAGGCGCACCGCAAGACGCTGCCGACCAGCCCGGAGCACGAGCGGCCGAGCAGCGGCGCGTAGCCGGTCAGCGCCACGACGTACGCGATCAAGTCCTGCGGCCTCGCGGTCTCCTCGTCGTCATCGGGTGTGAGCTGTTTCGGCCGCGGCGAGAAGATTTCCTTCAGGTGGTCGTAATCCTCGTCATCCCCGCGGCTGTGCCCCTCCAGCGCCTGCTTCACCTCCCGCTTCGCCTCCTCCAGGCTCTTGCTGCTGATCTCTTTGACCATGTTGAGGTCTTCGTTAAAAACAACTGTTTTCTTCTGCCTCTTGTTCGGAGGCTCGTCCTCGTCTGCGCCATCGGAGTCGTCGGATCGTAGTCGCGTGCCCAGGACGGATGGCGGTTTCCGGAGGATCGGCCTGATCGGGGAGGAGGCGGCCGCAGATGCCGGAGAGCTGCGCGCAACGGATGTAATAGTCGTCATGCTGGCCGGCTTTGTCGGGTGCTAGGCGTGCAACGATAATGTACCGAAAAAACGGCACCAAGATGGGCGGTCGGCGTGGCAGAACCGACGGCAGAAAGGTGAAGATGGCGAGGGCGAGGCGGTCAGAAGAAGCGCGGTATTCCGTGGCAGAGCAAGCGTGTAGACAGCCGTGTAATAGACATAATTAGGTATTTCCTCGAGTCCCAGTCGTGAAAGGAGGATGTTCGGAGTTTTACTGGTCGAGCCCGCAGCCTGGCTTTCTGTCTTGGGCTCTTTGCCGCCGCACCGCAGTTACAGCAACAACAGTGCGCACGCAGGCTTATCGGTCGAAAATGTTGACGGGCATATTTTTTTGGCGAGCAAAGTTGGTTCCCCGCAGTGGCACGTGCAGTGGGGACGGATGCCTGCTGAAGGAAAGCGGTCTGAAAGTCCTGTGCGCTTGATCCACCTTGAAAAACAAGCTCATTGGCGACGGATTCGATGTTAGTGAACGAGGCTCGCCCGTGTCCTCGAGAGAGACACACGAGCAACGACAAACAAGGATTTGTCCTGCATTTCATGGGGACGACGCAGAAAATAGATGCCATTATCAGATGCCGTCCACGTGTCTGACTACTGATGCAGCTACCTGAAGAACCAGCTACCTTTGGCAACATCCTCTTATCCAGGGCATCGGTGACGACGGCGTGGTTAAGCCCTCGGTGTTGGTCACATGCGTGCACGGTGCGAGGGCCCGAAAGCCGGGACATGACGTCTCACCAGTCAGCAAACTGCCATGATTTCGACACATCCTTGAAGAGTTTACACAAAGGTTCCAAGCACTGATGCCAGCCAGGTCTTCCAGAATCCCGCCTTCCTCGCCCGAAACAACTCCCATTTCCCACGCCAACCTGGAGTAAACCCTAACTAATGTACTTTCCGTCCGGCGACCCGGCAGCCTGCACCTAATGTGTGGGCCGAGTCTGGCCCGGCAACCTTGAACGGCCTGGTGCTTATAGATACACAGCGACGAAGACAACAACAAGACAAAGACAAACTAGGAACGGATCAGAACCACCGCAGATGCGTGTGCTGTTACGCTTCAGCACAGAGCGGCGGGGCCGTACGAATGCATGAAAGGGGGAGCCTAGTACTCGGCCCCGGCACCGTTATGCCCCGGCTGCGCGCCGTACAGGTTGTAGCCCTGCGGGTCGCCGCCCTCCTGCTGGCCCGGCAGGCCGGCGCCGAAGGCACCCGCGGCCGGGTTCCCCCCGCCGGGCGCGCCGTAGCCCTGGCTGCTGGGCCGGTTCTGTTGGTTCTCGCCCCGGTTGGACTGGTTCTGCTGCTGTCCGGGTTAGCCTAAGACAGGGCACGTGTGCAATACAAACAGGGCGGGGCGAAGTGCAGGCGTCGGCTATGACCCGAGACACTCGGCGACAAGAACAGAAGGTGGAGAGAAGTGAGTGATAGACCTACTTCTCTGTACTTGGACAGGTAGATCTTGAGCGCCTCGGCGTAGTTCTCGAAGCCGAGCGAGCTCATGGCGAAGAGGATGTCTTCTCCGTTGACCGTTTTCCTCTTCTCCTGATGGCATTTCTCGGACGCTGCGATAGGTCAGATCGTCTGGACCAACGAGAGAGAGAGAGAGGACGGAAGCGAGAGGTAGTAGTCCACCTTGCGGGGGGCTCTGAGACAGGCTTACCTTCACTGGTGATGAACGAAATAAACTCGCTGACGCACTCCTGCATGCACTCCTTCGCCTCTTTAGCGATCTTTGCATTCTCGGGCAGCGCCGTCTTCATGATGCGGGCCACTGGCGCAAAGTTGCGTATGTTAGCATCGTAGACATCAGCCTTGTCCGCCTTGGACGTCAACGACGAGGACGACCACGGGCCGCGGACCGCCGCGGCCTGCGGCGACGACGGCGACCGGGGCGACGAGCGGCCCGACATGGACGCGGAGCAGCCGCCGCTGGGACGCGCGCGGTGTTGTCTGATAGGCAGGGGCAGATGCGACGCCAGTCCGGGAGGGTCTCGCCGCCGCCATGCAAGCGGAGCGCGGGCGTTGAGGGGTGAGAGGGGCCGCCACGGCAGGCGCACGCGCGAATCATGGTGACTCTGGGAAGCATCCAGAGAAGCATCGAGGGCAAGGGAAGCGAGAAGCACGACGTACCATTGGCTATGGGTAACCACCGATCCTGCTCTTTAACCTCGAACTCGTAGCCGAGCCCGCTCGAGTGTGGGTCTTGGGGGTCGTTCATTTGTGCTTCCTCGTCACCCGACGGTGCACCTTGTTCGACATCCTTCGGATTGGATTGGGGGGAGTCGGACATATTTGGCTACCTGCAGCGGCTGCTGGCTTCTTGTAAATTCCTTGGACTGCCAACTCGCACAGCTAGGGTTAGAGTGGGTGATGTGTCGCCGGACACGTTGCAGGGTAGTAAAGAGCTTTGCGGCCTCCTCCCTCCTCTGACGGCTTGGACCTGCACGAGCTGCGTCAAGCAGTGCCTCTCCGCGCCTGCCGGGCCTCCTCTGACTGGCTACCCTGCCCGATCTTCAGGCTGGAACAAGGAAAACGCCGCGATGGGGCGCTCTGTCGGAAAGGGAGGGGTGCAAGTAGCGCGTAGGGGGTTTTTGGACACGACGGCCGGCCTTGAAGTGACGGCGCGGACCCGAAGGAGTATCGTGGGGTGAGCCGCACCGGTGGGTTGCGTGGGCTGCGTGGGTTGCGTGTGGGTGCAAGGGGTGGTGGGTGTGGGATGTGGGACTGTGGGCCGCTGCTGCACCCTGGAAGTGTCTTGCTGCCCGCTGGATCGCCTTGCTGCAGGACAGTGTCGCCGTTGCTGCAGGCAGAGTACGCAGAAAACGGTACCGCAAGCCTTAGGCACTGATCCGACCGGCCGACCACCTGTTGCTCCCAAGCCGCGGGGTTCAACAGCGCGCGTGGTGTCTCTGTGTGCTATTGTGTGTCGCCGTTACACCGGAATGCAAATGCGATAGCCGGCTGGTTGGGGGTTGTGGTCGACACCGGGCAGGAAGGGCTCGTGGGTGCAAAGAACAGCAGATTGGCTGCGCGGCAACGGACTTGACTGTGTGCCTCGTGGGGCTAGAATGGTCTGTCTCTGCAGAGTCGCGTCAGTGGCCGGTGCGCGTCCCGGGGTGAGGGCTGGCATAGGAGTTTGTCAGATGCATCTGCGCAACTTGCGCAACCTACGCGACCTGCGCAAGCCTGCGTGACCCTGCGTGTGCAATTCCGTTACCGGTGACGCGATGGGACTGCGATGGGCCGCGCCGCCATGGCATGCGCAAACGGCTACCGGACATACCTAGGACGAGCGTACCAGTGACAGCGGGCCGGGACAATGGACAGGGCTGCCTGGTCGCAAACCGGTCGCCTCTTCGGGTACGGCAGGTAAGAGGCGTGTTGCGAGTGGGTGTGTCTGAGTTGGCCGCGAACCTAGTGTCGGCTTGGGCTTGCAATGCGCCGGGAAACTGGGATGCAGGAGGGCTGCAGCGCGCGCGTGGGGTTGTTGCGTGTAGGAAGATGGAGTTCGGGGAGAAAAGAGGAATGCGCGGGCGAAGCGGGTCCAAGCAGTCCGGGCCTTGACCCGAGCGAGCTACCGACCAAGCCCCTGTCACTCACTGCACAACAAGCTCCATCGCCAAGGCAGACGCAAGAAGGTATTATCGATAGTTGTGACCTGCACACTTGCGGCCACGCTTCTTCGCGTTCTTTCAAGACGTTTGCCTACTCTCAAACAGACTTCGTCGTCGTTTTTTCACTCTGCGCAGCCCAGCAAGTTTGAAGAAGAAGCCATCACCAGACCGCTTCTTTTCTTACCTTCTTTATGACGGTCCCCTGGAAGCCTCGACCCTGGCATGACGTACGGTTCATATGCGCGCAGGTGGGGGGTGGACAGAGCGAAACGTAAGGAAGCCGGCAGTACGGAGTCCGCACGTCCTGCATCGCAAGCATCAAGTTTCCTGCGCCACGAGACGAAGGGCTTCTCTGTACAAGTATGCTGCAGAGACATGGCCGTCTTAGAATACATGCCCTCCGCCTGTTTCCAGGGTAGGTAGGGTGGTGTGGAAGAGCACCAGAAGGGACTAGTCCGGCTGCAACGCAGACTCTTTGCATCCCTCTCTTCCCGTCATGAGCGGTGAGTGCACAACCGAAACTCTGCTGAGGGACGGGGGGCTCCAAGTCTCAGATAGAAGGAGCCAAAGTGCGAATTCCCCGGAACACACACGTATTCCGCAGGAGGACAAAGTGTAGATATCGGCCGGGTTGTGACGATGTCGTGGCTTCGAGGCGCTAAAGACGTCTTGGCGGCCGGTCGAGGGGCCAAGGATGGTGGGCGAGCGAGCTGCATGATTCGACAATTCCTGTCGCAAGGTAAATATGCAGGCAGGAACAGGAAAGAGCCTGACCGGCCTGGAGAACGGGTCTTGGGCCGAAAAGGCTGGCGTCGACTGGCTGAGGTTTCTCCGCATGGTTGCCTTGGGCTACGCAGACGTGCGTGTGACGAGATTTCTGGGACGGCTGGTGAGTGGTGGTAAATTCCCCAGCTTCGAGCCAATGGCAGAAATTCGAGCTGATCCGGACATATTACTGGGAGAAAGTGGCAGTTGAATGCCCTTCAGATCTAACGTCTCATTCCAACTGCAAATATCCCAGCACAACAACTGGGGAGCGAATGATTATGTCGGTACTGTCTCATTAGACTCTGACACAACCGGACAAGAGCAATTTCGGGCAGTGCGGAGGGATGATGTCCTCCCACACTGCTGCCGGATTGCGCAAAGTCAGCCAGCGCACCCCACCCTCTGTCATACACGGGGGTACCAATCCCATCGCAGCCCAACCAATGTGGCTGGCCCCCTCCCTTCGGTTGGGCATCTCGATGGCTATGCAGCTAGCTGCAGAACAACACGACTTTGTACAACTCAGCACACCATGGGAGAGTAATAAAGGGCATGATTTTGTGCAGCTTGTGTCCAACCTCGGATCCTTCTCCCGTGCTCGACTCCGTTTGCGGATACCGGTCGAAGCTTGTCCCCATGGTGGTGCAAGGGCCGAGTCATCCAGAGGGGCAGCCCAAGCATGAAGTGTCCTCCGAGATGTGCTGCTTTCGATCTGCACGAGGTGACGACACCATGTGAGTCTGTTATTAACGACGTCATGTCATGGTGTAGCATATTCGGTAGCCCGGCGGGCTTCCGCGCCCTTGTCTGGTGTGTGCGAGGTTTTTCGGTTTTCATGATTGCACAACCTGAACGTTGTTCTTCTTCTGCAACGGAAATCAGCTCCGAAACGATAGCGGCGTCAGCTTGGTGACTCTGCCCGTACCTTCCACTTGTCAAGCTCATCCTGCTTCGCCTTGTACTGCTTGACCAAGTCGTCGAGAACCTTCTTCAAGCCCTCGGCGTTCGTGCGGAGGGCGGGGACGACATCCTGGACAGTCCGCTCTACCAAAACGCCATTGATCATGCGGAAGCACTTGCGGTCACCCGGAAGCGGCTCCAGAGTCTCAAGAACGAGCCTGCCGACGCCGGTTAGCGATGAGCGGTGTGAGAGCAAGATGGAGCGGTGTGATGAAAGCCAAGATGCTGGACGCCGGTGCAGTTGCCAAAGTAAACAGGCTCCTTTCGTTGCGGTGAGATCAGAAGAAACCAAATTCTCACTTGTGCTCCTCGGCCTCTTGCTCGACATCGCCAATCTTTTGCGCAATTTGCTGCAGTGTGTTTTTGTACGTTGTGTACTGCACCTGGAGGTCTGCGAAGTTCAGAGTCAGCAGCCATTCCTGAAGTGTCCCATATAAAACTCACCTTGCTGCCTCTTGGCTGGTACTGTTTGAGATGCCATAGCCGTTGTAAGAATGAAGACAATACAGGAGTCTCCAAGCCTTCCCCAGATTTTTTTTGATGTCGTCGTTCTGGTCGATGAGGGGTGCTACGCAAGTTGAACCAGTTATCGGGGCCCTGTGAGGCATCAGCAGCCAACGGGCCAATCCCGCTGGGGTTTACTTGGTCAAAGCTTCACTTCCGCTAAGGTAGAGAGGCGGCCCACTTCACTAGCAGCGGCGTTAAACGGCTGGCTGGTTTTCCCAGTCACGTCTGAACATGGACAGCCACGGACAACCTTACTCACCCTCTGCCGTCAACATCCACAATGCATCCCTTGCTGCATACCAAGGACAATACGGGTGAGTCCTTACTACTCCAGACTCAGCATGATGATGCGCCCTCGTATATTCTAACGGTTGCAAATTCAGGTTGCGAGCAGGTGATGCTCGCGCTCGAAGAATGCCACGCCAAAGGCTTCATGTGGAAGGCGGCCGGCATGTGTAATAACACTAAGAAACAGCTGGTCGCCTGTCTCCGGGCGGAGCGGACGAAGAGTCAGGATCTGAACCGGAGCGGCGTGGAAGACAAGCGCACGAGGATACGGCAGAAGTGGAAGGAAATCGACGAGAACTCCTGACCGCGGTCGACGTCCCTGCTCCCTTGCCGCCGAACCCACGACGATACCCCAGATCCGACATTCGACGCATCGGACTTGCGAGATCATCATCTACAACGTACTGGCAGTGAAAAGGCGAAGAGATTGGGTGGCTTGGCAGAACTTGGGCCGCCGGTGCCGGTTTGCAGCCAGCGACCAGTTCCGACCCGGCTATGTATGACACAGCTGTAGAAGCAACACGTTGCCTCAGCATTGTACATTATCATGGTTTCTCCCTTGCTAGTTGGTTCGTCCGTCCGATCGATCCTGCGCTAGCACACAACCCAATCTCGCCCTTCCTCCTCACAGCGCGCGACGGAACGCATCCCCAAACGTGAACAGGCCGTACGCCGCGAAGACGGACAACATGATGGGCACCGGCTTCCGGAGCCGGATGGCACGCGGGAACGCCGAGCCGCCCAGAACGACGGATGCGAGCAAGCTCAGCTCGACGCCGTAGGGCTCGTTGTTTGAGATGCGGTAGCCGCCGAGTCCATCTGCGGCGCATCCGAATGCTTCTTTAGCGGGTATCCTGGGCTGGTTAAGGGGTTCCAGAAAAGTGGTGGTTCTACGTACAGAGCAGACCGACCGCCGTCCCCGCGATAAGGCTGGGCTTGCTCTGGGTGCGAAGGTATCCGATGGTTCCGCCGGCGGCAGTCAGCGCCGCGAGGACGTACGAAGGAAGGTCCAGGCCCTAGGTCAATTTCGGTCAGTACCATATGTGCACGTTATTACGCAGGTCTTCCTAAGGCGCTCTACCATTCTGATTGTGGTGAAATTCGTGATATCTTTGTTGGGTGCGGTGTCTGGGCGAGCGAGCTGGAGCTGTTTGAATGCTTCCGGGATCTCTCGGCTGTCCGAGTCCCGCGGCAGAGCAGCTTACCAAAGCTGCCCCGCCAAGCACTTGCGACGGGGAAGGAAGGTGGGGCTACCTGAGTGAAGATCCAAGATGGACATTCCGTCACTTGGGACGACAATGGATGGGACTCGGAGCAAATGCTCGGCAAACACAGGCCGACTACAATCGAGTACTTGTAATATATCGTTCTCACATTGGAAATAAAATACCTTGGATGTCGTCAGGAATTTTGGGCTCGTTTTTTGTCGGGTCTAATACATACTCCCAGCATACCGTTTATGATTGAAATGGAGGTTCAGAGGGAAGCGGGCAATCAGGAGGTTCCAGGTTCGACTTCTGGGCGGATCGTTTTTGCTCGAGCTGCTGTGATTGCGGTGATTCGGGGGATGCTGGGGGCCTGGCGGAATGGGACACATGTACTGAGTACTAGTAAGTAACGGTTGTCAATGTTCACTGGGAGTAGTGGCTTGATGACCCGAGGCGCTAACGTGAGCCTTGGGCAGGCGGCATCCATGAATGTCGCTGTTGTATCGAACATCGCCCTGTGGCTGTGCTCCTCGCAGGAATCGGCTCTTGAATTTGGGGTCTTGTGTAACCACAGTGATGTGCAGTTGCTGAGTCGCTCGGCTTACCAGAGATTCTTATGTGTCCCCGCCAGCAAGGGTTCGACAGGCTAATCCATTATTAAGGTTCTTCTCTAACCCCTGGCGCCGCCTCATTGAGGCCTGCGGCGATCCGCGAGTCCGCGACCAGCAGCAGGGTTACAGGATTGCTCAGGAACAATAAGGTACGGTATTTGGGTAGCAGCGACCAAGAATGTCCGATGACACAAATGACACGGGCTCAAGCTGGCGAGTATAAAACTGAGATCTTACCTTGCAGGCAGGATATGATGCAACGGCGAAGAATGCCCTGCCCTCAGAGGCCGATTCTCGCACGAGGCAGCCGCGGAATGCCTCATGGATGGGAAGGCTGTCTTTTGACCCCACGCGCGACCCTTGAGCCCGCAGCGGGACCCGCCTCGACCCGAGTGGGGTGGTGCCCTCCATTCCGCCCGCCATTCTGCCCAGTGAGCAGAGCAGCCGCACAGCCTCAGCAGCGGTTCAACCATCATCACGCATTCACCAATCACCAATCGCTCAATGTGTGCGTCGAAGGGAACGAAGAGGTAAACCCGGAGAGCGGGAGGCTTGGTTTGATGCGAAGTCGGGATCGCGCTCGAGGATCCTAGGACTTCCATGGTGGGACTTGCAGGTTGGACTCGGGCTTGTCTGGTACCCCGAGGCGGAATAATGGGCGTTCCCCGTGGCTATGATCATCCATGGACTGTATGTATGGATGCGAGGACCGGATATGCCTTGATGGCGAACGATCACTCACCGAGAATGGATACGTCGGAATCCCGCATACACCATGATGATGGTTTGCCGCAACTCGCAATCACTTCAAGCCTTCAAGCATTGGGCTCCAGGAGTTGACGACTGTCCCGTGCATATGCTGTTATCGACAGGTACCACGCACTCTGTCCCACAATCCCACATTCTCATCCAACTGTGTGACTTGCTGGCTTCCAAACGGTGGTTCTAGCGCCAGTTTAAGCGCTAGTTTGATCGTGAACACCACCAGGCTCGGGAGCGCAGCCGCCCTGCGCCTCAACCCCCAGTTTTTCGCGCGCAGGGGGGCCAGGCGAGGCGGCTTGAAGCCATCCCATCCCATCTAGCTCAGGTCGGCGCCGGACCGCCCTCGCGCCCCAAGGACACCCCAACTGCTCCTCACACCCGACGCTGTCGATCGTTTACCTCGACCATAATTCCGACAATTGCTTCTTAGCCCAGGCAACTGTTTTCGACCCAGGTACGGATCAGGCGCGAGTGCAGCGGATCGCGCGCAATCACTCAGCTTCGTGCCTCACCCCGCCGCGCGCAGCCGCACCTGCCATGACTGCCGCCTGATTCTGCCGCTCGAGAAAGTTCGGGGGAGGAAGCTGCGCACCGCAACCACACCCTGCCTGCCAAAACCAGGTCGATTCCCCAGGCACATCAATTCCCATATATATATCTTTGCCTGGCTTCGCCGCGGACCACCTGGTCCCCCCTCCCGCCGCAAACATGTCTTCGGCCTATGTCGTTTACCCGCCCGGCCCTGACACCACCACAGCCCGCCGGGACCGGCTTGAGCAACCCCGCAGCCATCCAGCACACGACATTTCACAACACCAAAACCAACACCAGCAGGCTCAGCGCGACCACCTGAGCCCCTTTTCACATCCGCTCGGCAGCAACACGGCCTCTCCGGCGTTCAGCGCGAACACGCCTGCCGAGTCAGTGTCCACCCTTAGCGTCCACTACCAGTCCAGCGAGTTCAGCGAGCTCGACGACCCCTTCTTCGGCGTCGACTTCAACGCCGTCGAGGGCGCCTCTCCGTCTTTTCTGGACGACGACATCCTTCAGTTCAACAGTGCCGGACAGCTTGCCAACGACGCCAACGTGCGAGCCGTGCCCCCTGACGCGCAGCATGTGTACCAGACTACATCCTATCTACCACTGAGTCCCGACAAGAGCCCCTCGCTACCCGGGGGATCACCCAACGGACTTGGAAGAGAGGACGCCGCTGCCCGGGGCGTCTTTCCTGATCTGTCCAGGACGTCCGTTGCGCCTCACGAGCTGTCGCTCAAGCACGAGGCGTCGTCTCCAGAGCAATCGGCCAGGCCAACCGGGTTCCAGCTCACCCCCAAAACAAGTGGTAGCGTCGATTCCAGTGACGACGGCCTCGCCACGACTCCCGCGATGCAGAGTCCCCGTGTCACAGTCTCTCACTGGGACAGGGACAATGCGGGAGGAGCACACGAACCGAATACCGGCCCATTAGGACACGGTGGTACAGGCTTTGGAGCTGTTCGCGATGGTGCCGGCCGGTGGATTCCAAATCGGATTACTGGCCAAAGCGGATGGGAACCTTCCACCCGGTCTGCCATCCAGGTCGAAAGCATCAACGGACTGGCGGCCCAGCGAAAGCTGGACGAGCGCAACCAGGAAGTCGATGGTTGGCTGGAGAGTACCTCGCCCCTGTCGCATGCCGGCGCACAGGCTGAAGGGCAGCCGACTGACATGCCAAGTGACGGGCCTGACAACGTTCCCCTGCGGGAGATCTCCATGGGCGACAAGACAGAGAATACGCCTGTGCCGGGGCAGATATACTACGTTGAGACCGGGGGCGAGCTGACCCGCGAAGACCTGGAGATCATGCGTCAGGCGCGCAACTGGGACAATGCGCCTGTGCCCTTTGCCATCAGCCGGCCTGACTACACCGCTTATCAACCTCAGACCTCTCAAGCCGCCATCGAGAAGTACGAGCGAATGTGTCACGATAATGCCTCCATTGTGTCGAGGGCGGCCACCTGGGGCACTCGGCGGCTCAGCCTGCCCAGTATCATCGATTCGGAGGTCCAAGTTGCCGGCAACCTCCTGAAGAAGTTGTCTCTCAGCCGTGGAGATACCCGGCGACCGAGCATTCTCGAAGGCCTCCGGGGCCTCGTCCGGAGACCGAGCGTCAACTCCAGCAAGCGCACCCGCGCCGAACCCGACGATGCCAGCTCGTCCCCCACCGATTCGTTATCAGATCGGAAAGAAAGCCCGGCGAAGCTCGCCCCGCCGAGTTCAAAGCCAGGCTGGCCCAGGAAACAGAGTGTGCCAAGCATCAACACCGCGTTCATCGATGTTGGCAGCAGTCTGGCTTCCATTGGAGCAACCCATGCCCGGAGCGGCTCCATCAGCGCCACTCCTATCACCTCACCCCGGAGCCCCAGTGGCCTAGGCCTCAGTGTAAAGAGGCCCCTGAGCCGCTTCCGGAGCAAGTCGGAGTCCACCGGGATTGTCGATCTGTGGAAAAAGAGTGGCGGACCACCGGTGTCGAACTTGGGCAATGCCAAGGTCAATGCACCTGAGGTGGACGATGATGAGGACGACGACGATGACATGTACGAAGACGGAGACTTGGGTACCGACTCAGATAAGCTCATTGACGATATCGCGCCCAACTTTGCCGGCTTTCAACAACACCTCTTGAAGCTGAACCCTCTGCTGGCAACCGCCAACAACTACTTGGTTGACCGCATAGCTCATCACCAGGGCCTTCGTTACAAGGGCCTCCTCAACTTAAGGGTCAAACACATGCAGGCCATTGCCGCCCGGAACTGCTCTTGCGGGACCATGTGTATTGCCCTGGGAGGCAGTGCCAATATGCTGGATCCGAAAGGCGACACACGCAGCCTTGATCCGCTGTCTGCCAGGTACGACGGCTCGGACGGGGATGTCACCCCGCTGGAAGGGGCCATCAACCAGGACAGTTTCCCGCAGGACATTCCGATGCCGCCGACGGGCTCGTTGCCGGCCGAGTTCGAATGCCAGCTCTGCTTCGCGGCCAAGAAATTCCACAAGCCGTCGGACTGGACCAAGCATGTCCATGAGGATGTCCAGCCCTTCACCTGCACGTGGTATCCCTGCAAGGACGCCAAGATGTTCAAGCGGAAAGCCGACTGGGTGCGCCACGAGAACGAAGGGCACCGCCACTTGGAGTGGTGGGCCTGCGACGTCGACGAGTGTACGCACATATGCTACCGCCGTGACAACTTCCTGCAGCATCTCGTGCGCGAGCACAAGTTTGTCGAGCCCAAGGTGAAGACCAAGGCAGCCATGAAGCGCGCGGGAGGCGTCGACCCGACCTGGGCAAAGGTGGAGAGGTGCCATCAACAGACCGCCGTGCTCCCCCAGCAGGAACCGTGCCGGTTCTGCGGCAAGGTCTTCCCGTCCTGGAAGAAACTGACCGTCCACCTGGCCAAGCACATGGAGCAGATCAGCCTGCCGGTGCTCAAGCTGGTAGCCAAGAAGGAGCTCGACGAAGACACCATCATCAGCCCCGTGCAGGAGCCCCCTCCTCGCTCCTTCCCCGCCACTGTCTACCCCATCAAGCAGGAGCCGCACCCCTTTGGCCCGTCACCAACAATACCCCATGGACCCATGCCACGCCAGCCAGGCCCCATGGCTTACCCAAACCCGCCGCCGCCGCCTCTGGGTATGTACGCCCTCGGTCCCACGCCTACGAGTCCCTTCCCCGCGGGCCTCTATGCCGGCCCCGACTTCGACGACCTCGCCCACCACCCCCTAGCCCAAGCCCAGATCAACAACATGCAACCGCCGTCGCCCATGGCCCACCCGCACAGCTACCACCAGCCGCTCAACCCGACACCGGTCACCACCGCGTTCCCGCCCTTGCCCGTCACGTCGGCTCCGCCCGCCGCCTACATGCCCGCGCCGCTACCGCAGGCACATGGCGGCGGCGGTGGCGGTTACATGTCGATGGCGCCGGACCTGGAACCGTTCCCGGCGCTGAGCATGAATGCGCTCGGTCTGGGGCTGGGCGTGCAGGACCCCACTGCTGCGGGCCCCGCGCAGATGGGCGGTTATCATAGTAGCGGTGGTGGTGGTGGTGGCGTTGTTGGGGTCGATCATCACCTCCAGCAGCAGCACCAGCACCAGCACCATCAGCAACATGGACATGGACAACGGCAGCAGCATCAGCAGTTCACGCCGCAGGGGTCGGTCTCGCCGTATGCGCACTCGCCGAATGTGCCGCACGGCGGGTTCTACCGATCTAGCTGAGCTGGATGTGTGGTGTGTGTGGTGTTGGCGGTTCGGACCTGTCTGGTTGGGGCTGCAACAGGTGAGCCGACGAGTTGGGTTGCTGTGACTTGAATCGCTGGATGTTGCTTGCGCCCTTCTCCTTCTTCTACCGGCAACCCCCCTTTGCTGTTTCTGCTCTTTGGGGGTTTTTGGATCACTTTTTGTTGTATGTGCATTTTGTTGTGCGGTTGGATTGGACCATGAAGCCCCCCTTTTTGGGCAGTAGCCTTGGTCACGGCCGCACCTTATTTACCTTACCTTACGTACATCTGTTGTTGTTGGATACCCGGTTGTGTGTGGTTCTAAAGGGAGTTCTTTTCGCCGGGACGAGTACGTTGTCATGAGTTATTCTGTTCCCTTTTTACCTCGTCTGTGTGGATTAAGGTTGCTGGAGTGGTGGCGGGCGGTTTGGCGCGTCTTGGGGTGTGGGAGGGGACAGAGCGGTGGCGTTATGAGTTGTGTAGTGGTGTGATGTGCTTTCTTCATGTTGCAGCTGTTCTTCATCTATGCGATTGATGCGGTACTTGCACAGGAGTTTCCAGCCGACTGGAGTATTTGAGTGGAATGCAGGCGTGGATGTTTGTCTGGCATGGGATGTATTCGGGTTTGCAAGGATGAAAATGTACGGTTCATGAGCAGATTACGCATTGATGCTGGGGGTTAGCGGGATGGATCTTGGAGCAATAGACCGCCTCTTTTTACGTCTTTCCATTATCCCCATGTTCAATAGTGTGCTTGTTCACCCTTGTCTAGCAAGCCAAGTTCCAGTACAATGGGTCGTTGCATGTGCCGTGACGACAGCGCGCTGCTGAAGATGGTTGCCACTTAGCACCATCTTGTAGCTTTCTGTTTAGTGGGCTTTACAGGACGGACCGTCGTCTGTCTGGCTGGAGTTCTAAGCGACTGGCGATCCCGGATATCGGCACCGGCGTCGGTTGGGACGGTTTGGTTTTCGCATGACGGACACTACGGCATGATGGATGAACGGCATGGGATGGGAAGATCTTGAGCGGCCTTAATTTCTTGGGACGAAGCGTATGTTCGTGGTTCGATGAGCGGCTATGAAAAGGGCGATGATGCGCTTGTCACGTTGGAAATAACACCGGCGTCGTCAGGAGTCAAGTAGACTGAGTAATATCGCCTGGTGGAGTGAGTTCGTGTGCATATCGTCGAGGGCTTCGTCGTGGCAGTGTCGTTCTGAGCATCCATGATGTGGACGGCGGGTGTCTTGATGAAGGGCTTGGCTGGATTCGGGAACAAACTTCTGTTTGATCGGCCTCACGTCATTGGGGACGAGCTTGTTTCTTGATCTTCTCTCATTTCCGTATCCGCGATGCAGGACTGGACTTACCATGCATTTTCACACAAAGTGTGGCGCCATGGGCAGTCCTCGTCGAGTCCGGTGTGGAATCCAAATCGTTCCGGGTGCCGAAATCGCCATTCCGTCATCCACATTACCGTGATGGAGTACAGAGTACCTTCATTCAGATAATAGGCATGCCGGCGCGAGAAGCCGCCGAGCTCTCACTTTTGCTGGCGCCCACAGTCGAGGATTGGACGGTAGCCTCTCCGAGTTTCAACAGCGTCAAAAAAGACGGCCGTCTCGAACAAATGGCGAGGCCTCACAGCCAATCGGTCGCCAAGTCTCAGTCTGCACAGCCGCCCAAAAGGGCAGCTAAAGGGCAGGGGGGCAGGGGGCCTTTCCCCTTCAGCGCTCTCTTTGCCACTAGCGTTTCACAGCCCCGGGGTGGGGTTCGTGCCAAGCGGCAAACACAGCGTCCGCAACGCTCGCTTCTCCCTCATCCAAGTTGTGGCTCCATCCATTCTGCTCCCAAGTCGCAAGTCTCGAGGGGGCAGAAGCTTTGCCTTTGCCGCATGGAACCTGACAACCCCGGGCGATTCCCAATCGACTGGACCGGGCACACCCTTTTGGCTGTACTGTACAGTAAGATGTACACCCGTGCCGCCAATCAGCATGCGTCGGCGGGCGATTCGCACATGCAGCGCTTGATCTGCCAGTGCTGTGCTAGTACATGTACGAAGTGACTGCATTCGCAACCTGGGTTCGAGACCGCCCAAATGCCCCGGGTTGCGTTGCCCTGGGAGCGTGGCAGGGATGCCGCCTCTCTTTCCAGACCTCGTCTTCGCGCTGCCATTCAGTTTCTCGATTTGGGTCTCCATTCCCGTTTCAGATACCCGCTGGGTACCCTGATTAGCTGCTTCTTGCTTGTGTTGTCCTTTTCTTGTTGCCTTGCTTTATGCCCCCCCATACTGTGCAGACCCCTGCCCTGCTCTCTTTTGTGCTGCCCTTTCTCGTCTTTTCTCGTCACGATGCCCTCTCTTTCATTGTTTCTGTGCTTTCTGGCTGGTGCCAACCCCGTGATCTCGTCCTGAGAGCTTCCCTTCCCCTTTGAGGGGCAACGTGTGTTGCCCGCTTCCTTTCGTTCCAGGTTGATCCTCGGCCGTGTTGTTCTGTTCTTCTTGAGACGTTGATTGTCTTTCGTTTTCCGTTGTTTCCTATCCTCTCATCCTCTTCTCTCCGCCGGCCTTGACGACATTTTTGCCACGGACATATCAACGAGCAGCGAGTGGTGGTGAGCTGGTATCCAAGTCAACGAAGCACGTGTGGATACAGGAGCTGGAAAGCAGGATCCGGGTTTTGGCGGAAGGGGGAACGAATCTTTGAGCACGACATATCCGGGACGAGTAGATCCATCACGATTTGGGGAGTGGACTGAAAGCTCGGACGAACATGCGAGCTCTCGGTGGCCCGCTGCTGAGGGCCGCTCTGGCCGGAGTGGTGCTCGCCGGCGGAGCGTTGGGCGTCGACGTGTTGGAAACCTCCGGCTTCAGCAGCTGCAACACAAACGCCACGGTTTCGGTCCAGAAGGTGAACATCAAGTACAACAACGACAACAAGACCGTCTCGTTCGACGTGGCGGGCACGAGCAACCAGGTGCAGAATGTGACGGCCGTATTGAACGTCACTGCTTACGGCCAGAACGTCTACTCCAACTCATTCGACCCCTGCGACTCGAAGACCTTCGTGCAGCAACTCTGCCCTGGTTGGTTTCTTTGCTATGCCCTTGTTGCACTCCTGAGCTAACAAGTCTAGTTCCCGCGGGCACTTTCTCCGCGAAAGGTTCTCAGCAAATACCGGATCAGTATGCCAACCTGGTGCCTTCAATCGCCTTCCAAATCCCGGACATCGCAGCCATGGCCACGCTGCAGCTGATTTCGCGGGAGTCCGGGGAGAAGGTGGCGTGTATCCAGTCCCAGGTGTCCAACGGCAAGACGGCTAGCGTTCCCGCCGTTTCGTACGTGGCCGCCGGCGTGGCGGGGGCGGCGTTGGTTTTGGGCGGCGTCTCGGCCGTCGGCGCGGCTTTCGCGGGCGGCAGCGCCGCCGCTGGCGGAGGTTCGGCAGCCGGGGGCATGGGCACGATCAGCCCTAGCTTCGGGGAGGTATTCGGCTGGTTCCAGGGGATGGCCATGAACGGCATGTTGTCGGTCAACTACCCAAGCGTGTACCGCAATTTCGCCAAGAACTTTGGTTTCTCGACCGGCCTGATTCCTTGGACCCAGCTGCAGACCTCTATCGACAACTTCCGCGCAGCCACCGGCGGCAACCTCACCAACAACAGCGTCGAATCTCTCCAGAACGCGACGCTGGTCTTCCCAGATGGCTCTTCGCAGGCGACCAACCAAGGCATGCTCAAGAGAGCATTCGACCAGTTTGCGCAGCTGGCCGCCCGGCAGATTCAAACGAGCGTCAACGGCACGGTCGACGAGACGGCGGCATCGCAGGGCGGGCCCGCCTCCACTGTGCGCACGGCCGTCTCTGGCATTCAGGGGTACGTGGAGCAGCTCAGCATTCCGTCCGGCAACACCTTTATGACGGTGCTCCTCGTGGTGGCTATCATCATCGCGGCCATCGTGGTGGGCATCTTGCTGGTTAAGGTGATTCTGGAGTTCTGGGCGCTGTTCGGCAGTTTTCCCAAGGCGCTGTCTGGGTTTCGCAAGCACTACTGGGGATCCATCGCCCGGGCCATCACGTCGCTGATCCTGCTGCTCTACGGCATCTGGGTCCTGTACTGCGTGTTCCAGTTCACCCGGGGCGATTCCTGGGCCGCTAAGGTGTTGGCCGGCGTAACGCTGTTCCTCTTCACGGCCATCCTGGTCTTCTTCTCGTGGAAGATCTGGAGCACGGCCCACCGGCTGAAGCAGTCGGAGGGCGACATCGGCGGTCTGTACGAGGACAAGAACATCTGGGTTAAGTACAGCCTGTTTTACGAAGCGTACAGGCGAGACTACTGGTGGATCTTCGTGCCGACGATCATCTACATGTTCGCCAAGGGCTGCGTGCTCGCGGGCGCGGACGGGCACGGTATGGTGCAGACGATCGCCCAGCTCGTCGTCGAGGGCGTCATGTTGATCCTGCTGCTCTGGAGCCGCCCGTACGAGCGGCGCTCGAGCAACGTCATCAACATCACCATCCAGGTGGTGCGGGTGCTGTCGGTGGTGTGCATCCTGGTGTTTGTGGAGGAGTTTGGCATCGCCCAGACGACGCAGACGATTACCGGCGTGGTGCTGATTGCTGTGCAGTCGGCGCTGACGGGCGTCATGGCCATCCTGATTGCGTGGAACGCCATCGTCGCTTGCTGTAAAGAGAACCCGCACCGCAAGCGGCGCAAGGAGATGGGTAAGTCTTCACTTTTCCCGGACTATATAGCCTTTGAACTCTCCTCATACTAACATATCCTCTCCCAGAAAAAATGCAACAGCGCGATACCCTCACTCCCCTCGACGCGCGCAACTCCCTCCTCCTCGACCGGTCCAAGACTGCCGCCTCAGACGCCTCTTCCTCCTCATCCTACTCCGTCACCAAACCAAACCTCACCACTACCACGACCACAGCCGCCGACTCCCAACCCGCCCCCATCCGCACCGCCTCGCCAGACCAGCTATACAGCAACAGCACTCCCATTACCAACACCACCACCACCAACCAGCGCTTCGTCCCGCCACCGCCACGGCCCCCGCGCGCCAACCCCAACAACACCGGAGGACCCCTCCGCCCGATCACGCCCAGCACGCCGCTGAGCGTGCCCTTTCCAGGCGGACTGCAGAACCCGAGCCACGAGAACCTGATGCTAGGCGCGGCGCCGTTAGGCGGCGGCAGCGGGGTGGAGATGCGCCAGCCGACGCTGCCGGATGTGGAGGGTGGGCTTGGTGGCGGTGGTTATAGGCCGCAGCCGCAAAGGCAGCAGGGCGGTGGGTATGGGAACTTGGGCGGGCAGTCGCAGCTGCAAAGGGGGTATGGGCAGGCGAGGGGGTATGGCGGGGGAGGGGGAGGGAGAGGGTATGGAGGGCTTGGAGATGGGGGTAACGGCGGGTATGGAGGACCGTATGGCGGGTACTGAGCTGTGTCTGTCTGGTGTCCTTGGTTTTGGTGTGAGCGAGCGGGTGGTTGTGTGTGGCTTGTATAAGTGGCTTTGATATCCTGCACATATCTGCATAGCATAATGGGGTGATGTAGATAGTAACACGTTTATGAGGTTTATGATTCAGATGTCAACTTACATGGCAGGATCAAATGCAACTTTACTCGTGCGACAGATAACAGTAAGCTTTGGTGGTGCACCTGTTCGAATGCTGCTGTTCTCGAGCTGTTCTAGGAGACGGAACTCGAAGTCGTTGACCATACAGTGGGCTGCGGGGGATCGCACACTGTACCTTCTTGAAGGGCCAATGACCTCACCTCGCTGTTGCCGTCCATCGACTCGTCGAGCGTTTCCACAACCACCACCCACTAGCCGCCCACTGTCTGGCACGGTGAAGCCAAGGGCCCCGGGAGCGAGTCAACAATTGAATTCGGGGATATAGCAAGGGCGTTGTTTGTGTCTCAATTTTGCACGATTTTGTCCGGAAGTGCCGGGTCAAGACAAGACAAGAAGCACTCGAGTCACCCCTTCCCACTTACCAAGTTTGAAGCCCGATTCAAAGGAGCCAGGGGAAGGCTATACCAACCGACAGTTTACCTGCCATTGCCATGGCTCACGCCGTCGCTCGACACCACGGCTGCTGATCTGTGCCGCTCTGCTAGAACATGAGCGACCTCCAAAAGAGGTGGGCCAGGGCAAAGATCTCCGACGCCATGCATGTCATGGCTCCCCCGCCGCTGCCCGAGTTCAGCGAGCTCGATGAGGATCGCTACAGCGCGGGCTCCGTGCCCAACACGCCCCAGGACGACGACTCGTCTTCGGCATCGTCTATGTCGTCCACCGGTACTGTGATTCCGTCACCGGGCCGGGCACTATTTGCTAGGCCGCACGGGTAATTCATCCCCCCAATCCCTCCTTCCTCCACTATCCACTTCCCATACCAGCGTCCGTGAGCTGACGGTTTTCCCAGCTTCCCCGGCCGCTCATTCGACGCCATTCCCTGGACCACCTACTTTGAGCGCGAGCTCTTCCTCCCCGCCGAAGACGGCTCCATCACCCACCACGTCTACCTGACATCCCCCGCCCCCTCTGCTGGCCCGGGCAAGCCCCCCGGTCCGCTCTTCGTCACGCACCACGGAGCCGGCTCCTGCGGCCTCTCCTTCGCTGTCCTCTCGGGCGAGATCAGGAAACGGCTGCCGTCGGCCGGCATTCTGTCGCTCGATGCGCGCGGACACGGCCTCACCACCACCACCACCACCTCAGACGGAGCAGCTGATGATCTCACTCTGCCCACACTCTCAGCCGATCTCCTTGCCGTCATCACGCTCACGCAGACTGCCATGCACTGGCCCACACTGCCGCCCATCATCTTGGTCGGCCACTCCCTCGGCGGATCCGTCGTCACCCAGCTCGCCTTCTCCCTGGCCAACAAGCGCGGTCCTGCCAGCACCAATGCCGTCCCCCACTCCTCCCAACCATTGAACCCTACCGCTCCCTCACACTCGAAACCGAGTCCAAACTCGAACCCTGGCCCTCTCCATCCTTCAACAACAACAACAACACCTTTACCATTACCAACAACCGCCGTAGACATCGACCTGCTCGGCTACGCGGTCCTCGACGTGGTCGAGGGCTCCGCCCTGGACGCGCTGCAGAGCATGCACGCCTACCTGGCTACGCGGCCCGCCGGCTTCGACTCGCTGCGCGACGCCGTCGAGTGGCACGTGCGGTCGCGCACCGTGCGCAACGCCGTCAGCGCCCGCGCCAGCGTGCCGGGCTTGCTGGTGCAGGTGCAGGAGCAGATGCAGGGTCAAGGCCGGGAGCGCACCGGGCAGGCGGGTTGCGGTGATGTGGAAGGTGTCGGGGCGCTGAGCGCTGGGGCTGTGGGGGGAGTTGACGAGGATGGGGATGCGAGTATGGAGGAGGCAGCTGGGGAAGGAGGAACAGGCCTGAAAGCTAGTGCTGCTGTCGTGGGGAATGGGAAAGGCGGAGATAAGCCGTGGCGGTGGCGGACCGACCTGGCCAAGACACAGCCGTTCTGGGAAGGCTGGTTTGACGGGCTTAGCAAGAAGTTCCTGGCTGGCAGGGGCGGCAAGATGTTGTTGCTTGCGGGGACTGACAGGCTGGATACGGAGTTGACGATTGGGCAGATGCAGGGTACGTATTTGTTCATCCCTTCTCTTGCTTCACCCGTTTTCTTCGTCGGTCACCGTCCACCTCGTGAAGATGGATGACAACTGACCGCGTCCGCAGGTAAATACGCCTTGCAGGTGTTCCCCGAGGCAGGGCACTTCATCCACGAGGACCTGCCGGAGAAGACGGCCACCGTGCTGGTTGACTTCCACCGCAGAAACGACAGGAGCTCATTGGTGCTTCCACCCAAAGTCTCGGAGCTGCTGGCCAAGGGGAAGAAAGTGTGAGGGGCGGGGAGAGGTGTGGTTTGATTTTACCGCAAAGCAGCATACATAGTCCGTCCTTCTGTCCGTATATATACCCATCCTACCTAGGATCAGTCAGAAAATACGGATACTAAAACTTCGAATGGAAGTGGCGATGGCTGAGATACGCAAGAAGTGAAATCGGAAGTCTACTAGTTTATGACCCTCTCTAAGTTGGCCGTATCGCACGCCTGGATATCTCCCCTAAGCCAGACCCCTAAAATTGCCACACTATCCCGTACGCCATCCTAAGCCAGCCGCTGTTTTATGCCAGAGACAAGGAAACTGAAACCACACGGAATCAAACCGCAACAGGCGCAGGCGCAGGCGCAGCCACAACCGCTGGTGCAGTAGCCTCAACAACCTGCTTCCCGGCCTCCCTCTTCGCCGCCTTCTCCTGCTCCTCCCTCTTCCGCTTCTTCGACGGCTGCTGGCCACCACGACCGCCGCCACCATTCTGCTGCTTCGCCTTCTGCTGCGCCTTCTGTTTCGGCGGCATCTTGACCTCAAACTCGCCCAGCTTCAGCGCGCGGTCCGTCTCCCGCGCCAAGTCCCTCAAGTCCACATACCCCAGCTCCTCCACAATCTCCTGGTACGCGCGGCACCGCTGCGCCGCGCTGTACGCAGGCGCCTTGCCCGGAATCAGCTGCGTCAGCGTGAACTTGGTGTTGGCCATCCGGTTCTCGACCTCCATCGCGAAGCGTAGGTAGTGCTGCACCGTCTCCTGCCAGTCCGCCAACCCCCCCTCGGCCGCCGCGCGGAAGCAGCTCGGGTTCTTCTCGGCCGCGGTGGCGATCATGGCGCCGTCGACCCCGAACTGGCGCACCAGCGCGGCCGCGTCGTCGCGCCCCTCCACGTCGCCGTTCATCAGACACGCCACGCCGGCCTCGCGGCACACGTCCGCGATCATGCGCAGCTGCCCGCGGATGGCGCGCTCGCGCGGCCGCATCGGCGTCGTGCGGCAGTGCACCGTCAAGCCCGTAATGCCCGTGGCCACCAGCCGGCGCACGAGCGCCTCCGTCTCGGCGGCCGTCTCGAGCAGGCGGATCTTGACGCTGACACCAATCCCGAAATCGCGCGGGATCTCGGCCGTAAGGGCCGTCAGGATGGCAACCAGCTTGTCCGGCGTGCGCAGTAGCGCGGCGCCCATGCCGCCCGACACGCTGAACGGCTTCGGGCAGCCGGCGTTGACGTCGATGCCGGCGACATCGGGGGCGACGAGGCGCGCGGCGGCGACGGCGCGCGCCGGGTCCGAGGTGCCGAGCTGGAAGACCAACTTGCCGGCCTCGCGGACCGGGTCGAGACGGTAGATGACGGATTCGGGCGGATTGAGTGGGTCGAGCGCGCCTGCGGCCGCGGCGCTGAAGGCGTGCGCCGGCTGCCGCGTGAACTCGACCATGTGCGTGCGCGGGTTGATGCGCCGGGTCGCGCCGATCAGGGAGTGGTCGACTGTTTCGGGGCCTGGAATAAGAGAGGACATATTAGAGAAGGTCGGGGGAGATAGATGCGGGGAGAGGGAACGCTTGTGGGGAGAGACGTACCCCATACAAGGTCGGCGCCGTAATGCAGCGCCAGTAGGCGGGACGGCAGCTCGCCGGAGCGCACCATGGGCGCGAGGACTACCTTGCCACGGTAGTCGACGCCGCGCGGCGGGATGGGCACTCGCAAGACCGCGGTTGACGCTGTTGCATTCCCGGTTGCGGGTGGTGTTGTCGATGCAGTCGCAGTCGCAGTCGCAGTCGCAGTAACAGACGATGTTGATGTTGACGCTGATGCTGTTGTTGCTGCCATCGTCACAGTCGCAGCAGCGGCTGCCGTCTCGTTCGCGACTGCCATAATTCCGATGCTCCGAATACCGCGCACAAAACGGGCGGCACGGAACATTACAGCACTGAGAGATATGACTGTTTGCGAGCTCGAGGTGGCCGAGGTGCCGAATACCAAAGGGGAGGATGAGGATGATTCGATTCCCTGCTGAACACCATCAGACTCCCACAGGTGGGGAAGCGGGAGACTCTAGGAAATTCTTTATCTTATCGGCGCATACACAGCCCTAACCCTCTGACTGTCGGCAGAGTGCCTCCTTTTCCTTTGTTGCTCCTAGCAGTATTCGAGGCAACTACTGATAATTCACACTGTATGTACAAACTCGAGACAGCCCTGCCTAGATACTTACTCAATCTATCTCACACGTTTTGGCTGTGTTCTTCAATCGAGTGGGAGTTGGCTCACTGCTCGCTAGATCATATATCGGTATCTGCTAGTCTTTGACTCGAACTATATCTCCTCCAAACATGCTTGTTCGCTGTCAATACCGCTTGAAAAGCAAAGCGCTTCGGGGCCCAACCCCTTGACCCCAAATTTGTGGCCGTCTAGGACTGATTTAGCAGCATGTCGGGCCAGTCGAAGAAATGGTCGTCCAATGCCGCGTGCCACGACCCATCCGATACATCCTGCTCTTCCCCGTCTTCCCCGTTCTCCTCCCCCTCCTCCCCCTCTTCCACCTCTTCCCGGATACCCCCTTCCCCTACTTCGTCTTCTCCCATCTCCCCCTCTTTCACTTCCTCCTCCCTCACCTCCTGATCCCTGACAGGCAGCGCCGTCTCCGCCCTGTCAAATAGCAAGCCCACGGCCGTGCCAGCAAACGCGACGAACACCTCCCCCGGCACCGCTGCCGTCTCCTCGCTCAGCTCCAGCTCCACCTCCTTCAGCGCGTGCTCCGCGTCCAGCTCCCTCTCCCGGGCCAACCGCACGAGCGACCTCTCCAGCACCGAGCCGGCACCGGCACGGCGATCCCCACCACACCCACCGAAAGGGTCTGTGGTAAAGTCGCACCCGCAGATGGCCAGCCGCCGCAGGCTGGGCGGCAGGCGCGTGCGCAGCGGCGCCGTCCACACCGGCCGCGCGCTCGGGAAGATGTGCTCCTGGTGCACGCGCAACGTCTCCAGCTTCTCGAAGGCGCCCCAGTCGAACGCGCCCAGGTAGAGGTGGTGGAAGTCGAGCGTCTGGAGCGTCGGGTACAGCGGGCGCAGCGCGGCGCTGAGCACGGGCGCCGTGCTGCCGGCCAGGTACGCGTCGGCGAAACCTTTTGTGGTGGGGCTCGTGAAGTGCAGAGTCAGGTTGCGCAGGTCGTCGGGGAAGGCGAGTGCCGGGGCGAGCGTGCGGATGTCGATGCCTGAGACTTTGAGCGTCTTGAGCTCGTGTGGCTGTCGCGGGTGCCGCGGGTCGGGGGGAGGGGGTGGTGTGGGCAGGGCGAGCGGCTCGCAGGTGTCGACCAGGCCCGTGGGGATGTGCTCGATGATGAGTTCTTCTAGGCGTCGGAGTGTGAGGATGTTGCGGTGCGCGGCCAGGCCGGTGTCGTCTTCGACGCCGCCGTAAAAGCGCAGCGTGCCTGCGCCGATGGGGAAAAGGACAACAGTTAGCGGTAGCTCGAAACGACGGGCCGCACCGCTGACACGACATGTCCCCTCCCCCCGGCCTTCCCGTCGCTCACTTACAGCGGTGCAGGCCTGCTAGTCGCAGGTTGTTGATGGGCAGCTGCGCCAACTCAGTCCAGTGCCACTAGCCCGACAGCAGCTCCAAATGCATTTCCCACGCGAACCCTGGGAGCCACGAGAGAAGGCTGGGACCTCCCAGGCGAGCGTGGCGGTTGCCCCCATCAACCTCGACCGTCGATCGACGGCGATGGACAAAAGCGTCGTTGAGCTCACCGAGCGCCTGGTCCCGGAACAGGTGGAGCTCCTGGGTGTTGGTGACGCGGAGTCGATGGTCGTTCCAGTTGGCGAACCTGGACATGGTGGCGTGAGGATAAGCAATGTTTGTTTCTGCCTTTGGTCTGGTTCTCGTGCACAACAGAGTCTCGCAAAATGGCCAGGAGAGTGGGCAATGGCGTCTACCTACCTTAGGTGACACTAGGGTAACATGAAGAAGTTAGGTCTGATTTGGTTGATGTGGCTGATATGCTCTAGGGTTTTGTAGGATCAGATGGGATAGATTAAGAGTGAACTTGAAGGTCACGGTATCCCTAATCGCCAGACTTTCTTCATCCAGTGTTCCAGTGGTATTCCAGTGGCCCACTCCACCCGAGCTCTGGCAGCACTTCCAGTCGCTCTTGCCTGGAGTCGTCTTATTGAATCTTGCGAGGGAAGCCACAGTACCTAAGCTTGGTCCGACGGGATGACCCTACTGCCGACTAGGTAACCAGGACAACCGACAATAGACTGTGCAGTACTGGTATGAACACAACTGCAGCCTGGCTCCCCAGCTCTGTCTACTTGGATGACTTTGGGCTCCTTACTGATCTAGCTCCCAGCAGCCAGCAGTAAAAGAAACAATGAAAACAGGCGGTAGCACCCGGTGGATGACAACCACACAGCTGTCTCCCGCAAACGCAGAATCCGAGCGAGCCCCGAGATGAGCCCTGGTTGACCACATCCCGGTGCCGGCAGCCCGTCTTGGCACCGAGCGTCCGCCGCCGCCAGCGTCCCCGGTCGGGGTGTCGTCCAATCCGGAACGCCCGCGGTGGTGCCGAACAGTTGGCTGCCTCCGAAGGGAGGGCAGGGCGGCCAAGACGCAAGGACGCCAAGTCACAGAGTGGTCAGTCTCTCAGTCTGCCTTAGGGCGCAAGGGCCGGCGACACCGCGTCGCTCATGTCCCTCTCATCAAGCGTCAAACATGGCAAACAGCCAATCCGCCATGGTGTTGGGGAAGCCCAGCTCGTCCAGGTAAAGATCGCCGCTTTTCAGGGTCCAGCAATTGGTGGGGTTGGTGCTGGCCAGCAGTGGGGATAAACGGCGGTCGGAGAGACAGTGCGCAGACGGGAACAGCGACCTAATATGCCAATCGGATCCGAGCGACAGAAAGAGGCTGGGAACAAACCCCCGTCGAGGTCCTCAGCGAGCAAGATCCCGAGAGGCGAAAAAGCTGAAATCTGCCCTCGCAAGGGTGTGCTTGCTCTGGCCGTCGCGACACGTGAAGAACACGAGAAAAGGGGCCGTATCGAGACTCGGGCGACCGTTTGGGATCCGCCCAGATCCAGAGATGCCTTGGCTGTCTTGGCATGTAACGTCAAGGTGCGCTGGTCAGGTGACTGCGGCAAGCAAGCGGTTTCATCACGACGAAGCGCAAAAAACGAAGCATCTCCGGCTCAGCGAACGTATACACAGCAGTAAAGCTAGCTATAGGGCCCACGGGGATGTATGCCGCGACCCAGAGACGAGCGCTTGAACCGATTACCGTACGTCCAAGCGGGTTAGGGTTACCGCAACCACCCGTCTAGCAATCGGGAACGAACTCAAAGGTAAATCGCTTGAAACCCGGATGCAGGCCGGATGCAATGCAACTAAAACTAGAATCAAAAAATAAATAGATATACCTGGTACTTCCCTCTATTGAAAGCTAGATTTAGTTGATTGAAATGTCTTCTCGAAGTTGGATATATCCTGGATTCAATCCTCTCGATGTTGGTCTATGTTAGTGGTGGCAAGTGCGCTTGAACCAGGGGGTCAGATGAAGTTTTGAGGGGGGGTCAGACGAGCTACCAAGCTAATTTGAACGACTGATCTCGGTTGGGAAGTTGGAGCTGAAATTACAGTTAGTACGGATGTACACCTACAAGTGGTAATGTACGGAATATTGCCGCGACAGCGAAGAGCAAAGCCCGCCAAAATGCGACCCAAAAGAAAGTCAGCCCCTCCTCCTTTCCCCATTCCAACCCCCCAGATCCCGATGACGTAGGTGGCTGGAATACCGCTCCACGCCGCAACAGTGAGGCTGTTTCTTCCTGTGTCGGTCCCGGAATGAAAAGGAATAAAGAATCGAAGCGCATGTACGAGCGCTGAGTGAAAAGCAGAGAAGCGACACGCTGTTAAACCATCTTTGCCGGCCCGCGGACAACACAAGGAAACCGATGTGAAAGCCACATGCAAGATGGGGAAGTGGGAAACCGATCAGGTATTTCCTGAAGTCCTGCAAGATCCGCACTGTGCAGTGGGGGCTTTCTCCGTCCAATCTTCGCGTGACCATCCTGCGGGCTGGTGGCCGATGAGCCGGTTTAGGAGGGGCGACCCACAGAAAGAGTGGAAGAGTGGCCGGCCATGGGATGGACGGCACATGGTATTCCAATCTTTCTCCGATTTGCTCTCGGGCTGAGAACGATTGGAGAGAGCATACTCCTTATTGTACTTGCACCGGGAGCAATTGACATTGGCGCGCTCTGCTACATCGATGTCTTAGCAGCCGGCGATACTGTAATTGCTACCGTGATGGAGATTAGGTGGTCATTTTACACACAACAGCTGGAGTGTTGTAGCCTGACACTGGACCTGGCAAGCACCTGCATCTCTTCCCGGGTTGCTGCATGTTTTGCGCATCTGTGCTCTCAGCCCAAACCGTGCCGTGCGTGCCTCACCGAACAACCGAGACCGCCCTGAGCCAAACCCCGCAGTGGCGGTCGCGAGACAGAAGACACCGGCCGGGCACGAGTGGAAAGAAGCCTAGGCTGCTAGGGCAAGCTTGCCTCAAATCCAGGTTGAAACGGGAAAATGTTGGTTGCCATTCGAGCGGGGAAGTCGCCGACCTGCACCTCCATGCACCATCCATCGGCTGCCTTTCTCGAGCTATCCACATCCCGTCGATGGTGCGTTTGCTGCCTGGCAACCTCGGAGCGTTCCTTCCTCCTGTGAACCCAGCAGGCGCTCAGTCGCTCCGCGGGCGTGTACAAGTAAAGGAGAATCTTATGAAACTGTTCCTGACTTTTTTTCGCATTTCATTTTCTTCCTTCCCCTCAGACTCTATCAAGCAGTTAAGAGTCAGGACAAGATAGTCCGGGCGAATCCAGGCCAACATCTTCAGTAGCCCAGCCCGCCCGTAAAAGGTAGTCCTTGATGTAGTTGCAGCCGGCCGATGCAACCAGACGAGGCAGCCTGCGGATTGCGCGTCACCCAAAGCGTTAACACTCTGGCAACGTCGACGCTACATAGTAGGTAGTTGGGTGCCTACCTAGTTACCTAGCTCCAGCTTGACAAAAAAACAGGTACACCAAACTCGACTTTAACCCCTAACCCTGTACTCCCGTACATCAAGTCAACAACATCAACAGCCCTTCATCGCAGTCTCAAACTATCAAACCAACATTAGTAGGATGGAAATACTAGAATAATGGTAAGGGATTGGATTGCACTTGCTTCCAACGAATTTAGGCTCCATTTGATTGAGCTTTGATGTCATAAAGTGCTGGTGTTTTCTGGTGTACCTCTTTTTGTGTCAACCTGGAGCCTAGTTACACAGTAGTAGGTAGCAGCGCCGGACTGCCAGACACACTGAACACAGGAAAGCACCAAAGGGAAGAAACGACAGACCGCCGATCGCTCCCCAAGCTGGCACTCTAACTGGCACTCTGCAACGCAGCCTCCCACCCCCCCATTCCCGTCCTTCTCTTCCTTTCCCTGCAGCAATCATCGATCGTAGACGCTCAAAGGGCCACCTTTGCTCCTGCTGCGGCGGTGCCAGCCCTACGGACAGACGGCTCTTTTTGTGCTGCTCCCTTTTTTTTCTCTGATCCGCCTCCGTCTTTCACGCGCCCCTTCTAGAACTCGGCCGCGCGACGAGGGGGGCGAACAAAGCTCACGGTTCCAGGGCTGCGACTCCGCTTCGCCCAAGGTACCCGGAAGCCCCATCGGCAGGACTCTGGGCTGGGCGAGTCGGGCTCTCTGGTTGGCCTTTCGCTCGAGGGGGTTTTCACATTCTACACAGTACACACCAGACAAGCACCCGCCAAGCACCCGAACCCGCCCCCCGACTAGTTAGGCGGGTTAGCGCGACACCGCCCACAGATCGCTACGCTACCGGCCATCTCGCAACCTCCGCCGCCCCTCCCGACAACCAAAAAACCAGGTTGTCCATTGAGCGAGCGAGCGAAGAGAGACCTCCTTCGCATGAAGAGCCGTTCCCTAAGCGACGCACAAAAATAGTCCCGGTCGGGGGCTTCAGCCGGTGATTCTCTGTCGGCCGTTTTCGATTTCCGTTTCGCCATTGCTGTTAGCAGATCGCTTCCCCGCTGCGGCGTTACCGCCGTCCTCCGCCGCAACCATGAGCGGCGACGCCTCGCTGGCAGTCATCACTGCCGTCGTCAAATCGCTCGCAACCGAGCCGACGGCGGCACCCCCAACAATCTCCAATGCCTGGCCGAGCGTTAAGCTGCCGGGCGCCGACACCACCGAGAAGACCGAACTCGAGCGAGAGCTCGCTGCCCTCGTGGTCAGGGTGCAGCAGCTCGAGGCCAGGGCCAACTCGACGCCGCCAAACGTGTTTCCCGACACGCCGAATGAGACAGGCGACACCCTTTTTGCAGACGATCGAAGCAGGCCGCGGCCGCGATACGGCGCCGCCACCATACAGCGCAATGGTCTTCTCGACGAGGCGCTGGAAGACTTGCGGGAGCACGTCGACGACCAGTCGAAGCTGCTGGATAGCCAGCGCCAGGAGCTGGCCGGCGTGAACGCGCAGCTGCTTGAGCAAAAGCAGCTGCAGGAGAAGGCTCTTGCCATCATCGAGCAGGAGCGCGTCGCCACGTTGGAGCGCGAGCTCTGGAAGCACCAAAAGGCCAACGAGGCCTTCCAAAAGGCGCTGCGCGAGATCGGCGAGATCGTCACTGCCGTCGCCCGCGGCGACCTCTCCAAGAAGGTCCGCATGAACAGCGTGGAGATGGACCCGGAAATTACCACCTTCAAGCGCACCATCAATACGATGATGGACCAGCTGCAGGTCTTCTCCAGCGAAGTGTCCCGCGTCGCCCGCGAAGTCGGAACCGAGGGTATTCTCGGCGGCCAGGCCCAGATTGAAGGGGTCGATGGCACCTGGAAAGAGCTTACTGATAACGGTGCGTTTGCGAACTGTCTCGTTGTGTGTCGCTGTTGCTGACCTCGATTTGCAGTGAACGTCATGGCGCAGAATCTCACGGATCAAGGTACGTCGCCTTTTAGCAACCACTTTCATGCTCGAACGACTGTTTTGCTAACCTTGTCACAGTGCGCGAGATCGCATCCGTGACAACGGCCGTGGCTCACGGCGATCTGACCAAGAAGATCGAACGCCCCGCCAAGGGCGAGATTCTCCAGCTCCAGCAGACCATCAATACAATGGTGGATCAGCTGCGGACGTTTGCTTCCGAAGTCACCCGTGTCGCCCGTGATGTCGGAACCGAGGGCATGCTCGGCGGTCAGGCCGACGTTGAGGGGGTGCAGGGCATGTGGAACGAACTGACTGTCAACGTCAACGCCATGGCCAACAACCTCACCACCCAAGTCCGAGACATTATCAAGGTCACCACGGCCGTCGCCAAGGGTGACCTCACCCAGAAAGTGCAGGCCGAGTGCAGAGGCGAGATCTTCGAACTCAAGAAGACCATCAACTCCATGGTAGACCAGCTTCAGCAGTTCGCTCGCGAAGTCACCAAGATTGCCAGGGAAGTCGGCACTGAGGGCAGATTAGGTGGTCAAGCCACGGTGCACGACGTCCAGGGCACCTGGAGAGACCTCACGGAGAACGTCAACGGCATGGCCATGAACCTGACGACCCAGGTGCGTGAAATTGCCAAGGTCACGACGGCCGTGGCAAAGGGCGACCTCACCAAAAAGATTGGGGTCGAGGTGCAGGGCGAGATCTTGGATCTCAAGAATACCATCAATACCATGGTTGACCGTCTGGGTACGTTCGCCTTCGAGGTCAGCAAGGTCGCCAGGGAAGTCGGCACCGACGGCACTCTGGGTGGTCAGGCCCAGGTCGACAACGTCGAGGGCAAGTGGAAGGATCTCACGGAGAATGTCAACACCATGGCTAGGAACCTTACGTCGCAGGTGCGCGGTATCTCGACGGTCACGCAGGCCATCGCCAACGGCGACATGAGCCGCAAGATCGACGTTGAGGCCAAGGGCGAGATACTCATTCTGAAGGAGACCATCAACAACATGGTTGACCGACTATCCATCTTCTGCAACGAGGTGCAGCGAGTGGCCAAGGACGTCGGCGTCGATGGCATCATGGGCGGCCAGGCAGATGTCGCCGGCTTGAAGGGCAGGTGGAAGGAGATTACTACTGATGTCAATACCATGGCAAACAACCTGGTAAGTTGCCCGTGCTGCGATTCTCTGGTGAGAATGAACCCGACTGACTGGGTTTTGGCAGACGGCTCAAGTACGAGCATTCGGTGACATTACGAACGCGGCGACGGACGGCGATTTCACCAAGCTCGTCGAAGTCGAGGCGTCGGGCGAGATGGACGAGCTCAAGAAGAAGATCAACCAGATGGTGTACAATCTCCGGGACAGTATTCAGAGGAACACGCAGGCCAGAGAAGCCGCCGAACTGGCGAACAAGACCAAGTCGGAGTTCCTCGCCAATATGTCGCACGAGATCCGGACACCCATGAACGGCATTATCGGCATGACCCAACTCACGCTTGATACGGACTTGACGCAGTATCAGAGAGAAATGCTCAACATTGTCAACTCGCTGGCCAACAGCTTGTTGACCATCATTGACGACATTCTGGATCTGTCCAAGATCGAGGCGCGGAGGATGGTAATCGAGGAGATTCCTTACACCCTTCGTGGCACCGTCTTCAACGCGCTCAAGACGCTGGCCGTCAAGGCCAACGAGAAGTTCCTCGACCTTACTTACCGTGTCGATTGGTCGGTGCCGGACTACGTCGTGGGTGACTCGTTCAGGTTGCGCCAGATCATCCTGAACCTGGTCGGCAACGCCATCAAGTTCACCGAGCACGGCGAGGTCAGCCTCACCATTCAGCAGGCGTCTCAGGTGCAGTGTGGCCAGGGCGAGTACGCCATCGAGTTCATCGTGGCCGATACAGGCATCGGCATTCCGTCCGATAAGCTCGACTTGATCTTCGACACCTTCCAGCAGGCTGACGGTTCCATGACCCGCAAGTTTGGCGGTACCGGCCTGGGTCTGTCTATCTCCAAGCGGCTCGTCAACCTGATGGGTGGCGATGTCTGGGTCAAGAGCGAGTACGGCAAGGGCAGCAAGTTCTTCTTCACTTGCGTTGTCCGCCTGGCCGACGGGGACATCTCGATGATCGCGAAGCAGCTCAACCCCTACAAGGGCCACCAGGTGCTGTTCATCGACAAGGGCCGAACTGGCCACGGCTCCGACATCGCCAAGATGCTCAAGGGCTTGAGCCTCGTCCCGATCGTCGTCGATTCCGAGAGGAGCCCCGCTTTGGAGAAGGCACCAAGTCAGGGCACGTCCCCCTACGATGTCATCGTCGTCGACTCAATCGAGGATGCTCGGAGATTGCGCTCGGTTGACGACTTCAAGTACCTCCCGATCGTCCTCCTGGCGCCCGTGGTCCATGTGTCTCTCAAGTCGTGCCTTGACTTGGGCATCACGTCGTACATGACGACACCGTGCGAGCTGATCGACCTTGGCAACGGCATGGTTCCTGCTCTGGAGAACCGGGCGACGCCCTCGCTGGCGGATAACACCCGCTCGTTTGAGATCCTGCTGGCCGAAGACAACACCGTCAACCAGCGCCTTGCCGTCAAGATCCTGGAGAAGTACCACCATGTCGTCACCGTCGTCGGAAACGGCGAGGAGGCCGTCGAGGCTGTGAAGCGGAAGAAGTTTGACGTCATTCTCATGGACGTGCAGATGCCGATCATGGTGAGCAACCCCCCATTTTCCATTGCTACCAAGAAATGAAGATCATTGACATAGCTTGCTACTCTAGGGTGGTTTCGAGGCCACGGGCAAGATCCGCGAGTACGAGCGCAGCCTAGGCAGTCAGCGGACGCCCATCATCGCGCTGACCGCGCACGCCATGATGGGCGACCGCGAGAAGTGCATCCAGGCCCAGATGGACGAGTACCTGTCCAAGCCGCTGCAGCAGAACCACCTGATCCAGACCATCCTCAAGTGCGCCACGTTGGGAGGGCAGCTGCTCGAGAAGAACCGCGAGCGCGAGCTCGCCCGCGCCGCCGACGCCGCCACGGGCGGCCGCCGCGACAACGGCGCCTCCTCCGCCACCTCCTCCGCCGCTGCCGTGGTGGCGGCTGCCGCCGAGCTCACCGCCGCCTACCAGACTACCCGCCCGCCCCTGACCACCCGCGCCGTCACCGCCGCCGAGGGCCTCACCGCCGGCCTCGAGAGCCCGTCCATTGTCACGGCTGACCACGATGACCCCATGACCCGGGCGCGCAGCAGCCTCTCGGAGCCGAACATCCACGCTGCTTCGTAGGGCTGACCGGTCTGCTGAAGTGGCCTGCGGCTCTGGCTGCTGAGATCGCAGAGCGCTTGATGCGACTGCCCGCCCACGCTTGATCGCGAGAGGGTGTGTCTCGTTAAGGCTGTTGGTGACGCTCTTGTTGCGCGCATCGGGTCGGCTGCAGCAGTGGTCTCTGGCTAGGTTGGCATGAATGTAGGCTTGATTTTGGGGCTTGGGTGTTGCTGGGTTGTTTGGCCTCGCCTTTTTTGGGGCGCCGCACTTGCGTGGTGTCGCTACCTTACTCGTCTCGTCGCTGGATCTTTGTGTGGGTTTCCTCGGTCTTCGTTTTGCTGCGCGCTTTTGCTCCCCGGCTGGTTTGTTGCGTTCAGATCGAGGGCCCCCCGCGTCGTTGCATGTGATACCTACACCCTGACTACAGACGCACACACACACACTTACCTGGTTAGAAGCGTCTTGTTTCCTTAAATGTTTCTCATCTTTTTCTTCTTTTTTTTTCTCGGGTCATTGTCTCTCCTCCGTGATGTTACTTGTAATCTCCTCGTCTTTACTTTCCTGCCACTCCCCGTCGTCGTCGTTTTGTCGTTTCTCCTAGTACAGATAGCAGGCATGCGCGTCATCATCATGGTAACAAAGCACGCGCCAACACTGGATCGTTCTGGAAGGGGCCTCTCTTTAGCTGTTGTGGGGTTTTTTTTACGTCTCAGGTGGTGGGTGAAGGGGGTGGGAGGGAGGCTGGGTCAGCTCGGGGCCATATGATTTTGTCGTCTGTTTGTTATCGAGATTTTGACAGCTAGCACACAAGCAAGCAGTTATTGTCCACTGTCGCGTTGTAAACGCCAGTGTGCGAGCCAGTAGCTTGGTAGGAGACTGTAGTTGTTTTGAATATGTTGTGCCCGTGTACAAGTTCGCTGCGAGTACCCTTTACCCCTCTCCTGCAGTTAGGAAGTGTTGGAGGGGAGGAGAGGGAGTGTTCTATGGCGAGGGCTTGCCCGATAACTTGTGTTGAGAGTGGCTTGCAAATTAGATGTCAAGCCATCGGGTACTCTTGAGTCTTTTCTTCGATGTCTGGCCAGGGCTCAGTAAGAGAAGCTGCTGATAAGCAGTGTCAAGGGGTATGGGCATTGAAGTCCGTTGGTCGTTTCTGCCGTCTTGCGTGCAAATGAGCACAGGAAGAAATACGAGATGCGAACAAAAGTGACCTGTGGTCGAACCTCTGTCCACGCATAGGCGTTGTGAGGCACCTCTCGCGTCCATTATTGGCTGTGTTATCACGGGGAGGAACGATTGAGGTACGAGTGTCTGCTCTGGATTCGAGCTGGAAGATTGTTCATCTCGACAAGTGACCGCCTCTCTTATTGCTCCACCGGCGAGTGCTTTGTCTGAATGCACCTCGTTATGCATAGCGTCTCTCTCGTTTCAACTCGACAACCGCTGCCCCGAACAGAGAAGCAACTATGTTGAACGCCTACCGTCCACCCAGGTGAGAAGCATTCGCTTCGATCCCCATGTCCCATGAATTCCCCGGGTCGAACAGGGTGACTGTGATCCCCTGCCAACACATGTGGCCCTGCGCTGGTGTCTGTTACACGAGAGTAAGGGTATTCCACCCTCTCATAATGTGGTATATACACTTAACCCGCAATGAATCGGACCTCAACAAAACGGTCACACAGCCGGGTGGGTATCCAATAATGTAGAAAATATATCACGCAGAACAATGGACTGCAAAAGAATAGTGACTAGTTGGAGCAAAGAGACAACCGTAAAAGCACTGAGAGTCGCGGAAGCTGCCACGAATGTGCGATACCCGCCGGCTAAGACGAGTTTGGACCTAGCCCCGAGGGCCCAAAGGAGGCGGTGTCATTGAACCCTGCGGTCGACGAGCTCGCCTGCCTTGAGTAGGGCGCTCATACCGTCAAGGTTTGCGAGCTGTTTGCTCGGTTGTGACAGCCCGGCGGGGTGTCCAGGTGCTGATGCTGTTGGTGGTGGTGGCGGCGGTGGTGGTGGCGGCAGCTGTGTGGAAAACGTCGCTTCTATGAGATCCGCGTTTATAGCGGAATGGTGTTGCGAGAGGAGAGGTGGGCCGGGAGGAGGATGATGATGATGATAGCCTTGAACAACAACAGAGTCAGCGAAGCTTCGAGCGGGATGACGCATCAGAGGACGTACCGTTGACCAGAGGAAGCCCCGTTGCACCGTTCGAATTCTGCTGCATGTGCCTCGGTTTGTGGTCCATCTGGTAGGGCTCGCGCGTGGGGGCTGGTTGGCCCAAGTGAAACGGCACGTCCGGCTTGGAGGCTAGGAGGGCGTGTATCGGTAATGGCCCGTCGACGGGCGGCCTGTGCTGGGCGTAGAACGAGGGTGACCCCGAGTTCCCGGCGTAAGGGTGACCATTCGTAAGCGGGGCTGAACGCGTGTCGCCGCGGGGAGACCCGCCCACATGTACGGGCGGGAAGCGGAAACCGCTGGGCTCGTCCGATGGATGCATCCCGCCAGGCAGTGCCTGCCTGTCGAACACGTCGGAGAGCGATGGGAGATGCCTGTGCATGCCCCGCTGCTCCCGGCCCAGGCCATCTGCGTGGTCTTGGTAGCGGGGTCCAGGCAGCGACGCCTGATAGCCCCTTGGGTCATGGCTGAAGGTGGGCGAGCGGTCTGAGGAGTACCGCTCCGAGTTGCTGACGGCAGGGGAGAGTATGGGCTCTTCGGGAGAAGCGACCGAGGCGTTGACTGCAAAGGAACCCGTCCGTTGGGATTCGCTCGAGGAAGCGCCTGAGCCGAGTCGTTGCCTGCCACTCGGGGGCTCGCTTCCTCTGCGGCTCTCCGCGCCACTCCCGCTCCTGCTTGTTCTCGTCGGAGTTGCGTTGGAGCTGCTGCGACTCTGCGCTCCCATCTCCGAAAGCCTCGCTCGTTTGGAGGCATCCTTGTCTGCGATGTCCAGGTTTTGACGTCAGAAGAGGATGCTGCCACGAATGCCTGAGCTGATCGTGTGTCGACACTCACCTTGTGGCGCGGAGCCATGCTTGGCCTTGAAGTCTTGAAGATAGAGCTGGTACTTTCTGTACATGGGCGTCTTTTTGTACTCGGCCATGTCACTCAGGTACTTGTCCTTGATGGCTTGCGCTTGCGCTTCGAACGGCTCCTTCTCGGCTGCGGTGAGATTCTGCCAGTTCTCGCCAACAAGCTTGGCGATCTCGGTGAAGCTCAGATTCCGCCCTTTCAGCTCTTCGCGCATCTCTTATCAAGGCCGTCCAATGTCAGCGGCCAGATGACCAGAACTACGGACAAGGGCCATCGAGGGGCTTGGCGAGACTTACTGTTGGAGAAGAGCACGTATGCTGAGGGAGGTCGCTCCGGCGCATTTTCGTCGGGCTGACCGGGGAAGCATGATGATTAGCGTCAATGGCAATGATTGTGAGGACAGGAATCAATCTGGGGCCGAAACCAACCTTCGGATGCCGCCGATACTTCCTCTTGGCGACAACGACCGCGACGGCCTCGCGTCCATCGGTTGCTGGTGGTTCCGTCTTGATTGCATCCTGGAGCTTAAGGTCCTCGACGCTGGATTGCGTCGGGGATACTAGTGATGCATCGGGCGCAAGCCCCCGGAAGTTGGCGATCCGTCTCTGGATTTTCTGGAGGCGGCGTGGTCAGCAAGCTGGGAACGTCTCGCTCCGGGGGAGGGAACAACATGCCGCAGCATTTGGAGCGGTAGCATGAGTTGTTGTCTTACCCGTCGATGGCCCAGCTTCACCCCCAATGCGTCGCTGCCCAATGTTTGTTCCTGTCAGCACAGCGTGCAACCTTCACGTTGATTCTGGCATGGCGCTCACGTACAGATCGGATTCAGTGATGTCCAGGATGGTTTCCCATGTGTCAAACCCCTGTTCTAGGAACGTATCCAGGTACTGTGCGAGCCCCAACTCCCCGAAGATGGTCTCCAGTAGTTGCCCCATCCAGCCTGTTGACTACCTAGTGCAGGTTGTCCACTCCTGTGTGTAGGGCCTGAGTGCGGTGTCGCTGGCCAAGACCGCGGCCTCGCCAGGTCCTCGAACTCCACCGCTGGGACGGCTCTGGTGTTCGAGAGGAAGAAAACAAGCCAACGGCCAACCAACTGGCCGAGAGCCTCAGCGCAACTATTGACCAGCGTTTCAGTCCTGGGCCAGTAACAGCTCAAGTCTGCTCGAAATGGGTCGGAAGACAATCCGTGACCTGTCCTCAGCGCCCTCCCCGGTTCCTCGCTCGACTGCTGAGCGCAGCTAGTCGTGGGAAGATTCACCCCGCGCGGGCGCTGTCGAGCGGCGCTTTCGAGGCTGCAGGAGGGTTGCGCACAGGGCGATTTTGAGCTTGATCGTGGTTCGGACAGCTGCTGTCGAGAGCGCAACGTTCGGTCACGAGTCGGAATGGAAGTGCGGACGGTGTCGGGCCAGAGTGAGCTTGTCTGGGGGTTTCAACGCTTAAGCCGTGGCATTCTCGAATCTCGCAGCTTCTTGGTTGTTTTGGCTGGCGGTGGTGGGGTGAGAGTCGAAGATCGTGATGACATGCCGCAAGTGCACGAGAAGGAGGCAGACATGGGACGGAGAGAAGCGGCCAGGGTCCCCTTGATGATGTATTGCATCGAGCTATTAAGAAAGGGCACTTACACGGAACAGGAACGGGAAGTCTCCTGCTCGTGGCTGGCGTAAACGTGAACGTTACCAGTACGGAAACCGGCTCGCGTTGTGGCCGGGAACTGCTGGGCTGCGCAAACGGCTGGGCGGCGTGGAATTAAAACGGGGACATGGACCTCCGCTTGGGTCTAGACTCTTCTGCGAGCCCAGGCGAGGGAAGGGGGGGAATCTGGCAGATTTAACACGGAATATCTGGGGTCGTTGTCAGCATGCATGCACACTGGCTTCGAACCAAACAAGCCCCAGGTGCAGATGTCCAGGCCAGGCGATTTTAGGAGTTGGGGGGAGAGCAGGGGGCCGGCCGCAGCATCTTCCTCTTGCCATCGAGGCCGTCACTGCAGAGCATCGTGACTACGGAACGACCATGGGAATTCTGAAATTGCGATGGGGGGATGGCCCCTCGCCTGCCAGGTCCGCACGACCGACCGGTGACGAGCCCTCAACCCAGGAAACTGCAGCAAATCTCCAGAGAAGGGCATCGAACAGCATCGTACACTTTACAAGTACACCACTCCCAATTCCAGGGCAGCGTGAAGTTGGAACATGCAAGAGCGGGTATCCACTCGACTTTCGCTCCTCAGAGTGCGGCAGCAGACGCAAGTGCTGGCGAGGTAGCGGGGCGGTAGCTGGTACTTAGCGTACAAGGACACAGCAACAGGGCCGTCCGCAATCGTGACCCTGCGAGCACATCGATTTCGCGGCTGGGTGTGGATGCTGCCGGGGTCAATGTAGGTACCGACGGGAGGTACTGGTACCGCGGCGGATCGAAGAACAAGACGGCAGGCCTGTTCGAGATCGTCGCGGAGGCGGGATCGGATAGCTGGCTGCGGTATGGCGAAGATGGAGGGGGAAAGTGAAAATCGGATGACATTGTTCGCCTTCAGGTTCTCGACGAGGCGGCTCCCGGAAATCCCATCTCGATCCGATGGGCAATTCTGCGCGCGATTGGCAGCGGGCGAAGAGGGTGGTGCACTGTGTACTGTCTAATCAATCGTGTAACGCGCCACGCGCAAAACGGTGTGTCGGTACACTTCCGTTAAAATAGTGTAGTTACATACAGCAACTGCAACTCCCACATGGAATTTCGCCTTGGCTTGGCACACATGGGCAGTCGTCCTGCGGAGGCGGCCAGGGATGATCGCCGCTCTCTTGGGGCGACGGAAGAGGGTGTGCAACACGAACAATGCCATGGCCCATGGGCGCGGGAAAAGCGAGCGAAAAATGAAGAGCGCCGGTAAATCTCGATCTCCATAGAACCAACCCAGGCGCTCACATGAAAAAACGTACGATTCTGAGGGAACGCACGGCGCTATTAGGCCAATCAGGGGCATGCTACCCGCCGCTTTCCCAAGGCAGCCTAGCGGCCACGGCATCGTTGTGGCAGCAGCGATCGGCCAGCTTTGCCTCTTCCACCCAATAATTCGCTGCGCGGGCGTGGAGCTTTCGAGGAAGTTCTGGAGTGTTCGGCAACCGCCTTGCCTCACTTGACCTTTTCAGCGCCAGGGGCAGCACGTTTGTCGCCACAGATGATGCACTTGTCAGTACCGCCTGCGCCAGCAATTACCGTTCGTACGGACATACACAATCTTATTCGCCCAATACCTCGCGTAATGGGGATGGGGCGGGGAGGGCGTACTGTGTAGAGGCGTGCTCGATGGGTCAGAGGCCAGCCGCGTTCCCAATAGCAGCGCACACACAGGCAGCAGGCAACGGCCGGGTGCAAAAGTGGGCGGACACTGTTGACGATCGAAGAGATGAAGAAACGAGCGCCGGGGAGGCGGGCTTTTGGGGCGCGGGTGCTCCGATTAAGTTGGGGAGCTGGACGGTGCCATCATCGACTTTTTGCCCAGCAATCGAGGATCGGGAATCCGCCAGGCCACCACACTCGACCTCACCCTTGCTGCAGTCTGCTGTCCCTCCCACACGGGCAATCAAAGTCCGGGCCTTGTCGACTGACAGCAATGCCGGTCCTCCGGGAAGCGAGTTGCAGTTGCACGGCCTAGTCTGACCGCAGCTGTTTCCCATTTCTCGATCTCGATGACGGGCGAGCGAACGCGCCCGGCTGTCGAGACGGGAGGTCGATCAAGTACGGAGTACAATGTAAACACTGGATGGACATCAACTTGAGGAGGGCCGGAAGCGCTACACGTATTGTGGAGCGAAGCAGCAATCACCCCTGGCAGACCACTTCCATCTTGCAGTCCTCCGTACCCTGCAGCGGGGCGATTCAGAAGTAAACTACGGATATCTACCGTTTTGGTGCATCCTTCTGAACAACCAGCAGCTTCTCAGCCAACTCATCAAGCAACAGGTGTCCAGCAACTGCTGTCACGGGTTGGCCGGGGACATGCGGAAAATGCTGAATTCCATAACTTACCATCGGGGACCTGCTGAATCCAGTCTGGCAGCTCATCGGGACGCCGCCGCGCAAGCCTCGTTGGCAATTGTCGGTTCAGACGCTTATGGGATTTCCAAATTCAGGATAGGCGCGTTGGCACTTGGGGAGCCAGGTCATGAGCGGAGCAGCCACGTCCTCCCATTGGCCCTGCTGCTGTGAGCTCCTGTCCAACATTCCTGGAGATCAGCCGAAGGCCTAGAACATTCCAGGGCGCTGTCCGTCACGTCACGGCCCCTCGCTTGCTCCCTGGGAGCCTGGCATCAACGGGCCCGATGACATCGAGGACGGACGAGGTTCACTCCAAGCAAAACAAGCTTCCGTCCACTGGCACGGCACGACGCGGGTGCTGAGACTGCAACCTCTCTCCTGCATCGCTAAAATATAACGTTAATCTCAGTAGCGCCCTTTGACCGCTGGACGACGGTGGACTCCGAGTCCGTGGAGGGCCGGCTCAAGCGACACCCGAGACCGCCGCGTCTTGTTGTGTGCTCGTCCTATGTACGTGTTTGGGCGCTCTCTTTTTTACGTTCTTTTTATTCCCCACACTCTGTATACCAGGCACTTACTCTCTCATTCGTCGGGCCTGACGTGCGCGGAGCCTACTCCGGAGAGCACACTCGTGTGTCCTGTCCTGTACACTATGCTACACTTCCATGTATGGTTTCCCAGGCACAAATTGCGCTAGGCGCAACCGACCGCCGGATGTTGCTTTGGCCGGGCGCGTTGGCACCAGCAGCTGAGCCGGAAGCTGGGCCGGCCGAGAATGGTAAGCTTGCCGGCAGCCAAGTGGACACTGCAACAGCAGAGCGAGCTGGAATTCTGGCATTGGAAGCCTGGAAGCCTGGATTCGTGGGAGGGCTAGAAGAGACAGACACGAGACCGCCCAACCAGCCCGACACTGACCGAACGAAGCCATCGTCGCCAGCACCCCCCTGATCCGACCGCAAGCCTGCTGCCATGGCGCCAACAGCGTCTCCCTCTCCAGCGGGCTCTGACGGCGCCGGCTCGCGGGCACTCAGCAACAATAAAAACAAGGAGTCACCGCCGGCCTTCTCATCACCCTCGTCCTCGGCGTCCGTGAACGACCATCTTGCGCAGGTACGTGTACTACTTGGTCGGCAGTCAATTGATAAACCGCCCAGTCTACTTTAAACACCTTCATCTCCCCCGGAACCGCATTCGGCAACATCCGCCCCCAATGCTCTTCAGCCCTGTTTTGCTTGCCGTCCACTCAAAGCCGATGCTGACGTCCCGTCCCTGCTGGCCCCGTGGTCTAGGCCCTCAGAGACCTTGCTAGGTACTAAAGCCACTTCTTTTCCTGCTCTACGCTCAGTCCCATGCTCAGTTCCGGCGATCTGGGTCTCGAGTCCGAAACACCCACACCACCATGCCCAACAGTCCAAGACATCGTGACCATCCCGCATATGTCATGCTTGGGCTTGGCTCCGAAAACGGGGATTTGTACCCCCGCCACCTCGTTCCCCACTGGCCTCACCGCTGCCAGCAAAAAACAAAGACCCAGAAAGAGAGAGAACAAAAACAGCACAAAAAGTCGGGCGATCAATCCGACGGCTTGCGAGGCGCGCCGGGTGTGTTCCCGGCCGGGTAGATCAGGAAGACCCTGGCGGGCGCAAGCGGATGGACAGACATGCTGCGCCGAAGCAACAGCAACAGATCTGCAGGGTCTGCGGGGGCTCACTGCTTTGCTTGCCCTTGCTCGGCCTTTTCTTTTCCTTTCGCTGTTCTGACACCTCCCCACCACACCCCCCTCCCAAACGAACCACATAATGCTCCTTGTGGAAAGCATACTGCGTAGCATTACACACGGGGCGCGGATGCGTTGTCAGCCTCACGGAGAAGCAGAAACAGCAACAGCGAGCCGGCACGCGTCCTGCTGCTGCAGACACGCTAGTTAGCGTTCGTCTGCCTGGCAAGCTTTCTGCTGCTGCTGTTGCTTCAGCTTTGGGAGGTGCTTGTTTTTGGCCCCACTTCGTCTGTTTCTCCTCTTCCCTCGGCCGTTTCAAACGCCGGACTGCTCAAGGCTCCGCCGGAAAGCTCTCGTCGGCGCCTGAGAAAAAAGCCAAGGGCGTCTGTGTCGCGTCTTGACTGCGCTGCCCGGCTCCTGCGGGACTCGTTGGGATCCTGCAAAGCTGCACACCGAATGCCAAAGAGCCGCTCGGGAGACTTCGAGGATCTCCGCGCATACATCTTCTCTCACACAAGATTGCAAACGCTGACAGTCGATTGTTCTCTTGCTACAATAGGGGTGAGCAGACGGCCTCCGCGCTCGAGGCAAATCTGAGCAGCCTGGAGAGCCGGCTGGACGACATACTGGCGTCGCTTGGAGTCTCTGCGGAGGACCTGGACGGTGCTGCGGAGCAGGAGGAACAGCCGGAGGATGGAGATGGCAAGGCTGCCGCGGATGCGAGCAAAAAGGGAAGCGCTTGAGAGGCTGGCTTTGGCGCATCCAGGCCCTCATGAATCTCTAGCGCTGTATGGAGGCTCGCCAGCATACGGAACTGGCGAGTTGAGTAGACGGGGATTAAATGGCATAGCTTACACGACCTTGAACCCTAGGCGCATAAGATCAGTCGGTCGGCAAGCAGTCAGTGATATTCATCATCGTAAAGCCATCAAACGTACGACAACAACCCAACCGCGTTTGCATGTACACGCATCCGTTCCCAAGCATCGCTCCTCAACCCAACCAAGAGAAAAAGAGAGAGGGAGAACCCTCCGCCGAGCCAGCCCTGAAGCCCCCCCCCGGGGTATACCGCGCAAAACCCGCTGCCCAGCCTCAGTATTCAAAGCGCAAAGCGAGAGTTGAAGCACAAATCCGATCATTCGCCCCCCTCGGCAATCTCAGCGCTCCAGTCCTTCCGGATGTACAGCTCGTCCAGCGCGTCGGCCTTGTCGATGACGAGGCCCTTCTCGTTGGCCAGGTGCAGCAGGCAAATAAAACAAAAGCTGGTCGAGATGTCGTCCATGACCGGCTTCGGGTAGACGCGCTGCAGGTCGTTCATGACCTCGGTGAACTTGAGCGTGGGGTCGCTCCCGTCCTTGCTGCTGGCCCCGTCCGCTGCTGCTGCTCCTGCTGCTGTGGCCGGTTTCTCGGGGGAGACTGGGGTGAGGAGGCGGGTGTTGTTGGTGGCGGTTCGGTTGGGGTCGTTCTGCTCGCCGTGGTTGGTTAGCTGTGATAATAAGGGGTAAAAAAACATAGATGAGAGGGTAAGAGGGTGATGAGACATACGGCCAGGTTATCAAAGTCCATGCCCTTCCAGATCTCCTCCTTCAGCCGCCGCACATCGACCTTCTTGGCCACGCGCGCGTACTGCACGTACTCAGGCCGCACGCGCCGGTTCTGCGTGACCAGCATGGTGCCGAACGCTAGGTCGGCCGGGTTGGTCACCGTCAGTCCGCCGAAGGCGCCCGTCATGCCCACGTCGGTCATCATGCCGGGCCCGCCGGCCTCGGGCGAGAAGTGCTCGCGCGCGTCGGCAAACTCGTCCATGTCGTCGTCGTCGTCGTCGAGCCCGGTGCCCGCGAAGGGCAAGCCGTCGTCTTGGAAGAAGTTGGCGTCGTAGTCGCCCTGCGGCAGCGGCGAGTCCTCCGAGTGAGCGGCGCCGCCGTCGGCGGACTGAAGTGGGGCCTTCTGCGACGCCCAGAAGGCCTCATCCATCTCGCCCTCGGGGATGTCGTTCTGGCGGTGGGCGTCGATGTTGCCTAACCGACCGCCGCCGAGAACACGCCGCCGGCCCATGCGGGCCTTGGGCTTGAGGAACAGGGTGAGGAGCTGCTTGGAGCTGAAGTGCTTGTCGTCGGGGAGCAGGTTGCGCGACTTGGATTTCCAGTCCTTCTTGGGCAAGGAGATGACAGAATTGGACGAGGCCTGGGTGTAAATCATCTCGGCAAGCGTTTGATCCAACGGGCCGTCGAAGTCGATCTCAAACGGCTGCTTCTCCTTCCGCTGCCTTGTCGGCTCCAAGGGCTTGTTGACGTCCTTGATCTTTCGTATCCTCCAATGCTCGGCGCTGGACCAGTTCTTCTGGAGGGCTTGGTCAAAGTAGCTGAGAATGTCCTCGTGCATCCTGTCGGCCTTCTGCGCGTGAGTCATGGAGATGGCAAAATCGCCATTCCCAGCATCCAGCAGGTCGGCGCCGTCCCCTTCACCGTCGGCTCCCACGCCGTCTCCCATGCCTAACCCGTCACCAAACACGCGCATCATCTGCGGCTCGAGAGCGGCCTCCCGCGCCCAGGCGTCGCCTCCTTCACCAAAGGCGACATCGGGACCCAAGTCGAAGGTTCCAAGACCGTCTTCGTCATCGAACCCAAGCGGGTTCTCGTCGTCAATGAATATGCCAGATTTGTCGCCAATCCCGTCAAGACCTGGGGTTTTCTCCCTGTCCTGATCTTGACGCCAGTCGTCAGAAGCCCTCAGGAACGGAATGTCCAGAGAGCCTGTTGGATCGCCGAGGTCGAATGTCTTCAGGGACGGGCAGACGTCCATGCTGTCGAGGAGACCGAGATCCGGGAAAAATCTTGCGCCCAGCCCGGCAACATCAATCTCCACATCCTGGCCCTCCTCCTCCTCTGGCTCCTCAGGCACCGGGGTCTTGTCCCGATCCGCTGTCGACAAATCCAGCTCGTCGTCGCCTTCCTCTCCTGCGTGTTGATCGGCGTCACCACGCCTACGGGTCCTGGAAGCAGCCTCAGCGGCGTCTTCGGCGTCGTCGCTGCTGTCGAAGACAATGCGCCCTCGAGAATCAATCATCAGGTGGTTTAGCAGGAGGCCCTTGGCGCCCCCCTCGTCAAAGTCGGCGGATGCCTTCTTGAACAATGGGTCTACCGCAAACTCCAGCTCAAGCTTTCTGAGCTGCAGCGACGCAAAGGACGGGGCCAGGGTCGCTTCGGATGATCTTTGTGTCTAGAGTCGCAATCAGCACTGGCCAACCTGCAGATTCGCAGGGGAATCGTGGACTCATCAGCGCTGCGCACCTTCTTCTTGGACTTCTTCCTCACGTTCCCGTCCTCGTCCACCTCCTCCTCTTCGTCGTCCTCGTCCTCGCCGTCGCGGTCCTTCTTCTTGCTGTCGCGGCTATCCGCCAGGCCGCTCAGCAGCTTGCCCGTCTCGGTGGCGACGCTGTCGACTCTGCTCGTGTAGATCTTGACGCAGCCGTCCAGGGTGCAGCTGGCCTTCTGAAAGTTGACGCCATCGCCCTCCTTGAGCAGCGACATGTCGTGGAAGTAGTCGATGAGGGCAAAGTTCCACGAGTTGGCCGCGTTGATCTTGTTGTCGGTCGCCATCTTCATCCACTCCTCGAAGTTGGCCAGGATGGGGACCCGCTTCATCGGGGTGACGGCCTTGCCGTTCACGATGAGCTGCTCGTCGTCGTCGACGATGATGGGGTTATTGCCGCTCTTGCGCCGGCGCGGCGTGCGCGGGTTGGACCCGGGCGAGTCGGCATTCTGGAGGTCGTTGAGCGAGGCGCTCGACTTGCGGGGCGTGCTTGTCGCGGCGGCCCTCAGCTGGTTGATTTGCGCCTCGTGGGCGGCCTTGCGGCCATGGGATCGTTGGGCCTTCTCCTGCGCGTCGTCGTTGAGGGGGATCCTGATCGAAGCGCTTTTGCGATTAATTGGCGGTGCTCTTTTTGCGCCAAGGGCAATGATGCTGCTGCTGCGCGGGGAAAATGAGCGACTCACTTGACAGGCGACTTGAACGGGGAGGCCAGGAGAGAGCCGGAGGCGGCCCTGCTCCCGCTTCTTCGCGGCACTTGGGAGACGCGGGGCATATTGTCGCTGCGTCTTGATGTCGCTGTCGTGGTGGTTGCGGCTCGCCGTTGTCTCTCGTTAACGTTCCCTGGAGATGGAGATTTGGCGACCCAAACTGTTTGTTTACTTTGGCGTGGTCAGCTGGGAGACGCCTCGCAATTGGCTGGAGGGGTCGGAGGGGAGTGGAAGCACGTGCTGATAACGTTAACGCTGTGTTATCGGTGTCTCCGCTTCAGCGCGAAGCTCTTGGCGTTTGTTTTAGTTGCAGCGCATCCGCATCCATCACCTTCAAGTTCTGCACCGTAAAACCACCTTGCCCAACAGCGGTTGCATCAATATTTCCCTCACGAGTCATCCGTGAGGACTCCTAGTACGGCAGCACCAGCGAACGAATGGTCACCGAGTCGAACGTCTTACCAAGTAGTCGTAGAGCAATAGAACTCCCAAGCCGTCCCACATTACTTTGTATAACATTACCCTTGCCGAGCCAATCACCTACACCAACCTTTGAGCTTGTAATCCGTACACTATGGTGTGGGACTTTTCCAAGCTCAAAGACCGCATGCCCAATCGATTTCAGTCTATTGTACGGATTACCGCGGCAGAACCCGTCTGCTTCCTCTCGAGTCTGGATTTCCGACAACTGGCAGCATCCGAGAAATCGGCGCCCAATGAGGGCTCCGCTTGAACCTAATCCTTGGCCGACCACGCGTCCGTGGGGCTCACCCTCGTCCATTGTCCACTGTTCACTGCATCCATCGCTTGGACCACCTGCAGCTGTGTCTGAAAGCTGTCGGGGGATGATCTCATTGTCACACGTTTCGCGCCTCTCAAACAACAAGCAACACCAAAAAGAGCGGCATTTTGAATTGAAGACCGTCAAGTTGACTTTCCTCTACTGCGTCATCACCACCAGTCGAATGGGTCGTGTGCTGGTGACGAGATGCCACCCTCTCGCCGCCCGCGGGCCCGACACAGCGCCCGGCCGGCCATTGGGGCCGGCTTGCTCGTCGCCGTGATAAGCGCCATTGCGCTGTTCCGGCTGGCACCAGGCACTGGCGGTGTCACCGACAAACGTCTGAGCTCGCGGAGCTTGCAGGCGGCCGAGACCAGCTGCCGGGACGTCCACCATGCCGCCGACCAGTGCGCCTTCGTGCTGGCGAACTGCGTGGACGACGAGGCCGGCCTGATACACTACCTGACCTTCTACTACTGCGCCCTCGGCTCTGCTGCGGCGAGACCCGTTGCGTTCACTGTTCTCGCCACCTGGCTCGGCCTGCTGTTCACCACCATCGGCATCGCCGCCAGCGACTTCTTCAGCGTCAACCTGAGCACCATCGCCAGCGTGCTCGGCTTGAGCGAGAGCCTGGCCGGCGTCACCTTCCTCGCCTTCGGCAATGGTTCGCCCGACGTGTTCAGCACTTTTGCTGCCATGGGCTCCAACAGCGGGAGCATGGCCGTGGGCGAGCTGATTGGCGCCGCCGGCTTCATCACCGCCGTGGTCGCCGGCTCCATGGCCCTGGTGCGCGAGTTCAGGGTCAGCAAGCGCACCTTTGTGCGGGACATCGTCTTCTTCATCCTCGCCGTCAGCTTCACCATGGTCTTCTTGGCCGACGGCGAGCTGCACCTGTGGGAGTGCTTTGCCATGATAGGGTTTTACTTGTTCTACGTGGTGGTTGTGGTGGGCTGGCACTGGATGTCAACAAGGAGAAGGAAGCAACGCCTTAGGGATGCCGCATCTCGCACGCATTTGCATGGCCCTGCTGGTCGGGCCGCCGACGAATTGGAACGCTATCGTGATGAGCCCGACGAGGACGAGGCTGCTCCTGTGGGTGGTCGGTCCAGGAGCGCCCCTGAGCCAGGGGATATCAGCGTCCTGGAAAGGGGCCCCAGAATTGAGGTCGATGGCACGCCGCAACTCCCGGATGACGAGGAAGAGGAAACGGAGGAACGGGAGATACACGTGGCCGCCGAAATGGCGAGCAGCATGCGCGTAAACAGGCCGCGGTGGGGACGGAGCAACACGACCATAGTCCCCATCCGCCCGAGTCTGGTGGGCGTGCTCGAGTTCCGATCGGTCTTGTACTCGCTGCAGAAGGAGAGGAATATGCACCTCGGCCCGCTCCACGTGAGGTCGCATTCGGCTCAACAGCCCGCCAACTTGGTGGCCGACGACCCGCGTGGTCGTCCGCGGACGAAGACTATGCCAGCGCAGGTCCCAGCCGGCACTACCAGGGAACGCGCCCTGTCGTCCGGAAACACGCCATTAAACCTGCAGCCCGGCGGGCCCTCCCGACCCGACGCCGCGACCCTCCCCGGGACGCGCACAAGCTCAGCCGCCAGAACTATTGACGGACGGCTTGCACCGCCTCTCCTCGGTTCCATTCCGTCAGCCGACTACGCGGCGCACGGTTCTCGTGACGCACCAAAACCGGCGGATCAGTTCTTGCATATCCATATTCCGTCCCCTAGCGGACGCTCCAGCGGGCACTCGTCGCCATCGCTGTCGCCCTTTCCGGGTCTGTCCGAGTCCCCTGCCGTGCTAACCCCCTACCAAGAGCTTGATGGTTTCTCGTTGCCCGGCCCTCTAGACACCAGGCACCGCTCTTCCCCGGACCTTAATGGCCTAGACGAATACCCACGCCCGGTCAAGTGGTGGCCCTACCGACTGCTGCCGGCACCCCACGTCATCCTCGCCACCATATTTCCAACCCTGCAGGAGTGGCGGGAGAAGACGTGGTGGGACAAGGTGGTCAGCCTGATCTCCGTGCCCAGCATCTTCTTTCTCGTTGTGACGCTGCCGGTGGTGGAAACAGAGGACGGAGAAGACGAGTCCGAGGCAGATCCGGCGGATTCTCCAGAACTCGGTCAGCTCGGAAGCGTGGCCGTGCCGGTCCCAGTCGAGGATGGCGGCATCACCGACGCCGAAACGGAGTGGCAGGCATACCGGCGGCGCACCCGATCAATCACGTCGAGGTCGCCGCTCCACATGTCCCCTTCGAACCTCTCACTGGACGTTCCATCTCCAGGAAACAATCAGGTTCCCCCAATCGCACCCATTCCGCCAATACCCAAGCCTACGGGGGCATTTGCGGACCCCACCTCGCCGTCGTCGTCTGACAGCCCGTCTGGCTGGAATAGATGGCTCGTTGCCCTGCAGCTTTTCACCGGGCCGCTTTTTGTGGTTTTCATCACCTGGGCAAACACGGCCGAGGACTATGTGCAGCCAAAGAAAACACTGTTAATGATGGTGCTATACTCGCTGCTGATATCCTTATGTCTGCTTGGCGCGCTCCTCTTGACAACGTCAGCCGACATCAAGCCGAAATACCATTTCCTCCTGTGCTTTCTGGGGTTCGTCATCAGCGTCGCCTGGATCTCCACCATCGCCGGGGAGGTCGTCGGCGTACTCAAAGCATTCGGCGTGATCCTCGACATCTCGGAAGCCATACTGGGGCTGACCGTCTTCGCCGTGGGCAACTCGCTAGGCGACCTTGTCGCCGACGTCACTGTTGCGCGTCTGGGGTACCCCGTGATGGCGCTGGCTGCGTGCTTCGGCGGCCCGATGCTGAACATTCTGCTCGGCGTCGGCGTCGGCGGTGCTTGGATGGGCATGAGCTCGGCCAAACAGAAGCACCGGAAGCACCCCGACACGCCCCTGCGCTACAAGCCGTACCGCATCCAGGTCGGCGGCACGCTGATGGTGTCGGCCGCCACCGTGCTGCTGACGCTCATCATCCTGCTCATCGTCGTGCCGTCGAACAACTGGGTCATGAGCCGCAAGATTGGCTGGGGGTTGATCTGTATCTGGAGCGTCGGAACCGTCGTCAATCTCGTGATGGAGCTGACGGGGACGCTGTCGGATGTGTCATGAAGACCCTTTTGGCAGCATGCGTCTGCTGAGATGTCGGCCGGCCATGATGACGACACGTCCCGCTGCCGCACAATCTGCCGCATGGAAGTGCAGATGCCCGCAGGGACGGCGTCACTCTTGCGATTGTTTATTCAGGCGGGCAGACAGTGCGGATGCATTGCAGCTACGAGACGAACATGTGTGGAGGCGTATATAGCTCAGACAGACACGCTGGCTGCTCGTCCTCTGTCTGTTCCTCCCGCATCCATTCGACCTTCCCCTTCGCATCCGGCCGGACAATCAGAAAGCTTTCGAAAACTTTGTGCTGCGCAACCCCTCTGTTCTTGCTCGGCCTCTTGCTGCGCACTTGTGAGTACATCCCCCTTCCCCCTTGGGTCGTCATCCACAGCTGAATGTTGACACCCCTTCCTCGCAACGCAGTCACAATCACACCAATGGCGCCCCGTTGCGCCGGCAACACCAAGCGCCGGGCCGCCGCCGCCACCGCCGCCGAGCACCCGGACGCCCCGGGCGCCAAGCGGTCCCGCCTTTCGCCCGCTGCCGCCGCCGAGGACCGCCAGCCACCAAGAGGTCCCGGCGCCGTGTCGACCCTGCCGCCCCCACCCCCGCCCCCGCCCGCGCAGCCACAGCCAGCAGCCGACGTCGAGATGGCCGATGCGGCGACGTCGAGATGTGGGAAGGTGGGGACGCCGAGATGGGGAAGATGGTCAGAGTGGAGGAGGATGAGGATGATGGGGAATGCTGCCGCATGTTTAGCATGCGCCCGCTGCTGCGGGCGCTGCTGGACATTGCGGCGGAGGAGTCTGTGGAGGAGTCTGTGGAGGAGGGGGGTCGGATGGTGGTGGATTGGGAGGGTTAGGCTGTCGTGCTGGGATTCGGATTTGGGTTTGTTTTTTTTTATTTTTATTTTCTTTGTTTTTTGTTTCTGTTTGTGTTGGGCGTTATTGGCGCACGCGGTGAGGCGCACGGATGGATGGGTTTGTATTTTGAATGGTGGTTTGTCTGGTTTCGTCTTGTATATAGTCTGGCCTGTCTGTACTGTCTTGTGTACACTCTGGGTTGTCTGGCGTTGCTGCATTGTGTACACCACGCCAGGATACAATGACCTTCTGGCAATTGATGCCCTCCGTGGCGTGCCGTGTTCTGACGTGAAAAGCAAGGGACCTAGGATACTCAAATCAGCATACTACCTCGGGTTCCAGCCAGATGGGACCACATAAGTGCACGGACAGTCAGTAAGCCACCATGGATGTCAAGCTGATGTCCCATGGCAACAGCGGCAGATTCGATCCTTTGTAGGTAGAGTACTGCCAGCAGCCTAGAGTATACACCATCTTAGGCCACTTGAATCAGGAGGCTCATCTCCAATTTGCCATATTTGATTTTCATTGTTTTCTGGGCCAGTCAATTGCAGTATATTTTTTTCGAAGCCTTGGTAGCCCTTGCCGTTGACTTCCCTTTCTGATGTGCATCGTGAGGAAAGCTTCCAGGTTGTTAAGGTGCCCCTGACTGATCGCCCTTGGAGACGGCCCCACTTCCAACCATGGCGAGCCGGATGTGGGGTAAGCCAGGGTACAGGTGAGCTGACCATTACCCCTGCACTGGCCTGACCAAAACAGGGGTTAAGCGAGAGCGCTAGTGAG